>JAPXVT010000027.1:14047648-14064731 GCA_029823135.1 Acanthurus reversus
TTAACAACTAAATATTCCTTTTTTTTTTTTAACCAGCATGCCCTGGTCTCACATAGTCCGTCCTGTCAGACTGCAGTTAATCACTGTAATCTACCAAAAAACTTGAACCTTGAAAGCATCATTCCAGCTCCTCAATCAGGCATTGTGACGGAGAGGTTTGGATTGTTTCGGACTTCCGCACTGATTCAGAACTGAGTGGCTCCAGGTCATCCTCATCCTCTGGATACACCAATGATGAAGACTTTATGGAGACCCCGGCTGATTTGTCGCAGCCACTGATTAAGAATGGGTTTTTGTCCGGACCAAAGGTGAGGATATCCACTCTCTCATCGGTAGCTGGGTCATCCTCATCGCTGCCTCCTGATAAGACCTCTATTTTTGGTTTGAACACTTCCTGAGAAGAGAACTCCGCTGTGAGGTCTTCTGTGTCAACATCCTCCAGGTCGGGCAGGTCGTCAATGCGCAGTGAGCGATGTAGTGGGAGGTGAATGGTTTCTATTTGCTCTGCATCATCCAACTCTGTGACTAATGGTCCCGGACCAAGTGCTGGTACAACCTCAACTGCTCCGTGGGGAGCTGCTCTGACCAGAGAAGACTGTTTCTTTTCAAACTGTTCACTTCTGTTTGCCTGCTCCCTGTCTGCTTCATCTCTCACAAACTGGATTTCACATGACGGGTTTTGTCGTTTGGTTTCTGCTTCTAACATCTTACATACAATACTCGCCTGCTCTTGTGGTGAGTCCTCCGGATCTACCTGTTCACTCTCTTCCTTAACAAGCTGCTTCATGTGTGATTTGTCCTGGTCTTCTTTCTCTAACTGCTCTTCCTGTAACTCTTGACCAGCCTGCTCTGCTTGTGTTAGCTCACAGCTTGGCTGGTGGTCATGGGGCCCTTGCGCTGACTGACTCTGCAAGAACTCTTCATGGGCATCCAGGCTGTCCTGCACAAAGGTTTGGATCTTCTCTTCATGTGATGAAGTCAAGATCTGGGTGTTTTTTTCCTCACATAGAATCTCCAAAGTAGTCTCAGCCTCAGTTGCCCCTGAAATGAAACAGATCATACCGTTTAAAGGTGCAAATCCACGTTTTCTTTAGGGTAAAAAAAGTGTAAAACTGCTCACCTGTCTTCTGTAGCTCTCGAAGGTGTCGTCTCTCCTGGGCTTTCCTCCGAATTGCCGCCATGCCGTCCAAGCTGTCCTGAATTTTCTTCCTCTCTCGTGTTTCCCATTGCTCCCTTTCCTTGCGCTCCGCTTCAAGGCCTCCTACTGCCCACGCCTCAGCACAAGCCCTGTCTTTAGGGAACACGGGGCGATCATCGAGGAAGGTGAGCTGCTTGAGGCGCACAATCATGGTCTTCCTATAATTTGGGATTTTTCTCACCACCTCATTCCCCATCAGGCTTAACACCCGCAGATTTGGCATGGCCTCAAGTACAGAGATTATCTCAGGGTCATATAACAGATTGTGAGACAAGTCCAGCACGCTGATTGCCAGACACTGACTCAGATGCTCTATGTCCCCCATAGTCTCCAGCTTGTTATGGGCAATCTGCAGGGTGCTGAGGTCAGGAAGGCAGGAGATGTGCTCTATGACACGTATGTAGTTGTTGGAGACATTCAGGGTGCAGAGCTTCTTCAGAGGCTCGAGGTTTTCCAGCTTGTATATGAGGTTCTGCTGGAGGAACAAGCAGCGCAGGTCAGCCTGGGCCTCCAGGTTCTCAATGCGTTGGAGCCCATTGCTCTCCAACCAAAGACACTTCAGTCCTGTGTACTCCTCTAAGTTCTCGATGGTGGAGAAACCTTTGAAATGCAGGTACAATGTGTCATTCAGGCAAGGTGTTGAGTAAAGTTTGTGCTGCTTACAATGTTCTTTCAGGAATTCCTTTGTCATTCGAGGCCCTGAGTGTTTTTCCTTTTTCTCTTGAAGTAAGCTTTGCAATTTTTCGTTATTTTCCTTGTTCTCTTCTGCTCCGTTTTTTATCATGACATCATCTCCATCTTTGTTAGACGTTATGTCGGAAGCTTCACATTCCATTTTAGTCGCTGGTGGCAGTTTTTCTCCAAATGTTTCCTGGACTACAGCAGAGGACATCGCCATAAATATATCTACCCAATAAACAAACAGGTAGGATAAAAATTAATCTGAATCTATTTTGTATATGTTGTCTTCTGAGTTTTCGTGCAGTCCCGTCAACTTTACTTAGCAGTTGGTTGCTAACGGCAGCTAACGTTTATATTTGTTTCCATAGTAACGCCTGGTCATTCCGTTTGGAAGGGTCCGGCTGTGGCCGGATGTTGTCTCGTGTTCCTTGTCGGACAATTTAGCGGGTACACTCTGCTGTCAGTGAGCAACATGGCGTCCGGGTACTTGCTAAATCGTGGTGCGCTAACGTTAGGAATTCATTGTCAGCGTGTGTGCAGGAATGTAGCATTGTCGCAGGTCAGAGAGAAGAAGCGATGGATGAAAGCATACACTTACCTCATGGCGAAAAAGTTAAAGCTTGAAGGACCTCCACCACCGAAGCCACGGTGAGGCTAACATTAGCTAGCTCACCCAATAGTTGACTAGAGAGCATCTCAAGGCCATTATTGTATTAATGTCACAGTTAGTGTGTGGTAACGTTATTTGTGTTGGCAGATTGAAAGGACTTACATGGAAAACAGCACAGTTACATTACACACATGAGCAATACAAACTTGTTTGCGACGTGTGTGTGTTAACTTCTCCCTTTAAAGTGTTTAGCATGAATGAGGTGTAGCTAGCAACCATGGTTCCTTTGCACAAGGTGATAAATATCTTGCCCCAATTTGTTTCTCATTTTGTCAAGAATATATTTTACTTAAGGTAACCATTGAACCATAATAGACTAATAAACTAATGCAATTAACAAAGGCAAATCTACGAATATTAAATTGCAGGTGTAGCGTACTTGTTATTTTTCTCTTCCTTTTGTTTGATCGTAGTTGGTATTTTCAATTATTTCAGTCATTTATCTTAATTTTCATTTTTAACAATTACAATCAATATGCCTGTCTTTGTCTGTTTGATTGTCAGTTTTTATGCGTCTTAGTGGCTGGCTGCTTTTGTCTCTGAAAAACTGACACTTTTCTGTGTTGGTGTGAGAAAAAAAAGGTACAGTAAGTGAGACTTGGCTTCTCACCTTCTTTTTCTTCTTTTTTTGTTTTTTTCAACACAACACCAGTGACACCAGTCAGAAGTTGGAGCTGGGGTTTTTGTTTTTTTGTTGTTGGGGTTTTTTGTTGTTTTTTTAAGCTATTATATTAAATCCGGTTTGTAACCTTGTAGAGAAAATTGGGACTCAGACGTAACTGTTTGACTTTCTTTCAGCTCTCAGCAGCCTCACTGGGATTTCCACGCTGAGGTTCAGGCATTCAGCATTCGCCTCCATGAGAACTTCTCCCTGGAGCTTTTGAAAACAGCCTTCATCAACCCCTGTTACCTGCAGGCGGAGCAAGAAAGGAGACGGGAGTTAGGCTTGGACTCTGAGACTACTGCTCTTGTTCTGAAAGATAATATTCAGCTGAGTAAAATCGGAGCAGGTTTCACCCAAAGCTTCCTGAGCGATTGGTGCAGGGCCAGCTTCCCAAGCCTCCCGAGTGAGGGGGTGAAAAGTATCGTAGGGCACCTCACCGGTTCAGCGGTTGTGGTCCATGTAGCAAGAAATCTGGGCGTCGAAGACCTAACCATGAGTGCAGAATGCCCTGTTCCCGAAGATGTGCTTTATTCTACATTCATGGCAGTGATTGGAGCTCTACATGAGAGCAGTGGAGCAGAGCGAACTGGATTTTTCCTCAGGGTAAGGCTTGCTGCATTGGGGCTTAATAGTTTGTTCAAAGACACTGCTATTTGTCCACCTAAAGACTCTTCAGTTGGCTTCATTATTTGTATAGAGATATGATGTTTTTCTTTTTTTTTTGTCCCCCGCCTCTACCCTCTCCTATATCCACAGGATTTCCTGGTCACTCAGCTGATAGGGAAGGACCTGTTTGATGTGTGGATAGTTGTCAACCCCATGGGACTACTGGTGGAGGAGCTTACTAAGAGAAACATTTCTCTTCCAGAGCCTCGTCTTATCAGGTCTGCTGGATCCAGTACCGTCCTGCCACTATACTTTGTCGGCTTATACAGGTATGTGCCCCCGCAATGTGAGCTGATGTTGCAGTTTTGAAGTTTAAGTTTTACACGCAAGGGAGATGGTTGAATGAGTTTTATTTTTCTTTGTTTTGATTCAGCGACAAGAAGCTTCTGGCTCAGGGTCCAGGAGAGACACTTGTAGCAGCAGAGGAAGAGGCGGCTCGCGTGGCCCTTCGGAAACTCTATGGGTACATGGAGAACCGCAGACCATTTGACTTCTCTCCGCCACAGCAGCATCAGCAGCCATTAATTCAATCAGTCAGCAGCAATTTGTGAAGCAAGAATTTGTATCCCATGGACTCACAGACTCTACAGATAGTAGAAGAAACTAAAGGAAAATCATCTACGTTATTTAACATTATTCCAACAGTTGTCATTGTCAAGATTGTTACTCTGGGGTATTTAAATTCCACTTTCCTCTGGCAGAGGAGAGAACAACAAGCCTTACTGTCCAAATAAAAAAAAGTGTGACTATGATGTGAGGTACAGATTTCCGATAACGGAAATCTAGTCTCAGATTCTGTGAATAAACTTGATAGCATGTTCATGAGTCTTCTGGTTCCATAGCTCACATTGGCTAATACGGGTTCAGTAGTCAGAGGCACAAAACAGTCCTGATACGTGGTTGTCTTTGTAAATAATACAATTGTCATTTGGTATTCTGATGTAATATGTTATTCATCTGTAATAAAATTTATGAGTACATCATGACTTTGTTGATGCTTTCTTTTGGGTCACAACCGTTTCCTTCCATATTATGTTTGCTCTTAGGAGAGATGAATGTGGTATCTAAACTTATTATCCAATCTTTTCTTTTACTTTCTATATGATACATTACCTACATTTCTCCTAGATTGCTGCTTGAGGACTTGAAGAATTCATATTCCAAATGTGAATTGATTTATTGTTTCAACGTCAAGTGCCTTTGATAAATCTACATGAAACCACATTTAGTGACTGACTTGTGTCAGTGTGCTCCCTGAAAATCAAATTTCTCCACATGGTCAAGCTATGAAGTAACTCACCCTCCTGTAGATATTTAACTGTAAAGAGAAGTGCAAAAATAGTGTATAGCATTTTTTTGACAACTCCAGTTGCATTTTACATGCATGGTTTCATTAAATTATTCACTCCCTTGGTTAAATTTAATACTGCATTATATGAAAAACGTAAAAATTGAGAACAACGCCACAATTCCAAATCCTTTGACTGCACCCACAGGGTTGCAGTGACAACGGGAAACCACATGGTGTCGCTGACGCGTCAAAGACAACCGTTTGTGCACCGTCATGAGTGCAACCAAAGAGAGCTCATGATCGAGAGACAAGATAATCCATGTCCTTACCTAACCTCTGGAATCCGATGTTTTGCGCGAGAAATTCCTGCGATAAGCCACCTTGTGCACTTTGGAAAGTAACGTTTTTCATGTAGGTCTGTGATTTGATAACTATAGATAAACCTACATATATTAATCAATAAATGCATTACAGATAATCGACGCCGGTAGGAGAAAAAAACTGCACAAAAGTGTATACACAAAAATATGTTATAGATTACTACGCGCTAAAAATTGTGCCTTTAATAAAAATGGCTTAATAAATCAGACAAAAAAAATTGATTTACATATCTTGGGGTGGCTCTGACCCAAAACAGGCGGTGCAGACCGCATTACGGGGATTTAAACGAACGCGGAAGTACGCGGCAGTTAACATCTCGCTCCAGTAGTGGCAGATCCAACGTCTGTAACTCCTTGTTCGAGGAGACGCGAGGCCCTCTGACAACTGAGCCACCTACCCATTCCCTCTCTGTCTCCAGCACGAGTCGGCAACCGTTAAAAAGCACAGTCCTTTGTTTTATTTGCAGCTGACCCCCCGTCTCCCCTGCTTTTATTTAATCCTGCTGTAACGGTGCGCCCCCGACCATGGCGGCGAGTGCGAAACGAAAACAAGAGGAGAAACACCTGAAGATGCTGAGAGAAATGACGAGTTTGCCTCCCAACAGAAAGTGCTTTGACTGCGACCAACGCGGCCCGACCTATGCCAACATGACTGTGGGCTCCTTCGTATGTACCTCATGCTCTGGCATCCTGTAAGTTTGAAGTTGCTGAGTGACCTTAACGTTAGCTCAGATATGGCGCTAGCGGTATAACGTTTTCAGCCACATACGACAACCCAGTAAGGTGAAGCCAAATAGAGCTAGCATACGTTAAATAGCTATCCAGTGGTGCCGGTGTGAGTTAAGCTGTTTTGACATTGTCTTGCTGAGCTGTGTTGGGCGGGGTACATACAAGTGTCAGCAAGCTATCTTAGCAACCAACCTAAGTAGCTAACTTAGCTTCCAGTGCTAACCAGTGAATTTATCTAACACTTGCATACCAGGTCTGCAGATAAGCCAGTAACCAGCTGCTACTACCAGTTGCTGGCAAATGTTTGGAAGCACCACCCTGAAACTATGCTAACAGCTAACGGTTGTGAAAATAGTGTTAATTATATCCACGATTTTGTAAGGTGTAGCCTTTTGTTATTTTATCCCGCAGAAAAAATCAAAGTCGGCGTTAGCTTGAATTAGGTATCAAAGTCTTTTTGTTGCATAATGTGAAGTGATGATGGACACCTGGGCGTGGGAACGACGCATAATTTTGAGATGGGACTGATAACGCAGTAGCGGTATTGATGACATCATCTCTATTATTTATTCCGGTCGCTTATTTTTGTTTCTGATTAGGAAGTAATCCACCAGTCTGTGTCTAACAAATACACTGGAGAGACTTTCACTCCTGCGACAATCGGCTGATTCATTCCTTTTGTGCGAGTTCACGCCTGTCTGTAGTTAACAGTACTCCCTCTCTAAAAGCCATCCGCAGCATTGGTAGTTTCATTTCAGCTGGGTGTTGTGACTTTACGTGGCTTTTGCCCGACTTAAAGCTTTGCTGTGCAGTTGTGTAACCAAGCATCTGTAGCTTGTGATTTGGGATTAGCAGTGAAGCACTCAGTTTCTTCTTATTCAACTAAAGATATCCCACCTCAGTGCAGCTGTCCGGTGTTGCGTGTTAAAAGGTTTTGTTTGTGGCTTATGTGTGGTCACATTTGGAAAGAAGGGATGTAATAGAGTAATGACATATTGCAGGATTGTCCTTTAATCATTTTGGTGTATTGTACAGTAAACGGCAGCTTGACATGCAACATGTGGGAAATATTTGCCTTATGTTAATCTATATTGAATGATATTGTGATAATCTGCACATAATCTCTCTCCACTAAAGATTTAAGAGGGTAACTGTGCTTTCTGTTGTCTCAGCATTTAGTTGCTTTATACCAAATTACGCCATTGTGCTTCAAGTGTTCAAAACCATGCAGCATTTTCCACCAGTGCAGAATTCTTGTAAGAAGGATTTTTGATCAGATTTCTATTAACATTAGATCATATTGCCTCCCGAGAATCCTGGTCATCTCTTTTTCTTCATCTTACAAATTGTTTACCTTATATCTTTGTGGATTTAACAATTGTGATGACTTATCATAAGCCTTTGTCAGTGAAAACATTTGAGCTGAGTGAAATGGCAGAGGGCTACTAGCACAAAACTCAATTTACTCTTCATCTGTCCATCCCTTTCTGCTCATTCACACTGTCAGTATCCTGCACTGGTCTTTGTTACTGCTTAATGGAAATCCCCCTGCTATTTTCAATTTGTGATAATGATTATTCTTGTAATGTTGCGGTGGAAAGCGTAAACATTGTTGCTCAGTAAATCCTCACTGATAACCTTTGATGATTATCAGTCAGCCTCTTTCTATTCTTCTTTCTTTGACACAATTTTAACCTGTTTGGCCCTCAGACTTTGTTTGAGATACAGCCGCTGTTTGACCAGGTTTGTCCGTGCAAACTGTGTTAGCTGTCTCCACTTTAAACATGGAGGTTATTTACTGTAGCATTAAAAAGAATGAGATTAACTGTGTTTGCTGATGGGCAGAGTTTGCCCTCTATTTCACTCCACCAATGGGTCTGCGGGGACTCCACTGTGAATTTCCCATCTGCTCACCCTATGGTATTAAATCTGCAATCTGAGTTAATTGAGTTCTTTTATAGCTTGAGATCATCATTCCCCCTCGCTCTCTCCTGCTGACTTTCTTACTCACTTTTTATCAAGATGAGACATGTTGTGTTGAATTGAGGTGGCAAAAAACCACCCAGCCTAAGGTGCGGTTATGAAGAGTGATGTCTGTCTCATGTATGCAGGAAGCTTGGTGTGACTGTAGGCTCAGGAAGTGGTATGGCCCCACCATGCTGCTACATCAGCAGCATGTGCTGTTATAGGCTACATGTAACAGGAAGTGATAGAGAGGTTACTGTCTGTCACTGTACATGATGTTGCTGGTACAAGCTATTTCCAACACATTTGACAAACAGAGACTGCTGAGACAATCAATGTTTTTTAATTTTATGGAAGTTATTTGCCCTTTTCTTTCTCCAGTTGAATTTGGGCAGTAACTGTGTGTAATTGCTCAGGGGTGATGGCAGGGGCATGAGCACTGACAACATAACAACTGTCTCCCCCCATAGCTGTGGCTGTTTAATGGGTGGAGTTGGAATCCCTTCTGTAAACACAGTCCTCCTGAAGGTGGAGGCGCTCCCAGGAGGAACACCACTCACAATCTCTTTCTGGAGACTTGCTAATAGCAGGAAGTAACCCCACTTGGCCCGTGTGTTACTGAGTAAACAGGGCTCCAACAGTGACGAGAGTACAGCAGAGGTGTGGAGGTGTCACTGACACTATGTCCTGGGTAATATCGATCAATTTAACAGATATGACTTGAACTTTACAACTGAGCACGCTTGGTTTCTGCACGCTGATGTTTGGTTTCTAAAAAAAGGTGTCTGTGAAGCACTGTCAGGGTGACAAACTAGTTATGATGTAATTTGGCTTAAGTGCTCTTGAATTGGATAGTGAGCCATTAAAATTAAGAAACGGCATTTTCTGTGATTAAAGGTACTTTAACAAAATCATTGAAGAAGTCGTAAAACACATCCTTTTTGTTGGGATGTAAAGCAGCAGAATGAAATATGGTGCAGAGCCTTTCCCTGCTTTCGTGACTGAGCTTTGCCAGTTTCTGTCACCCCGGAGCTGTAACAGTATGCAAATGAGCTCAGTTTTCTCAACTGAGCTCGTCTGATGTACAGTAGCGAGCGACTCGGTCATAATTATTTTATTGTGCAATATGTGATACTATTTTCTGACTGTGTTACCCAGTAGACATCATTTGAAAATAGGTGACATTTGCCTTTGCCACAAAGACCAAGCAGTACTTGAAAAGACAACTGAATATAGATGGAGCTGTCATATTTAGATCTTAAAGGTTATGAAGCTTTCTCCCTGTGTCTGACCTACTTTGTCTTCGTGAAACTAGGATCTGATCAGTCACCTTCCTCGTGGTGCTGAAAAACACATTAAAGCTCAAATGCATGCGCACTATTTTCTGTTTTCCTAAAGATATGTTTGCTTCTTAAGCAAGTTTATTGCTTCTTGCTTTTGATGAATTTGCCTCTGGCTGGTTAGTCCAGCAATAGGAAGAACATTGTAGTTGTCCATCTATCACCCTGATCAACAATATTTTTAATGATCTGTCTTTAAGGGATGCACGATATTGGATTCTTTGCCAGTATCTGATATTTTACAACTCATTTGACCAATAATCGATACTGATATATATGTACATTTTTTCCCTTATAGAGATCATCAAGTATTCTCTAACTGTGTTGGCCTGCTGGCAAATGCAGGCATATATTACAAGCTTAAAATCACGTAACATGAATTCCTTGTGCAAAAAAAGAAAAATACTTGAACTTATGTAAAATATGTCGCTTTTATTTAGGACAATTGCTTTTAAACAAAACAAGTAAGATACATCCTACTTAAGACTGGATGGTGCTCACCCTGAGACAGTCAGAACAAAACCCACAACCAGGGCAAATTTGGCCTGTTTCACTAGTGACAAAGTAAGTAAACATAACGTCTGTCCACAGGGAACATGTGAAACATGGTGTTGACTCAGGTGGTTAATCAAGGAAACAGCAGCCTATTATTTTATTTGTTGTTGTGTCAGCAGATATCAACGTGCTGGCTGATATCTGATATTTAATTTAAAGCTAATATCAGCTGACACTGATAATGTGCTGATAATATCGTGCATACCTACTTTCTTTTGTGTATTAGATTAATCTTGAGAACCCTAAGTGATGTCTTGGTTATTTTCTCTGACCAGCAGTCTCAAAACCTGAAAGAAATTGAAATCATCACATTTGATTAAGGTGTTAAAACCTTTTTTGACAAATACCGATAATTGCAAGTTTGATTCATTAGTAATAGTTGCTTTTGGATTAATTAGGCAGGTAAGCAGCTTCTTATTTCCATGGTAAATGACATATAAAAGTACATATTTTTTTTCTTTTAGGAGTGTAGCATTCTTTTTGGTCTTCACTGTCTTCCTAAAGTGTGAGCAGCATGACGTAACTGGACACAAGTTAGATAAAGTCTTTACTTCTAGAAAGAGCCCTAGTCGTTGCCATGGATGTACTCCATATAAACATTCTGGACAGTTTTCTAAGAAAAGCTTGGGGGCTCTTGTCATTTGCATCTGTTTTCCTTTTTTTTTCCCTTAAATTTCAGTTTGCACACCTACTTAAATGGTTATTTACTACAAACTAATTCGTGGCTGCTTTATTCTGCATCAGATCGAACTGTTTTAAATGTACTTGTTGTTTGTAACACTTTGCAGACCAAGCAGCTGATTGGTGAATGTGTAAAGAATAGGAGGAGACGAGAACAAGTTCTGTTACATCAGTGAATAATTGAACAGCCTTGTCTAATATTTCACTGGCCTTAGGATCTGATTTCTCTTGTGTATAAAATTGAATTTGTAACTGTGACGAAGTGGATCTCATCATTATCATATCATTGTTCATAGTTGTGTGAGCAAGACGGTATTTAGGGCTCAACATTTAGGCTTGTCCAGAACAAGTGCATTTTTGTGTGGGGGAAGTAGGAGAGAAATTGACTTGCCCAGCTTGACAAATTCTTCACCTTATGTGCCACCTTATGTATTTTTCTCTGGTAAAATTGGTCGTCATGTTATCATGTTTGCTAGTCATGAAAACTAATTTGTGTGTTCAAGTTAAGTCTGGATGAGTTATGTTGGGTTTGGTTTACATTCTTCAGAGACTGATGTGTTAAACGTTAATTCTTTTTCAGTTCTCTCAAAATGCTTGTGAGTGCACTTGTGAAGATTAAAGGAATGAATGCACTGCAGACAGACTGCTGGAGGAATGCAGTTGTTTCTGTTGTACAGCTGCTTTTGCTGTTTTTGACATGCTTTTGCTTTTCAGCGGGCATTAACTCCGAAGTAGAAAGACACCTTGGGTCACTTTTAAAGGATTACGTTAAAATTATCTTAATATCTGTGTTATGACTCCAATTTGATGCTATTGACTGGTCAATACTGATGACAGATGTTACACTCTGGTCACAGTTAAAACATTCTGCTTGCATGCTAACTGCTGAGTGGTCACATTGACAGACAAAACAAGTGTTGACCTTGAAGCGAGCACTACATTAGTTTTCACTTACTAGTGAATTCTGAAAAAAATACTGAGGCAAGCAGGCCTGGAGCTTAATATAAAAGCCTAATGTCGGCTCTGTTGATCTGTTACAGTTACCAGACATTTTTCATTTGGGCCTTTGTGGCATGAGCTGTGACCTTCTCAGGAAAATGAGCCAGACTTGTGTGGGCTAATGGGTGTCACTCCATAATGGAAGTTTCTATATTAAGGGAGATGGCTTGTTTCTGTACTGAGCTGACAACCTCAGTTCAAGTCTGGCAGTTCTGAGAGAATTTCGCCCACTTGCTTTTGTTCTGTTCTACTCCTTTTCTTTTCTGTCAGTATTTGTCTCTGTCTTTCTCTCTGTAATGTTTTCTTCCTTGGCCCAGATACACACACCAGCCAATCAGCTTGTTGCTAATTAAACGGCCCTATCCTGAGAGGTGGGGCCTGGAGTTTGTCCAGATGAGGTTGTCATGTCCGCCGTCATCAAATTAAATTGACCCCTGTTTCCTATTCTCCACTTACAGACGAGGACTGAATCCACCCCACAGAGTCAAGTCCATCTCTATGACAACCTTCACACAACAGGAAATTGAGTTTCTACAGAAACATGGCAATGAGGTAGGCATGTCAACTCTCTGCCATTTCACAACTGTTGTTGATGTATAAAGTTGATCTCATCTACGAAAAAAAAAACATGATATGCCTTTTTGGTAATGTTTCCAAACTTACTGCAAAGTACTCATAAGATGCAAAGAGTCAAGGTACGTAAACAGTTAGAGGTTAAAGTCTCCATGAAACGTCTGTTTGTCACTCAGATTCTGCAGCTGTCACCTGTCCAACATAATCAGATAGAAAAGCATCACATATTTGTACCGCACAGAGATGGAGTGCATCATCATTGGGGAGGCATTTCTGGTAAACAGAGAATGAAATAGAGCTATGCCACCTGGGAAGCACGGCCTATTAAAAGCTGTGGCAAAGTGGCAGAACAGGCGGGCATGCAGGAGGCTCAAGGTTGGAGCTGATACAGTTATATTCTTCAAGGCTCCTCTATAATTACTACTGCCTTCAAGTTGCTTTGTGTCTATTTGGAGACAGCACTTAACAAAAGTAATCTGATAAAACAGGGTACACTCAATATTTCCTCAACAGAAGCAGTTATAAAATCCTACTGATTAGAAAGAAAAAGTGACCTTGAAAGTGCAGGTGCACCGAAGGCCACCCAAAGAAATGACAGCAGTAAAAGTTTATGCTAACATGAGAGCCACGCTGCCTCTTGCAGCAGCATCCCTTTATCAGCAATGCAGCACCCTATAGTGAGTGCACACACACAAAGCCTGTAAATCTCTCTTTACCAGATTAGGTAAACAACTTCAGGAATGCTGTCCAAAACCCAAGGCCAGATAAAGGTTAAAACTTTGGTTAAATTTTTACCAAGCAACTATGTTCAACCTGTGTTTCCAAACATTGAGACATTCATGTTTGTCCCCTCTACCCCAAACCTGTGCCCTAACTTTTCCTCACCTTGTGCCTCTGTTTCACTTTGGCTTCACTTCTGAATTTCAAATTTATGGCTCATTATGAAAGCTCACAAACCCTGAGCTCATTTTTAGCCGTGTATGTCACTGAAATGTTGCACCAAAAATCACTTTTTCTATTTTTCCGTGTTTTAGGTGTGTAAGCAGATCTGGCTCGGCCTTTACGACGACAGAACCTCCTCAATACCAGACTTCAGAGAGCCACAGAAAGTCAAGGAGTTCCTTCAGGACAAGTATGAGAAGAAGCGATGGTAAGTCAGTTGACAAGCTGGCAGAGCAAAGTTATGAACAATCCTCTAGCAATGTGCACTGTGCCGACATGTAGGTTTTCTTTGTGTTTTTTTCTTTTTTTTTCCCCCCTCTCTGGCTTGGAATGTCTCACAGGCAGCTCATAGCAGTTAGCCTCGAGCTTTCTTTAAATGCACAGAATGTAGGTCACTACAGGCAAGCTGCTTTATGTGCCAAATCTAGTTTTTCAATGAGGTTATAATGTAGGTTGTATGTATGAGGTTCAGCATAGTTGTTTCTGCTGCATGGTTTAGTTTAAAATGAGAGCAGTACTTCAGAGAAATTAAATTCTGTGGCATTATATCTACAATTGAAAACTAAGGATTTGTTATCAAAAGTTAATAATAATTTAGTGAGAATGTCGTTTAATGCAGTTTGACCGTCCATAAAAAAACTGAGACATGTCATGAATATGTTATAATCAAAGTAGTAATGCTTCCGTCATTTCTGAGTGTCTCACCAAAATGAGAGCTAGGAGCGGTGCACGTCTCAACATGCCACCATTTGCTGCTGAGGGGCATTCTTACTCACGTAGGCCTCCTGTAACACACAGATACACACACAAGTCATGGTGCCAGCGTTGTACACTGCTCCATTTTAATTTTATCAGGGCTCCGGACTAACTTTTTACTTTGGTTGCCCTGGTGCGCCTAACATCGTCAGGTAGGTGCACCAGCACATAATTTAGCTGCACCCCAAATTTTTGCTGCACCTTTTGTCACCACAATAATACAACTGTTATACCTTTTCTTGACAGTCATATCTTAAGTGGGCTTTCTCATATATTTTTTTTTGTCATGTTCATTATTTAACTAAAAAAAATTACTTGATGTTTTTAGCATGCCAGTTTGTCTGAAGCAACAGGAAGCAACACAGTAACACAGTAGCACAGAAATAATGTTTAAGTATAAAATATATATATATATTTTTTTTAAACACACCATGTCTTCACTGTTTAAAATTATCACATCACATCTGATGTTATTTAGCCTACACCATAATGTTATGCCAACATTGACCAATGTCATGTGCACAGTTTAAGGAGGATTTGACGTGTAAGTTAATCAAAAGCACATTGCAGACTGAGTGCATGATTTTTGAACTGACGTTCAGGCTTGTTTAGACTCGTGTTCCTGGTGTTGCACGGTGGTGGGTCACACACCGATTGCAGTACTTGACCAGCGGCACCCCACCTGCAGATCTGTGCAGCAGCAGCTGAGACGCAGCATTATATTGCTGAAAACGTTGTGAGACTTCACTTATGATATGACAACAGTAGGAAGAGTTAAAGATGGCAGAGGATTAGTTGTGGAAACAAAATGCAAAAAGCACCAGCTTCACAATATTTACGATGCTAATGGAGAACTTGATAACTTGATTGACAAAGGAGTTCGTTAACTCACCTGTAGCCTTTGGTTTTTATCGAACAGCTCCGTTCTTGATCCATTACTTTCACAGATGGTGTGAAAATATTTAAAATGGACTCGCTGTAAACAAATGTTGAAAATAACTGCGGTTTTTCTCTGAAAACACATTTTTGAGGATTGATAGCGGTTAACAGCGATCGGTATTCAAGCTTGTATTTCCTGTGACGAGCCTCCTTCAAAGTAAAAGTCAATTTACGTTAAGCCAGTTAAATGCTTTTAATGTAAGCTGCAGCTGTAGGAAATGTTCAGTTAACATTAGCAGTAACTAAACACTGCACGCTGCAGATAGTGAGTGTTGTTTTTTTTAAGTAGAAAGCTGGTATACTGGGGATTAATTTTTAATTTTTTATTTTTTTACTGGCCAGCTGGCAGGTGACCTTGGTTCATTGATCCACCAAACCCAAGATTTACCCTCATTTAGCACTTATCGGGTGTTAATTTTGGACCCTGGCTACACACATACAGTAAACAGACCAGCTAGCTAAATGTTAGGCGCACCGGTGCAACCAAGGCAAATTTTTAGTCGCATTTCACAGATTTTTGGTTGCATGTGCGACTAAAATCATCGCACCCTGGAGCCCTGTTTATAAAGCACAAATTTGCAATGTTCACACATCGCATCCACACTCCCACTTTCCACACTAGAGCTCCTAAAATGGAGACTTTTTGAAACACTGCTGCTGACCTTGTTTTAGTTTGAAAAATCATCACTCCCATATCATGTAAAAACAAACAGCTTGTATACGTGCCCTGACTCCCAGCAGTTAATTCAACATGGATAAGGAAATATAAGTGTTTCTGACCTTGTTGTCCCTGCAGTTTCACCTCATATGGGTCCAAGCAAAGAACATTTCTGGTCTTACTTTAGCCATGGCTATCTATCCTCTAGTTTTGTTTTTTTGTTTTTATCTACAACTAATCAACTAACCCTCTGCTTCCTTTTTAAGTTAGCACAGGCATGCACAGTGTACATGAATGCTCATATGTTGTGGGGTTTTTAAGAGTGTTTAAATGGACAGAGATTATTCCTTCAAAAAACACTCATCTGGAGTCTGGACAGAGATTGTTTTGGTTTTAAAAAAGAAAAAACAGTACTGTGGATGAAGCCTTAGTTTCATAGAATCATGGCTTGTCTGCTAGCTGGGAAAAACATTTGTATTATTATTTTCACATTTGGATTTTTAAGACATTTGTTTTGCCAAAAGCCTTCAGTACTATTATTTTGCAAACCCTAGATTATGTTGCTTTGTTCTGAATATCCCTCCAGCAGTCAGTTAGCCTTTAGCATTTTGTAGCAAAAATCATGCTTAGGCTACTTTAATTATTTGAAATGTAATGTTATGTGAACTGTTTATTAGGTATGTCCCTCCTGAGCAGGCCAAGGTAGTGGCGTCCGTCCATGCTTCCATCTCTGGCTCTTCAAACAGCAGCACCAGCAGCACTCCAGAGGTTAGACCGTTAAAGTCTCTGCTGGGCGACTCGGCCCCTTCCTTACATCTCAACAAGAACACCCCACCCAATCAGGTGAGATTTTAGTGCACACATGTACTCTCTTTCTTATGTTATTGCTAGAATTTTTGGCTCACCCTACAAGGACTGGTAAGGTTAAACAAATTATTTGCTAAAAAAAAAAAAAACTTGGTTCAAGAAATGTAATGGTACAGTACGTCAACTTTTAAGCAGCTTTCAAAATGCCTATTTCTTGTCTACCATAGTCTTTGTGTGAGGGTTGTTCAAGGACTGATAGACATTTGCACGTTTTTATACATGCTGGGGTTTTTCCAAATCCTTGTCATGTCTCCACCAGTCTCCAGTGGTGAGCCGCGGACAAGCTCATCAGCAGCAGTTCCATGAAAAGAGGTTTGACCTCCTCAGTGACCTGGGTGGGGACATCTTTGCTGCCCCGTCCAACATGAATGCAGGCACCAGCTCCGGTTTTGCTAACTTTGCACATTTCAACAGCCACACAAGTAAGAAACAGACAAAAGTTAATGACTTGGCTAGGGATGCACATGGTTAACCGTTTAACTGTTAACCGATAACAGTAACTCTAACCGATTAATACTAACGGTCAATT
>JAPXVT010000027.1:14126965-14138662 GCA_029823135.1 Acanthurus reversus
AATAAAAACAATGTATTTGAAATAATTCCTTTGTCTTTTTTAGTTTAAAAAAATCAGTTAAAATTGAAAATTGAATGTGGTATGAAAAAATCGGGGATTTTATTTTTAGGTCATATCGCCCAGCCCTAATATTAGCCATTCAGAATACCAAAGATAATTTTTACATATCAAGTTCAGGCAAAATTGAAAAAATTACAATAAACCTTTGTCTGTAATATACATGCACAATTATGAGAATATCTTCACATTAGAAAGTATGATTTTCTTCTCTTGAAAGAAATTTCCTTCAAAATCTTTGCTTTTTGGTGAATTCTAGACAGGTACAGTTTAAATAGATTGATAGATGTTCATGTCTCTTAGTCAGCTTCCCAACATGCTCCATCCGCCAGGCAGCCAGAAAACTCTGACAAAGGAGAAACACCCACCAGTCTGGATCCAAACAAACTCACGAACAGAGCCCAGAGAGCAAACCCCAGCACACCCAGGAAGGCAAAGATCTCCCCGTCCCAACCTGCAAACAAGTGCAAGGGAAAAAGTGCCACCCCACCCCACCATAGTACAATAATATAACACAGGCAGGCCCAGTTCTTACACACGTTGTTCTTGAATAAAAAACAGCATCGGTGCATTGACAGAAAAATACAAAGATTACTCAGACGACACAAGCCTGTTTTAGAACAGGTTTCAAGTAAACTGGACAAGGTTAGATGGCTGTCATGACAGCCATTATGACTTGTCACATCGTGTTTTAAATCTCTACATACGGCTGACATTAAGGCTCTCAACAGTCTGAAGAGGACCCAGCTGGAGAAGGTATGACTGCAATTGCTTCATTAGTTGACAGTTCACATGCGTGTGAGTCTGTCTATGAGTGTGTGCATGAGAGAGAGAGAAGGTCAGTATTTTTAATAGAAGTTTTAATAGCCTATTTACCTAATGCTTATATATTGTGGATTTTGTTGCATTGTCCTTTTTGCATACAGTTACAAACTGCCAGCTAAAACAAGAAATTGTCTGGTAAACCAAAAAAAACTTAGTTGCCGGTAGATTTTAGACTCCACCTGCCACAGTGGAAGGTTATTTCCAGACCTGGTAACAACTGCATGGCACTGTGTGTCATCAGCAGCCCTTTCTAAGACGACTCTCTTTTCTCTTCGGGGTTTCTAACAGCAGGTGTGAATCAGCCAAGACTTTCTTTCTTTCCACACTCTCTTTTTCCACTTCCCCTCTTCCTCTGTCTTCACTTTTTTACCGTTCCTCTGTCACACTCTCTGCTTCCCATCTCACCCACTGTTGTCTCTGGTTGCAGGTTTAATGGTGTGTGATGGAGTCCTCATGTCAGTGCTGGGAGTCTGGGACCATTTACTCGGCTGCGGTTTGATTCTCATGCACACAGCCTCTGATCTAAGTTGGCGTGGCCAAGTCGGTCCTGTGTGGCTAAATGGATAAAACCCGTCTCCAACAGCATGTGTACTGCAGGACCCTTTGAGGGGCTTTTTGGAAGAAGTGACAGTTTATGTGTCTCATTCAAGAACACACACATTTCTATATATGACATCAAAATGCCACTGTGCTTGTCATTACCAGTCAAACCTATAGGCTACGTAACGTGAGTCACTAAGGCGCTCTTGAGCTTTTCAATGCAAAACACGCACAGGTGGGATCTTGCTGGCTCTTTTTTTACCTCTACCATCTCAATATTCCATCTGCCTGCTGCTCTCTTCCTCCTTTCTCTCGTCTCTACACCTGCTAAAAATATATGTAGTTTCAAATAATCACATCTTGACACACAACGCTGTTTGAAATTATTTCCCTTGAACTACCTGAGGTGCGCTATTCATTCTGCTAGGCTTCAGCACTTTGAGATAGCATATGTTTTTCATGCTTTTCATCTTTTTTTTGTGTATCTGTGTTGTATTCAGCGAGATTTATTCCAAGAGTGTCAAGTCAAGGCATACAGGCCAACAAAATGACTGTGTAACGATCCAAATAATGTCATGTTATAGAGTGAAGCAAAAGACTGCTGCAACAAATAGGTCAAGATACTGATGAGTTTATACTGGCTGCATAAATAAGGCTGTTTTTTTTGCTTTATTATGTGTTAAAGTTAGGGTAGGCAATTTATCTTCATCATCTCTCCCTGACTCTGCATTCAGGCTTAGCTCTATATTCAGACCATCAAAGGGTATTTTTGGCCAAACGCAGTAATTTCAGAGAGCACATTTCTACTAGCTGCTCTAAGCTGCACTTCATAGCAACAGGTGACATCGCTACAAGCTGACTGCAGTTTAAACAAGTGATGTGCCTTAAGTTCTAAAACTGGACTTTGCTGACAACAGTGTCTGTAGGTGGTCCCATAAGCCGGCTTGGGTCGAGCCGAGATGGACCAGTTTTCCCCGCTGCAACTTTCCTTGCAACCATTTTGTCTCCTTGTGAATCTTTGGTGCAAACTGGACTTAAAAAGAGAGAGCGTCAACAAATGAAATAAAATGCGAGCGAGAGCAAAAACAGGGAGGGGAGGGTGCTGCAGAGTTGCTTCCCAAGGAGTCTCATGCTGAAGCTAGCTTGATTTCCAAATGTTGCCTACCCCAGCTTTACAAAGACAGTATGGTTTAGCTTCAGTAAAGTAAAGGCTGATATGAAGCAGGGAGCAACAAAAACTGTCTGCAAAGCCCGATCAGATGAGCCCAAACGTCCTTCAGCTGAAGCTGTACTGTGGAACGTTCAGAAAAGGCCAATTTCCCCTCTCACCTCCAATCTGGTTTCCTCCAGTCAAACCAGTATTTTCCAAACTATTAAGTCTAATGTGATGAAAATTGCCACTCGAAAATGAAGTCAGTCAAGTATAAAAAATGTGAAGTCAATGACAGCTGACAATGACGGAGTATTTGAAAAGGTTTACCTTTCTCACCCTGATAAGAGGGTGAGAAAGGCAGGAAAGGCTGTGTGTAGTCATTCTGCAAAGTACTTATATGCTGTTTATTCTGTTACTGTTGCAAAGTGTAGGCGTAAAGATGCAGATAAATGTCTTTAAGTGATAATGTGCTTGGAACAAAGAGCCACTTTAGGACTTTTCCTCTACTATAATGCATGAACAAGCAATAGCTGATAGCCAATAGCTAATAACAGAATTAGAATTTGTTATCTGACTCCATATTCAGTTTCTACCCCTACCACAGCATGTAAATAAGAGGTTTGGTGCCCTAGCTTAAGGGCGCCTTGGCAGTATTCACTTGTACTAATATTGGAAATCATCCTAGAAAAGCGGGACAACACCTTCCCCTGTCTGCCAACACAGTGGTCACGGATAAAACACAGTTTGAGGAAAAGTGAGGGGAGTAATCCACGATTTTGACCTTGAAAAGGGTTTAAGCAGTTTAACCCCATCAGATGGTGACAGCC
Organism: Acanthurus reversus; assembly: GCA_029823135.1. NCBI lineage: Eukaryota > Metazoa > Chordata > Actinopteri > Acanthuriformes > Acanthuridae > Acanthurus > Acanthurus reversus. The sequence continues at coordinate 14,130,368 of JAPXVT010000027.1, forward strand.
AGGAGGCGGTTGTTCTAATTTTGGGAAGTGGAGGACCATCTCGTCACCTCTGTGTCCATGTGTGAGAAGAGCCCAGGGACACGTTCTGATTCTATCAGTTTTTCTCAGGCTTATTAGATGACACAGACTCGCGTCAGTCTGTCTCTGAAGGAATGACCGCGTAAACAACAGAGGAGGAATGTGAGGAGGCAGAAAGAGAAAAGATACACAGAAAAGAAGGTTAAGTAATAGTTTCATTTGTGGATAAAATTATTAACACTGAAGCCTAAACTGATAAATTAAATGACTTGAATAGTGTTCCATATGTTAGAGTCATAATATTGATAGGAAGGGCATTGATTTTCTTTTATTTTATATTTCTTAGCTAGAAAAAAGAAAAATTTGAAAAATCTAAAACTATGTTTAAACTTAATAACTGTTTTTGGGCCACTTGAGGGCAGCAGAAACAAGCTGTAAATACAAAACTGACATTATTACCTGTCATTAGTTGACAAGGTGAGCAGGCAGATACAGAACATAAACATTCATTTGGAGTTTTTGAACAGCTGATGATCTATGAACACTCTTTGTTTAACTCTGTCTTTGGTCTCCACCAACTCGAGAAGGGCCAGTCTGGCTTTTTAGCTGCTAGCCTGAATGTTCCTCTGTTTTCAGACTAGCTAGTCACTAACTTTGCTGTCTGCTGATGAGCAGGTACCATCTGGTTGTTTTTTTAAAGCTTTGTGCCAAAACACTTGTCTGCAAGGCTGGAATTGAGGCTATGAATGCGGTGAAAATTAATATAAAAACTATTGAGTTGCTGGCCAGAAAACCAAAATAATGATCTAAAGAATGCTATTAATGCTGTAAAGCAATCTGAGGGGAGCTGCAGAGTCATGGGTTCATCACAGGCCTGGGCGACAGCTGAAAAACCTGTCACAATAGTCAAGTTTCATATCGGTCAACACTGATAATCATTAGGGATGGGAACTGATAAGACTTTATTGATACCAATGCCATTATTGATTCTGTTTATCAATCTGATTCTTTATTGATTCCTTAATTGATTCCTAAACAGTTTTCTATGTGGAAAATGCAGGGTGACACAGGTTCTCAGTATCCACATCGCAACTGTTTTATTGTCATCACTGTTTATCAATGAGCTTCCTGTAGGCTGTCCACAAGCTGTACTGGCCTTGCAGTTGAGTTCTGCCTTTTTCATTTCAGCATCACATGCCTGGGCATTGATAAGAGGAATTGATAAGCTTAGAGGTATATGGTACCGATTCCGATTCCAATTTGTTTTTGGTTTTCAACTGGAACCAGTTCCCGATTCCCATCCCTAATAATTATTGATTATGTAGGTTGTGACTGACAACTTTTTGTGCATTTTAAGAGGTGGAAGCAGCTAAGGAGATAAAATAAGTAAATATCACAATATTTTTGACTAAATAGGTTGATACTGAGACAGTATTGTATGGATGACTATTGGTGATTTCACAAAATATAAGCCCAATGACATTTTTTGATAAATAATCATCAGTAATGTGGGTAAGTGGGTAACGACAAATAAAAGAATAGCAGAAACAGTCTGGAAAGTTCAGAAAATCACATCACTTTACTGTAATGACGCCTTTTCAACCAGGAGACAAGACAACATTTTCGGCATATCACATATGACATATCACATAACGATATCCAAAATTTTTCATGATATCTAGTCTAATATCACTTTACCATACAATATTGATACATTGTCCAATCACTACAAGCAACATCTTTTACATAAAGATAATCACGATCCACTGTTGGTATAAAATATATTGATACTGATTGTTAGAGACTGGAAACGAAGCATGGTCTTGAGTCATAATGTCCTTTCAGCCAAACAAACTCACTATGACTTAAAACAGCAGTGAAAGACACTTGCTGCTTTGTGACTGAATACAAGCCATATTATATATATATATATATATATATATATATAGATAGATAGATAGATAGATAGATAGATGGATAGATAGATAATGTGAAGTTGTTTGAACAAAAACCCTTGCAAGTTTCTGTAAAACAACAAATCTAGGTTACAGCAGAGATCTGTGTGTCTGTCCACATCTTTTCGCTTCACTTGGTGCTCAACCCCACATAAATATACAGCTGTGTTCAACATCAGTCCAGCCAACCAAAGGAAAAGTCAGGGTTACTCCGACCACCTGTGCTAATTTACTGCTAGGGCCAAGCTGGACAGTAATGACCGCCACAGGAGGGAAATATGGAAGCAGCCAGAGAGGCAGCTTGCAGCAGTAGAATACAATTGATCATGTTTTACTGTCACCTTCAGAGGAATGTTAACGAATGTGTGCTTGTATGTCTGCAAGCTCTTATGTGACTTGTTATAAAGTTAAAAAAAAAAACATGTAGGTCACTTTAGTGTTTTTGTTCTTACACAATAAATTAAGGAGGTAACATGCAGCAGTTTTGTCCTTTTAATGTTAAAGCTGACCTCCTTGACCTTGAAAATAAATGGTTGCCTTTGTTGATAAAACAATCCCACCTCAAGGTCCACTTACAAATATTTCCCAGTCCACAAGCTTTCAACCATGTTACATGGTTTTCGGCAGTTGATGGAGTTTCTGGATTTTCGTAATAAAATATCAGGTGGCTCAACAGAAAAGTTTAGTGACAAGTTGCACAGGTTTTTTTTTTTGGTTTAATCAGCTTTTGTGATGATGCTTTTCAACTGTGATAAAGTTGAAAGCTCCAGAAAAAGCTAGAAACTAGAATTTAATGGAACGTTGAAGCCAAACAAAACAGGTCCTAAACTTTTACTTGTAAAGACCTTGTGTAATGTTTGAAAGTTGGTAAGTGGACCTTGAGGTTTTTTTTGTTTGTTTGTTTTTTCTTGTAACTGACTCACTTATCACTCCTTTATTGCTGGGAATGCACGTGTGTGCATAATTCAGATAACACAGACAAAATTCAACTTATGTAAAGATTACATACACAGAAGTACTTCCATAGTGTTTCTTTTCTATTGCATTGAGTTTTTTATTTTTATCTGCGAATGTGTAATGATACCAAGCACGTGTAACATAATGATTATTCAATTGCTCACTGCAAACTGGAAAGTCATCTAACACTGTAGCAATAATGGACTCTATAGTCCATTTGTAGTCAACCATTTCACTTTAGAAAACATTCCGTCATATTATTGTTGGTGCTGATCCACAGATCCAACAGCCAACTTCAGCTACAGTATTAATGGAGGCACAGTGAGTGTGTGTCCCTGAGACCACATCAACGCCCATAACAATTCACCCCCCCCCAAACATACACGCAGAATTTTGTCCCCACAGAGATGGTCGAACCCCACACCGTGAGTGAAATTTCCAGTTTAGGAGCCCACATGTGTAGAAAAACGAATGTAGGATTAGCCCTAATCCTGCTTATAGCTATGATTATAGAGCACTATAGGTGCATTTTAATCAGGATTTGGGAAGTTAATTTGGAATTGTAATAAGTTGTAAATTACTAGTTACCCTATTAAAAATGTAATAAGTAATATAACTATTTCTATTACTTTATCAAAGAAATGTTATGTCTTACATTCGATTACTTATTGATTACTTTTCAAAACTGTGACAAATGTTTTCCACTGTTAGCCATTTTCAGTTTAAACAAGGCAGTGTTAATGGCAAACGTGGGGCTGCAAATTCAAACAAGAGATCCAATTGTGAGATCCATTGTTAAAGAAGAGGCACTGAAAGCAGTCTGTGAAAAATAAGGACCATTTTTCATCTTTTATAGACAGTTTCTTAATCAGTAACACTTTACACCACCAATAATTGCTGCCTCATACTTACAAAGATCTTTTCGATCAAGAAAAAAACCTAATTTCTGTTCTCTGTCTTTAGTGGAAGCTATGGATTTCTACAATGGTAAAATATAGATTAAGCTTGAAATTTTCAACACCTTAAAGCTAATGCAGCAACAGTTCTCTGCCCTCTGTGTTCCAGCACAGATTTTCTTTTTTACAGTGAGTATCATTACAAAACAGGTCAGCAAAGCTGCCGGGTTTAATATGTGTCTATTTTGCCGATTTTCTCTTGTTGCCCTCTACAGTTCTTCAGGTCAGAACAAATGGTAAGTGTGTATTGGCTCATTTAAGAGATGGCGAATAGAGGCAACAAGAGGAAAGTTTTATTTTTGTGCCAAACACGCACACATTTAACCTCTCCATTCCTCTTATTCTCACTCTGCTGCTCTATCAGTCCAGATCATTTCCAAGAGACGGGAAGAAAATGATGTGAGCTGACCAGAGGTGGGAGGGGGTGCAAGGAAATGTATCTGTCACTCAAACAAGGAGGTTTTTAACCCTGCCTATAATTACAAACACACACACACACACAAGATACACACAAGTGCTTACTGACACAGGTAAAACCAGGTGCTGCAGTTAATTTGATGAAAGGTGGGTTTAAAAAATTTCAGAATGTCAAAAGTTTTCTGTCGCATTTCATATCAGTTACAACTATACAATCATTCACATATTGGTATGAAAACACACAAATAACATGACACATCATCAACCTCTGGATATCCATTAATAACTTCCCTGCAAAAGGATGGTGAATCATTCTTTTAAGGTGCTGCTGTCTCCCTATCACATACACTCTGTTTCGTCCTCACACACACTGGCGGACTCAGAGGGGGAGCAGAGGGGGTCAAAATGTCAAAAGTTTTGTCATATTTCATATCAGTCACAAGTACATACATAATCATACACATGTAAGTATGTAAATACATACAGACATGACACATCATCAACCTCTGGCTATCATCCATTGCTTCCATTGCCCTAATGTTAGAAAAAACACTGCATAGTTGCCCTCTTGAATGCCCCTATATTAGTGCCTTCTAGGGTGCCCTTGCAGTGGACAAAAAGTGGTAAAGTGCCCTCTAAGGTCCCCTTTCTGTGCAGAAAAAAAGGTGGTAAAGTGCCCTCTAGGCTGCCATTCCAGTGGACAAAAAGCAGTTACGTGGCCGACGACTTTTTGCATGCTGGTGCCCCACTGCATACAAACAAGTGCCCTTTTTACTATTTTTGCCCCCGCCCCTCAAACATCCTGAGTCTCTCTCTCTCTCTCACACACACACACACACACACACACACACACATGCACACACACTGATAAGCAATCTAAGTATTTGGTGGCAGTTGCATGTGAGAGAAGAAATGTTGGAACTGATACCATTAGGTAAAGACTGAAAACATATACTGAGCTTCATATGTGACAGGAGAGAGCACAAAATGAAGATCACAGCCCATACCTGGCATAAAGGTCTTCAGGTGGATTCAATTCTAGTGCAGAGTTCTCCTTAACTGCAATTGTACAAGACAAAACCTAAGAGGGAAAAACTGTAAAAAGTAAGCTGCAGAAAATCACTCCAGACATCAGTGAGGAAAAGATTTCTAGGGACTCTTCAATTTCTTTCGTGTCTGCCAAAGCGTGCCCTGCTTTCAAACTATTTCCTGGTTAAAACTCTTTCACCCCACTTTCCCTCTCAAAAGAATCCTCAGGACTTCTTTTTATCTCAATGGTCTCACTTCCCACCCCACACTGTCCTTCTTCATGTCAAATTAAAGTGATGGAAATGAACTTGAGGGGACGCTAATTGCAATTGTCAATCCAATCTAGGTCGGGCCTGAAAGACAGGGGCTCCGTAGCACTTCATCAGTCTTCATTAATATTGAAGGAGTTTGCTGAGGAGCAGGGGCCCAACGTAATCTGCACTCATCTAACAGTGCATCAACAATTAGGAAGCTGGGGAGGGCACCAATGGTGCCTGAGGGACAAATATGCCAGTCAAGAAGAAGTATGAAGGAAGATGTCAGGAGACGGGAATAGAGTGCAGGAATAGATGCTGCATTCAACTGCACTGGGAAATGTTTTATGTGCATGGGATTAACAAGATTTTACCAATATCGGTTCTGGTCCAATTCTTTATTGATTCTCTTGTCAATTATGATTAATTAGTTTTCTTTGTGGTAAAAAGTAAGCCTACACAGGTTTTCTTTACAATGCATTTTCAGTTCAGAATTGTCTGAACACTAAAATTTCTGTTTAAAGATACATTCAGACAGTAGGGAATTTTGCTATGCTAAAAATGATTAGACTCAATTTCACACTGGGTGCAAAAAAATGACCTGATACACACAATGCAAATCACAGGATGTTCCAACGTGTCCAGCGCAGTAGTTGAAGTTCAGGCGAATTTGCTGTGTGGTGAGTCGCTACAGCCATTTAGCATTGAGATCTTTTTGTTTTGTTACGCTTTCCAATGTTTCCAGGACTTTGACAACTGATACAGTGCAGCAATGCTGATTATATCAGTTGTAGTCGAAGTTCCCCACTCCTTTAAACGGGCGAATTGCAGCCTGAACGCAGCTTAACACAGCTTAACAGCTGTGTGCGTAACATGTTGTATTTCTGGAATTTTATGCCCTGTTGTGTCGAAAGATATTTATCCTGTTGCTGATGTTTTCATCCTTATTTGACATTACTATGTTACACTGTTGTTGTCTTTCTTAGAGGAAGGAAGCCATGCCTCGGGCCTTTCCTTCCTCTTGGCCATTTTGATGTAATTAGTTTCTTTCTATCAAGACAGACAAGGAGTGTTGATGTTATGAGACAAGGGTTGCCACGGTGTGGTAATTTTTCCACCGACTAATAAACTCATTGTGCCACAGGTGACACCAGACACTTTCCATGAAAAAAGGATTTTCTTCATCAACAGGCTATATATAGGGAGCTTAATTTGAACTTTATTATCAGATTTTTTTAAATTTACCCCCCAGGGTCATGATAATAGATGGCAGCATATCAGTTATACCTGATATACTGTTTAAACGTTCAATTTCCTGTTTTTGCGTTTCACAATTTTACTTTCAGTCAAACCTTTAATGAATAAATAAGCAATGTATGATGGGGTGGTGTGTATTTCCTGGTGCTGCTTTGCACTTAAGCAGCTGATTTGATCATAACTTCTATTTTTCTTTTATCTTTCCTGCACCCATAAATTGTTACACTGATATATTTCTGACAGGCACCTGAAGGCGGCATAATGTTAATTTGTGAGGTCGACTCAGTCACAATTTATGAACCAGCAATCAGTCTGTCATTGTGAGCTCGATTACTGTTTGAAAGGTGGAGTATATCAGAATAAAAGTGTGCGGGAACTTGTGATTCGACGTGGATTTATTATCCTGCCTTACATACTCCCAGATACACACACACACACACATGCACACACACATATAGTCAATAGAAGTGCAGGTTGGTCACGCCACAGCAGGGTCTTCCAATGGTTGTTGCCCACAGACCCAGATGGTGAGTCCACCTCCTCTGGCAAGCCAAAGCTATGCTTTACCAAGTGGGCCATAAACTGAAAGTGATGCAGTTAGGCTCATGGACAGTTGCTGTTTATTCCCTGCTGTTTGGCAGTTTCAGTGACATTAAACTTAGGCTTCATCCTCTTTGTCAAAATCTGACACTTAATCCTCCTTCAAAAGCAAGCAGTGAAATCGCAGTTTTCATCAAAATGTCCTTCTTTCAATAACCTTCAGTTTGCTTGTTGCTTACTATATCTGTGTTAGCTCTCATTCACATTCTCCTAGCAAGTGTGTTCTGTATTTGTGCAAGGAAACAGAACATTTTAATCACAGCCTCCCTGGTCACTATAAAACATTACAGCATAGAAAACACCTCAGGTCAGACGGACTTATTTCAAAATACTTGTATTGCTGGCTTGCCTCGTCTGTGTTTTTGAGGAGTTGATTCCCTTCAGCCTACAGGCTGAGTGTGGTTTGGGGAAAATGAACAGATATGGTGCAGCACAGTAAAAAAGAGGGCTAACCAGCAAAATGTTGTCGCTCCTCAGACCCAAATGATCAAGGGGGCTGTTCTGGAGGGAATCTGATGTAAAACAGGTCCGCAACGTCCTACTTGTCTGAAGGTGGCCCAGAACAGGAGAACGCAGTTATAGTACGGGAAAAAGTGGAGCCAGTCTCTAAAATACATTCTAATTCATTATGACATGTTTTCCTGAAATAGGTGGTAATGTAAGTAAATGCTTGCAGGTTGTGTTACGTCACCATTGGTTGCATCTAGTATTGTTTGTGGCAGAGTGGATATGACAAGGAGAGCTCTATAGGCGCTGATTCTCATTCAGCAGAGCAGGGTTATATAAACTTGGATGGTGCCTCACAGCTAATATAGCTTCTTTTGCTTTGGAGTCTCTGGTTTTCTTCCTTTT
>JAPXVT010000027.1:14254151-14264466 GCA_029823135.1 Acanthurus reversus
ATCAGAGAGTATGTTATTAATGTGAATAAATAAAATGTCCACAATTTAATAAGAAAAAACTGTAAATTTAATGATGCAAGCAACATTGCACTAATGAGTGCATCAGACAAACAAATAATGCATATATTATATCAAATTATAGTATCCTTTGAATTGCTTCAAATAAAAACAAATGACTGCAAACAAAACACTCCATGTCACATTTGTTCTTTGTAACATAAAGTGCTTGTTAATAATAAGCATTTCAATATATGTTTGAAAAAAAAGCTATCAAAAAACAATGCAATGCAGGAAGCAATAAAACCTGAGTTATTAAATTGAAGCAGATTTTGTGAAGAACAACAACATTGTAAACTTAAGTGCATCACAAGTGTTTCACTTAGGACAGGAGGACTAGTGGCATGACTAGTTAGTCCTCTTATGCCTGTCCATTTAGGTTTCCCACCTTGCAGAAACATCTCCACTGAAGTACATGATTGCCAGCCTCTTTGTGTTGAGCTCAGTGAGTGCCTCTCGTTTGTCTGTGAGGAGAGTCGTGTATTTGCTAAAACACCTCTCACAGTCGACTGTACTGACTGATTGGGAAGTAGATATAGGGCATGGCCACTTCTGCAACTCTTGGGAATCTTGCACTCAGGCCTCTCCAGTACTCTGCAAGGTCCAGATCAGCTGGCAGAGGCTCCCTGGACACACAGTGCAGATAGGAGATCCACTGTTCACTGAGCTCCGCTGATGGGCTTCAGTGTTGTGTAAGCTTCAGTATGCTTTTCCATTGCTGGAGTCTGCCTTGGATCAAACACCCTTGCCAGCCTATAAACCTCTCTGGCTGGATGTGTGTCCAAGTGCTTTGAGAACTTTGTGAAGGCCAAGTGGAAGGCATCATGGAGATTGTCAAGAACCTCCCTCCTCTCCTAAACCTCCATCTTTCTGAGTAGCTTATCTGTCTAGGCACCATAATGACATGTTTTTGCTGTTCCATTCATTAGGTAAGAGCCCAGATCCTCCATTACATTGTACACAGACACTGCTGTGAGACGGTGGGTTCCTTCCAGGATGGTCAGAGCTGTCATCAGTTTGGAATAGGCCTGAAATGAAGGTTAGCTTGAGAGTGAGGGCCTTCACCTTCTCCTGTTTCCACCTGGCTGAGAACGTTTGTGACTGCTGTGGCTGTTGATTCTTCCGCCAACAGGAACTCTCTGTACAGATGAACATGCTCTGCATGATTCTTAACAGCCTTAAACCAGCTATTCCATCTGGTGCACACTGCTTCAGGAGGAGCTTTGGCCTGCACAAACTCGTTGTTGATGAGGAAGCTCACCCATCTTCTCTTTCTGGCAGGCTTCTTGAAGAAGATAGATCTCATCCATGTCACAAGTAAGGCAGCATAAGATAAGTATTTGTAGTACTGCCAGGTCTCACCCACCAGATTGATGACATGGCAGAGGCAGGTTACATGGACACTGTTGGGCATCACTACTCTCGGAGCCTCCCTGTATCCCTTCAGACTAGGGCTGGACGATATGGCAAAAATGTCATATCCCGATTTTTTCATGGCAGAATGATCTCGATTTTATCACGATTCTTTAGTTTTTCATATTGGTCAAGAGTATTTTACAAGTCAGGGCACATTCAGGGCCACAGTTTTGCTTACCATCATATGGTCAGCTTATATTTGGTTGTGGTTTCTCAAAATGAATTCATTTTGATTTATGAATTATTAAACTGTAAGAATTACATGTTGGGTAATGTGTTTTGTTAACTAACAGCAGGCTCTACAAAAGTAAACAAATTGAAATATATATAAAAAGAAAAGTTAAACAAAAAAAAAAAAATTAAACTCTTTAGGCTAATGATGCTGTATCAGACATGGCAGTCTAAACGGTTATAACTTAACAGACCAGCGGATGATTTTATGAACCTGGGCACGATGTTGTTAAGTTTTCCAGCCTGTCGAGGACCTCCACAACTGATACAGTGCAGCAAAAATGTTTATACTGACCGTAGTTCAAGAAAATGCCAAGCACCCCCCTCCTCAAACGAGCTAACGCTAAGTTAATATAAGCAGACTCAACTCTGACTTGTTCATGATGCTTTGGTTTTGTTTAACAAGACTACATTGTGAAAGGGGAGGGAAGAAGATGCCACATGTCTGCTGTGTTTAGTTTATGTGCATGTATTTATGGGAGGCATGCAACTGAACGGAGTAGCAAATGGTGTGATTCGGTTGAGAGAAAATGTGTTGTGTGTCTAAGCATAGAACTGCAGAAGATGTGCACCGATGGACGATGTAACAATCTCTACGTAAAGGCGGATCGTGTACACTTTTTAATCTTTCACAATCTATTATCGTCATATTGCACACCCCTACTTCAGGCAGTAGGCGGCGTTATCTGTGACCACTGCACAGGCATCATTCAGGTTCAGATTGTTGCTGAGGAGGGAGGCTAGTATGGCTTGGGAAAATGTCGAGTGGTTGTATGTGTCCATGAAGACAACATCCACCTGGAAGTACTGGTTTTCAATCTCTCAGTGAAAGATAACAATATCAATCAATCAATCAATCAAACTTTATTTAAATAGCACTTTTCATACAAGATAATTGTAGCCCAAAGTGCTTTACATACATAAAGACAAAACATTAAAATCATTAAAAACCACTCCTCCCTCCCCCCTCGATTCATTGATAACAGTACAAAGTGTGATGTGTGAGAAGCTGTTAAAATATCAGAGACGACTGAGGAAACACCATCATTACTTAACAATGAGGAAACACTGGAGGTAATGTTAAAAAGTTAAGATTAAAACCAAATAGATATATAAATGATAATATAATAAAATAAATAAATAAAATAATAAATAAATAATTAGATAAATGAGTGTGACTATAAATGTAAAACAAAATGACATAAAATAAAATTCAGCTAAAAGCTAAGCTAAAAAGATAAGTCTTTAGTTTGCTTTTAAAAGTATGGACAGTGGGTGCTGCCCTCAGGTCTTCAGGTAAACTGTTCCAAAGTCGGGGGCCATAGTAATGAAAGGATGCCTCACCGTATGTTTTAGTTCTCACTTTTGGTACAGTTAAAAAACCACTTCCAGAAGACCTGAGAGCTCTCACAGGCTCATATGATAAAAGTAAATCTGATAAATACAAAGGAGCAAGACCATTCAGAGCTTTATAAACCAATAAAAGAACCTTAAAATCAATCCTAAAACTAACAGGCAGCCAATGCAGAGACTTCAAAACTGGTGTAATGTGGGCTCTCTTTCTGGTCCTTGTAAGCATGCGTGCAGCCGAATTTTGCAGCAGCTGTAATTGTGCAATATTCTTCTTAGGGAGACCAGACAGAAGAGCGTTACAATAATCAATCCTGCAGGTTATAAAAGCATGAATTAAAGTCTCTGCATTGGCTTGAGAGAGAAACTGATGTACTTTGGCAATGTTCTTTAAAGGATAAAATGCCTTTTTGGTAACATCCCTGATGTGGGGTTTAAAGCTGAGGTCAGGGTCAAATATCACACCAAGATTTTTTACTTGCTGACAGGGATTAAAGGATGTCGATTTAAGTATGACATTCAGTTTCTCTCTTTGTACCTCTGGTCCAATAACTGGAACCTGAGTTTTAAAATAAAATGAAATGAAATAAAACAATAAAAATAAAAAACAAACGGGGGTGGGCCAATAATTATTTGATTTGACAATATAAACTCTAATCAGAAGAAACTTCTCTAAAAAATTTCTAGATAAAATTTTAAAGAAATGAAATAAAACAATAAGAATAAAAAAATAAACAGGGGGTGGGACAATTAAAAAGATATTTCTTGCCCTGTTAAAAAACGAAATTCAGATACGAAGCGTAGTGCATCACACTAAGCTTTGTATCCTCTCCACATAGTTCAGTGCTGAGTTGTAGACTTTTTCCCTTTTCTTTTTTTCTTTTGTCTTTTCTTTTTTATTTATTTATTTTTTTAATGCAAGTGGAGTTTGTCCATAGACTGGGTACCTGGGGCTGTAAACTCAGAAACAGTAATCAGTTGTGATTGGTGGTAGTGAGAGTCAACAGGAGTGGGGTGGGTGGTGGAGGACTGTGGAGGGTGATGGAGTAAGCTCGTTAAGAGATGAGAAATCTGCCCTCAAGGATCGCTGGACTTCTCTAACCTCTCAGCTGAGGTCTCTCTCTTCTCTTGCTGTCTCTTTGAAAGTTTTCTGTCCCTCTCCCTCCCCACCTCGGTGTGCCCCACCAGCTCTCAACCTCTCCCTCTAACTGGACTGTCAGAAGGCTAACTGCACCACTCAGCTGGAAAATGAATGGCTTTTCATGTGTTGTGTTCGCCATAGTCAGTGAGGCAGTGTGGCTCTTACATCCCTAACGGGCAAAATCCTGTAGAGTGGAAATATTTGTTGTATGGATGGTTAAATAAACCTACAATGCCAGGAACATATATTCTTTCAGTTAATGGAAAATTGTGACATTCTTTAAATTCAATAAATTCTTATCTTATAATTGTGATCATTTTATCTTTGTTTTCCGCAAAAAAAAAAAAAAATCATCCATCAAGTTAGAGAAAAATCTTCCACCAGTAATTGTGTTCCGGCAGTGGTAGCAGACTCGGAGGGGGGTGTCAGTTGCTCCCCCGGTGCCCTGATGTTAGAAAAAACACAGTGAAAGTGCTCTCTTGGATGCCCCTCTGGTACAAAAAAATGATCAAGTACCCTCTAGGATGCCATTTCAGTGCACAAAACGTGGTAAAGCGCCCTCTAGGACATCACTCTTGTCGACACAACATAGTAAAGTGTCCAATGACCTTTTGTGCGCTAGTGCCCCACTGCAAACAATCAGTGCCCTTTGTACTATTTTCGCCCCTTCCCGTCACACACCCTGAGTCTGCCAGCGTCTGGCAGAATGCATAGCGTATTTTAGGGGCACAAATGCTAATTCCCAATGTAATATTGGACAGATAAGACTGGTCCAGAAGGGAGAAATCCTAATAACTGTGGCACTTTTTCCAACCATTTCCTCTAGCGTCACTATGAGGTTGACAACTGTGGTTTTATAAAATGTCCAAATGAATGGACTGCCATAAGATTTAGCATGAAATTTCAACAGGAACTATAATAATGTCATGTAAAATAGTATCAGTCTCTTTATTTTTCCATATAACATAAACATATAACAAACTGGATCATCACTTAGAAGACTAAAAGGGTTCCATTACTATATAAATATATAAGCCACTGTGCTATGGTTAATCTCATGGCTGCTAGCATGCTTAGGGTTGTTGAGCCTGTTAGGAATGTATAACATAGGTACTGGAGACGGGGTAATGTTAGGTAATAGATTAAACATCTCAGATGACAGACAGACACGCCAGTAAGTTACAGAGAGACAAATCAGATCAGAAACTGTCCTACAGGATCTGGTTTTGTGCCTTGAGCGTGTTTGTGTGTGACAGTGACACAAATTCACTTCTGTTTCGCTTGGATAGCATCAACCATAAAATGCATCTACATTTTCACTTACTGAAAAATAAAGGAATTTAAAGTAATAAAGCTCATCAAATATCCCTCTGGAGTGACCTAACCTGTATTTCATAAACCAACTGAGTCATTCTTGTACCTCTACCAACTAATACCATCACAGGAACACATCTCCATTTATTAAGTTTTATGAATACTAACCTTATGCTCTTATGTTAAGCAGCTGTATGCTCTCGGCTTTTTCAGTAAGTCTCCTCCTTATCAGTAAGCCAACCAGTCTTTATTATTAGCTAGCAGCTATGCATGATTTCTCTGGTCTATCATAGAGGACGAGTGAGTGACCCTTTACCCCAAGACACTCCATCACTGGAGGCAAATCAGGCACTTCAGAGTCTGACTTTCTCAAGATAGGACGACTGCACTCGAGTGTATGCATTTTGAATTTTCGTGTGTGTTTGAGACAGACGGGGAGAGAGGATGTAAGTGATTTTTTTGGAGCTCATGTTTTTCTCTCCAGACATGACTCACATCCCATCAACTCTTCCATTTCTTATCCTTATCAAGTACCACACAGGGCATAAAATATAAGCCAGGCTCCCGGTACAGTAGCTTTGATACTGAATCGGTGCACAAAACCGCTAAGCATTAGAAATAAACAGAGGGGTGTTTTCTTCACCATGGATTCAAAGTGCATGTGAGGGCACTTACAGCCTGAGGACATAGTGAATAAAATACTTTCCTGTTCATTTTAATTTTTAGCTGCAGATTTAAGTAAAATCATCAGTATATTTATATTTAATATAGGTAAGATAACCAGTAAGGTCCAATGGCAAAATATGAGACATTAGATCAATCAAACACCTATTAGAGTTTTTGTGCAAGTAGTTCAGCCTTTTCTGTTGTTTCTTAACAAACAAATAATTAAAGTATAGATGCAGCTTTATCAACCTGACAACATGATCTTTTAGTACTGTCAACAAAATATTGAGTACATCATCTGTTACATTTTACATCACAAAATAGCAATGTTTTATCTCATAATTAAATTTTTAGTGTATTGACTTTGCATTTATTTCAGTATGTTTAAAAATGGTTGCGGAGGAAGCGGTGAGAATGAATTAACTTCTGTAGCTTTAAAAACAAATTCAGTCTTGACTTCATGAGACAAATGCGTCATCAAAAACACATTTGCAATTCAGCTGCAGAGCAGCCGGCTCTTCTTGTAACATATCAAAAAACTCATCAACTGGGTTTTATACCATCGCCTCTTCACCAGCTTTGCCTTCTGATTCAGATGGTCACCCTCATGTGATATTTTGATAGTATTTGCGGTCTGGGTGACCTTGAGTGGCTTTGGGTTTCGTGGTTCACTTCTCAGTAAACATATTAGCCCACTGAAGGAGATACAGCACAATCCTCATTGAAGCAGAGATGCTTTATGTTACAAATAGATGCAGAATATAGTATCCCACTGTAAGATTTATATAAGTTGAGCTCCTGTAGTGATGCACACCAAATGACAGTCGCATTGACTCAGAGATCAAGCTGTTAAAGTTGTTAAACTGCAGCTTTCCTCTGTGGTGATTAGATTTATATCATTTTAGGTAACCACTTGAAATCCATCAGTCTCAGCAGCATGAGCCAGTATGCAAACTGTTGAAGTTTAAGTGTCACTCAGTATTATTCACTGTAGGTGAACAACATTATTCTCTGCTAATATAAAAGATTGTTTTTTTTAAGCTTATTGGGTTTAAACTGTCCTGTTTGATGATGTTAATTCTCCACAACCTGGAAAGAACACACGCTTTCATATGTCAACATTGTTCATCAAAAGCTAAGACATGGCACACATGTCGGATCTCTATTACTGTTGCAGAACTTACAGAAGTCTGTAAATTTAAAAAATACATAAAAATTTATCGGCTAGCACTGAGATCAGTCCTTTTCCACTGAAAGAACCAACATTCACCGGGCTCGACTCTGGGCTGAGGGAGGTGATGCTGCATCTCAAACTTGATGTGCATCCTGGCTCTGCTAATAAAATGAAAAAATATAAAAGCTAAACTCTAAACCTCCCACGTCAATGGTAATAAATACAGTATATGTGAAGTAGGTCACATTTACTTGTGTTGTTTGTTGTGCATCGTATTGTAGCCGATGGTTGGGCATTTATCTTGTACAATTGCTTGCTCACTTTAAAGTTTGTATTTGTTTAATGTATTTGACTGTTTTTCTTTTGTAATGCTGTATAGCAGTTTATATGTGGTCTAAAAAACACATATAAACTGTTTCTTATTAAGTATGGATTATTTGGGCATTTTATACATCTATTTTTTACTACCATATAGCATATTGTCCTCTGTAAACAGACCATACATGTAACCTGCATACTGACTGAAACAGTTTGACAGCAAAAGGTTGTTCACATCCACCTCTCTTTTGGGCATGCTGGTTTGTAACACAGTGATCTTTGTTTCTATATGTCTTGCTGACGTCCTCTGTTCCCCCTACCATCGAGGTCATGGGCATCAGAGTTTTTCGGACCCGCGGAGCTGAATTGATGCTCCTGTTTCCTTCGAGAGGCGCCGCCAGTGTTCAAACACAGGCCAACTGCCTGCTTTGGCCTCTGAACTCCACGGCCTTGGTGTTTGCTCCCATGAGGCCTGTAATGAACACAGAGGGTAGGCAAGGAAATGTCAAAGCACTGATGGGGAATTGTGATGTAATCACTGAGAAAGGTCAGGAAGAGGAGAGGAGGGAATTCAATATTATTAAATAAGTATAGTGGCTGCTGAGACAATGTAAAACTGAGGAGAGGATCACACAGATGTTCTAGCTTGAAGTTATGTGATTATATTTGGTGGACACAGCAGCCTGTCTACATTTCAACACATGAAATAACAGATTTACACTCACCACAGCTTTTTCTGCCATTTAGAGATGGGCTCATTTGGACAGCCATGGTTTACAGTTTGCAGTTAAATATTTACAGAGACTAGTTTCCTCTGTGTAAGTGCATCTGGCAGTAAAGTAAATTGTCAGACAACTGGGAAAGTGTTGCATTTGAACAGGAGTTCATGTAAAATACATGAACTTAGAAAGAGATTTTGAGTTGCTTATGTCAGATTATGGGGAGAGTTGGATGTTTTTGGGATATAAACTTATTCATTTTCTTGGAGAGATGCAGTAAGATGAGAAGATCAGTGTTACTGTGTGTAAATTTGATGCCACAATCAGCTGCACATAGACTGAAAACACAGTCCAGACGAAACAATATCACTGATCACTAATAAGAATGTTCTACTTTCTTAAATCCTAACTTCCTGACATGGTAAAAGGAAAACTCCAGGCCACTGAAGGGATGCAACAAGTAAAACAGTTATTACTAGTGAACATTAGTGATGCTAGCATTCAGATTTTGTTACCTTCAGTCAGACCCAGGCTAATGCTCGGGACACACATCCTGCATGTCCCTTTGCACCACATCTGCATAGCTGAGCCGCGGCATCTCGTTCACTGTTGTTTTTCACACAGGCAGCGTCACTGCTACCTCTGCTGCTCCTGCCAGCCCTGTCTTTCTACATAAAGTTTTCCTTTGATAATTCTCGTTAAGATGAAAATATGTCATGTCATTACATAAAAAATGAGCAGACACATCCTGCGTCGCATTTCCCCTGTTTCAAATTCTTGATGCTAAGCTAATTGTCTGCTTGAAGTAGCTTCAAATTTAGTTCACAGACATGAGAGT
Source organism: Acanthurus reversus (assembly GCA_029823135.1). Lineage (NCBI taxonomy): Eukaryota > Metazoa > Chordata > Actinopteri > Acanthuriformes > Acanthuridae > Acanthurus > Acanthurus reversus. The sequence continues at coordinate 14,263,376 of JAPXVT010000027.1, forward strand.
TGTCTCATTTTTCTGATCAAACCCAATGCAAGAAGACAAATAAACACATTTCCCAAAATGTTCCTTTAAATAATTACATATTACACTCAACACAGACTTTTTCAAACAGGGACATTTTTTTATGTCCGGTCTAAAATTATAAAACCAAACCTTGCTATCTTACATAATTAAATGTTTATCATGTCATTGCAGATTTAACTTTACCATGCAAAAATATGCATGTATACATGAAATATGCTGGAGGAGATGCCACCAAATTTTGAGCTATAGCACAAACAAGATCTCTGCTGCGAAAAATCTTGCAGTGGCTCAACTGTTTTCGATCTGGATCTCTGGATTAGCTTCCCTCAAAGCTTTGGAACCCTCTCATTACCTTCAGGGGTGAAGATGGCTTCCCTGTTTGATGGGAGATTTGTCTTTGCCTGTATATTCTAAATTACCCTCATAGACATTATTATTATTCATGAGAAATGTCCATTCGGTTCAAGTGGTACCTTTATATTTTCCTGTCATTGTCTGCTCACCTGAAGCAGTTTCAACGCCTTATTTATTCATGTGTTGAGCTGGCTGTGAGAAGAGTCCAAGGACAATGTCTCATTAAATAGTCATAAGTAATGCCAAAAGGAACAACTGCAACTGCTCAAGGACAAGTGCCTTTATATGACAAAAGTGCAACAATAATATCTGTTGATCCATTACAGCAGTGTTAGAGGTGTGAAATGGTGTATTTGAATGTTAGTGTTGGTAGTTAGTCAGTGTCCTGACCTTGTTGGTGGTATTTATCAGCAGGTTAAGAAACAGCATTTAATATTGATCTCAATAAATACTTTTATCCACCACCATTTTAAGCATGTTGGTGCAGTAGAGGCACAACAGCACAGTGCTTTAGAGCAGCAGATATACATGTTTGTGATCATTACTGGGACATGTCCGTGATGCATGATACGCACACACATACACACACACACACACACACACACACACACACACACACACCTTGGAAGTCAGCACCTCCTGCAGGCTCTCCAAGAAGAGAGCTGAAATCTGACATGTTGACATGTCTTGATAACCCAGAGGGAGACGGTCCAGCA
>JAPXVT010000027.1:14704577-14716391 GCA_029823135.1 Acanthurus reversus
ATAAATGGCTCAAGCTTGAATGATGTCAAGGTTTGATAAACTCTAGTCTAAGTGACAGGAAATAGAAGTTGAATATAAGCCTCCCATTGGCTGACTGTTTCAGTCGGAATTACTACCGGACTATTTTGCAAGGATGCGGCTGCTGCGCCCTAGGCTTAGCACCGCCCAATACGATTTAAAGACATACAAACAAGCCAGGGTGTTTTTTCTCCTATTTCAAAATTTTAACAAGTTAAGCCACACATTTGTCCAGCACTGTAACGTAGTGTGGACAGAGGTCTGGCTGAGTTCGATGAACTCTGGTGAGGTTTGTGTTTAAATGTGTGTACAGTACAATACAGAGTTTTAAAGTAAGAAAACCCTCATTCGTAAACTGTTCATACAAAGTCTTTGAAGTTTGGAAACTCTTTAATTTTAACCATTGTGTTTTTGGAAGTTTGAAATATGCTTAAATTTGAATGCAGACATTAAAAACATTTAACATAATCTGATGTTTCAGCCTCATCCATCGTGTTTAATATTTAAAATGAAGCAGTAACATTATCATATTTGTTTTCTCCGGTGTTCTAGTTAGCGAGCTTTAAATAATTATAATGAAAACATACAGTCAAAGTCAATATGAACAGATGGTAAAATAAACAATAACAATATTAACTGCTGCAGTTTTGAAGGAAATCTGTAATTTTAATAGCTTAATTTAGATTAGGGATGCCACAATTCTTAATATAATATTGAACCGTATGGTACGCCATCCACGGTTCAATACGCACTTTGAAACTGCATTATTTCAGTTTTGCATTAAGTTTTATATAACTAGTTTCAATATATTTCTCCCTTAATTGGCTCTGTCAGAGCTTCAGAGCAGCCAGTGAACGCAACATGTGTCCACGCCTCCCAGCCGAGAGCAGTCACTCATTTCACACAACGAGTGGAGTTCAGGAGCAAAGTTTCAGGATGCAGACTTTTCTTTAAGCGCTGGTCTGTTTCTTTTTCACTCCTGATGCGCTGTGTCTGTCGGAGAAATGCTGATCTTTAACGTGAAATAACGTTATTGTGTTTTACCGATCAGTCTGTTTATTTTTGAGAAGAGACAATCTCTGCTTATCAGTTTCTCAACAGCTACGAGCACAGCACACGAGCCCAGCAGCTAACAGCTCATTGTTACAAACAAGCTAAAAAGAAAGCTGTCTGTATGCTGTTAAACCATTTAGCTTAGCTTGCCACAAATTTAAAATCTTCCAAACTCTTGTGTAGCGCTGCTGCTGCTAACAACCAACCCCTCCTGAAGCAGCTACGTTACAGACAGCAGCACAGCAAGAGGAGAGGAGATCTGAACTGAATCATTCTTTCAAAACTTCATGTAAAATTGTTTAATGTCAGCAACATGGTTTATTGAGAACCAGTCTGAAATGCACTCAGAATTACCCAAGCACTGTGCCCCATCTATGAAAATTTTAAAAAATAAAAATAAAAAAAATACAGAGAAGCATATGTCCCATAAAAGGTAAAGAGCACCAAAAAAATGAAATAAAGATAGACAGACTCCAGCCTTATGATAGACACATTTAGTTATTTTACATTTTACAATGCATGACAGTGTGTCTGAATGGATTTTTTTTTTAGCTAATAGGCAAATAAAGAAATAATTTTGGGCAAAAACAGATAGCTTTTTTTTCTCCTTACAAAATGTGTACCAAAACCGAACCGAAATCGTGACCCAAGAACCGAGGTTCGTATTGATCCGTGGCCTGGCTGTATTGTGGCATCCCTAATTTAGATGTAATGAGAAAGGCTTTGACGGTCTGGAAATGTTTTGTTTAGGTACCTCAAAACAGCCTGACAAGTGCTTGAAAAGTCCTTGAATTTTACTCTCAAAAGGCTGCACAGCTAAAGCTGGTTTGTTCCCTCCCAGTCTGTTTCCATGCTGCTATTTTTTGTGACTCATAAAAATAAAGATCTGTGAAGGATTTTAGGTTTTGCATAGTGGAAATAAAAGGTGTCTGAGTGGAAATAAAAAGCCACAGGATTATGACAAGTGTATGTGTGTCTGTGTGTCCTCAGGTTCTGGTCCTGGAGCTGGAGGCTCGTCTGCAGAGGGAACGTGAGCGTCTCGGCGAGCTGAGGAAGAAACATTATGAGCTGGCTGGGGTAGCGGAGGGCTGGGGCGAGGAGGAAGAGGGTGAGGATGGAAAACGACCACTGTGCGTAAATATACCTTAAAAATAGTGAAAAACAACTAAAATGGTGCTTCTTCCCCGCAGGCACAGGCTGAGACCTGCCGTCCTCGTCGTCCCCGTCCTCCACCAGAAGACCGGCGTCTGTCTGCCTCTTTCTATTTATACACACACTCTTCAGTCTCTTTCTATCTTGTTTTCTTCTCTCTTTTTTGTTTGTTATCTAAGCCAAATTAAAAGGTGCTTCTTTTCTAAACCTGCTTCTCCACCCATGTCTGAAAGCTTCCACAAAGGATAGCACCAAGGGCTCAGCGACGGGGAGGGGGCGTCCAAGGGAGAAACAAATGGATGTCAGGAGCGAGAGGAAAGAAAAGATACAGCCCGACTTCACTGCCTCACATCCTCCCCCCTTGCCTCTCCCCCTGGACTGTGTCGGTGAAGTGAAGTGGATCCGTTCTACCGAGTATTTATTGTCTTTCTCTTCCCTGGTTTTTAATGACGGCGTCGCAGCAGAGACGCCACGAGCACAAGTTCTACTCAAGACATCCCAGGATGCACTGCACAAGGGCCAAGCTCTCAGCTTCAAGAAGGGGAGATCAGTGACTGTTAGGCCGACCCCAGCCTCAAAATCACGCCTCTGAGTAACACGCATGGTCTCCTACTAAAACAACTTTGTTGTACGTTGTGAGCTTATAAAGCCGTCATTCCTCCCTACTTTCCCTCTATTTTCTCACTGTGAGTTATCACCTTATTAAGTCCATACCGCTTCACTGGCCGGTTCACTGGACTTAACTGCCTTTCACCTCTCCACCATTGTAACGACCTGTGACTGTTAACTTGAGCCCCCCTTCTCTTTTTGTTTTGTTTTAATGGACGCTTGCATGGAAACTCTTAAAATTCAGAGGAGTTGTGTCAGAACAGGAAAGCTGCACCGTTTTTTGTTCCTTCCGGTCTTTTCTCCCTGTGAGCGTTGAGACTGCCATCTACCTCATGCTACAACCTCAGAGGTAGCAGTGCATCATGGGTGGGTCTGACAGGAGAGAAGTCTTACCTAAACACTAATGAAATGGGTTCTTTTTTTTTTTTTTTTGACCTTTTCCCTTTTTATTGGTTGAAGCCAGAAGCAGGAGAAAAACCTCTTTTTATACAGAAACAAAGCAACAACACTCTGGGGTCTGATTATTAGTTTTTTCAATTTGAATCTGGCAGTGAAGTTGTGAAATAAAAATTGGTGCATATTTTTAGACATGTCTTCAGTCAAGCAGCACTACAACAAATCTGTCACGGAAGCAGCCAAGGTAGCTTTGGATCCAGTCACACAATGAACTGCTAACGGTGTTCGCTTGGTCATTTCCTGGAGACAGCTGGATGACCGCACGTCTGGGAACAGGACCGGCCCGCTTGCTGCAGAAGCAACAAAAGGAGGTCCTGAAACAGGTTTTAGATCGAACGTGGATGTTAGTTTTGGGAATTTGAAGGCTGCACAAACCTTTAATCCATGAAGTGGAATAGATTCATCTGTTCTATCACATGATCCTGCCTCAATCTACAGACCCGATGGATGACTGCAGTTTTCTACATCTTTTAAAAGCTAACCCTCTGGGAACTGAGATTACACAAGGGCCCACAAAGATACTAGAACGCCTGCCGTGGATTTGAGGAGGGGCCGTAGAGGATGCTTATGTACAGGGTCCAGATTTTCATGCTACGTCCCTGATCAGGACCACAATGGACTGATGAAAGCAGTACACACACTGCAACGTTTTCCATAGCTTCCTCCAGACCAAGTAGCTGTGTATATAAACTACAAGCCTTCTTTTGTTGGAAATACTTTTTGTTTTGCTTACTTTTCATCTAAAAGCATCTGTTGTAGATGCACATGAACGCCACACCTAACTATTAATATAAAGTCATTATTTTTTTTCCATAAGAGGTGTTATTTAACAGAATTTCCTACTGAGATTGATGGACTGACTTTCGATTTGTTGCCAGTGGGCTCTGTGAGAAGACTGATCATGCCTTGAGATGAGACAGCATCCCTTTTTGAACCCAACACCTTTTTTATTTCCTCTTTCCGTTCGATGATGGCAGTGACGATTCTTCTGGAGTTCTGTCCTTCTGTGTCTTAACATACTTTAAGTTTTTATGCTGCGCTTCAGCTGTGTATCTACAAAGTTGTGACACTGGTTTATTTAACGGACGCTGGTCAAAAACTCTTTGCCAATAATTCTTGTAAATCATGAGGGAGAATCGGATGGAAGAGGAAAGTTTCGTGCATCAGAATTTAAAGTAGTTTTCCCTGGTTGATACCACACATCTGCTGCTAAAACCAGCTCAAAAGTATTATTTGCAATTCTGTTGTGTCCAGGTCTTTGCATTTAAAAAATGATTTAGCTGTTTTCTGTTACTCTTTCCACACATGGGCAAAACTATAGCTGATTTCATTAGAAATTTGAATATAAAAGAAGTTAAAAAATAGAGCATTAAAGAAGGATAGATCCACTTTTTATGGTATTCAAGTGTCTTGAAAGATGAACTGAATGCACCTTGAGTGATGTTTGGTTGTTATTGCCCAGATATTCTTTATTAACCTCTCTCTCTCTCTCTTTGTCTCTTCTCTCTCGGGTCTGTGTCTGTAGTCGTACCAGCTCAGCCAGCCTTTCAAACTGCCTCACACTGTAGTCAAAGAGAAACAAATACTCACATAGCAACATTGAAATATGTCTTTGTATGATATACTAAAACTATGTTGGTGGGTTTGTTTTTATTTTTTCAGTTTTTAAAATAAATATTTCGACTCGTTAATACAGACCCTGGTGTGACTGTGGTTTTTTGTCGGGCTGTCGCACAAAGCGGCCGCATTCAGTGGATGTGAAATGTAATTAGTGAGGAGGGAGGCTGAGATGATGAGGTTATTTTTAGAGCACAGTTAAAACGCTGCCCTTTCACCGGATGCTGTCTGTTTGTCCTCCACGTAGTATTCTTTTTGGAAAAGTTGAATATTATATAATAACCGCTGACTGATAAATTGCTTTAACCACTGTTCTAATTATCCTCTTGACCTGCTGATGCAACCCTTATAAAAACCTCAAGACTAAATGAAAAAAATTGCATTTCTAGTTTTTTCTTTTTCTTTTTGAAGACAATGTGTCTGTTTATGTGATTAAGGAGAATATTTGCCCTGCACACAAGCTTGTTTTCTTGTGCAAGAAATGTGGAAAGTGCATGAACTATATTTGTCTTTTACAAGAGCAGTAACCTCAGATCTACATCAGGGCAGAGCTAAAATCCTAATGCACCCAATTGATTGTTTGGGTGGTAGATTCTTTTCCAGTAAAAGCATTGAGTCATGTGAAAGTTAAAGTGCTTTGTTGGTGTTCATTTAAAATAAAATACTGTCACATTAGAGACAAAAATGAACTGCTCCTCCTACCGCAACTCTACACGATGAATTCTAAGACAATAAACCCCCCACACAAACACACGATAGAGACACTGCAGGACTAAAAGAATCAGTGTAATCTGAAACCACTGTCCTGAGATTACAGAAATCCTTAATCTGGGCTAAAGTGTGCTTCAGAATCAACCACATCCGATAAGTATATTGTTCTGAATCTGCAACATAGCAGTGACAGAAAAACAACAGTTAATGACAAGTTACTATCAACTTCTGTTGATAATTCAACAGAGGTTGTGTTTTTTTTGTTGTTTTTGTTGTTTTTCTAATTTTAACCTGTTCTTATGGGTTGTGACTCTTGCTTTAGAATTTAGCCTGGAAACTTTGTAATGTAACCATGTATTTTGCATACCGTGTTGGTTGTTGACACAGTTAATGCACTTACATAATGTCAGGTTGGACAGACAGGCCTCCTGCAGGAAGTTTTTCCTGCCTGACAGTTAACGAGCCAGCAGCTGTCAGGTACACAGAGACCAGGTGTGCCTCGTTAAGCAGCCAGGACCATAAACATGCAGGACTGTAGTCCAGAGCAGCAATGTGCAAAGAGTTTTCATGCTGTAACAACAGACTGAGGAACTCCTGCTGCTGGGACATTTGAAGATAAATTATACTTTCCTAATCTGGAGGCTCTCAGGTAGCTGCCAGCTAAATTCAATTAGCCTAATAAGGGATAATGCCGAAGGAGGTGTCTATTATTAGGAAAACATGGATGGCATGGAGGCGTGTTTGCCCCTGCTTATATCATGGTCATTTACCAAAGTAAAGACCACAGTTTTGTTGTTGTTGTTGTTGTTTGATTGTTTGTTTTATGGGTTTTGAAAGCAAAATGTAGAGCATTTCACAGGCCATAGCTCTATTTACCTGGTTGCATCTGAGGGTTTGACTAATACCTGGAACAGTCACTGGGAGACATTTGTCCGCTCAGCTCATTAGCTCATTTAGCTTTTAACGTTAGCTTAAAACTAAAGGTAGGCGGACTACGCAAGAAAGAGTGTTATGAAACTAAGGTAAAAATCGATAACAATGTGTTCCGTTAAAAAGCAGTTAATGTACATTGTTTAGTTTGTTTAATAACAAAGCTAACTTTAGCTTGCTATCCAACCATGTTACTGTTCCTAAACCATAATCAAGATTTTCATGAAGTGATGACAGGCCAAGTTTACAGTCGGGCAAATATTTACACAGACCATAATAGTTATTATTAGAGAAGTAGCAGCATATTGGGTCTCAGATCAGGCACAGCTTTGTGAAGGTACATATAAAAAATGGTCAGACGTTGGATTGATCAGATGTCCGATTTCGTCACTCATGCTAGTTTGGAGGATTTTAAAGGCTGCAGCACATGGATGACACACATCATTGAAGAGTAAAATAAGTCAAGTTTTGATTTTGTATTTGCTTTTAAGGTATTTGCACCCGAGTGAGTTACATGGCAGCAGCTTTTTGCTATTTACTCCAGATCAGTGTCTGATTAGCTTTTTACTACATTTTGTAAGCTCCAGGGCTCCAGCAGACCATTTCCATGAAGGTGGTGTCACAAAATCTGATATTTTGCTTAGAAAATTCAAAAATTGAAAGAGGACTGATGCCCAACAGACAAAATACAGCATATTTATTGTAAACATTACTGTAGTTTCTCATTAGATTCTTTGCACCATTCAGACTCACAATCAAAAGTACTTTATTGAGCCCCAAGAGGAAACTGGGTAAAGTTGCCATGTTTGAGCCATGCTGTCCTGTTTTTCTTGATTTTTCAGCAAGTCAGTAGTCCTTATGATAGAAAAACCACCATATAAGAAGTGTTCGATAACCTGATTAGCTTAAAATCTGGCATCATGGTTACCAAAAATATTGGCCTCACTCTCCAGCCCACATGATTACTTTGAAACCAAATCCAGATCTCCACAAGCTAACCCCTCCATCAGTGCTACTGTACTTGTTCACTTCAGTTTGTCTGTATTGCCTCATGTCCACATTCTGCAGTGAGCAGGTTACCTCTGATCTGATTTTTTTTTTTTTTTTTTTTTGTGCTACAGTATGCAGTGATGCTGTGTTGTTTTTGCTCTGTGCTGCTGTTCTGCCACATGGGTAATGTGGTGGGTGGTGCCTGTGAGAAAGACAGGCTGAGCTATTTATAGTCTCTGCAGTCCTGAGCTGGGCTGCCTTACAGCAGGTCTCCTGGCAGCAGCAGCAGTGTCTGTGTTTGTCTCCCCTCTGCTCTCCAACACAAGCAGGATCCATCAGGGAGTGACCGGCCTCACAGAGATGACTGCATTAAATCAGCAGATAAAACTGACAGGTACAGGATGTTTGGTCCAAGTCCACCTGTGAAATATGGGCCAACTTTTGGTTTTCCTCTCCTTTCATGTTTGTGTAATTTCTTCTGTAAAGGCTCAGATTCTTTATTTGTTTCATTAATGTTTTATTAGTTTATCCATTTAAAGACACATTGATATAAGATGGGCACTGCCACCTTTATAGCTGTTGAATTAATCAGGATTGAATATAATGTCAGAGCAAATAAATCTCCCTTCAATTAAGTCGTCTGTGTCTAAAATCAAGGCCATTTAATCAAAAAAGGGGGAAAAAATTTTATTGAATTGACATATTTCATCCAGTTTCCAGTTTCAAAAAAATCAACTTTTTTTTTTCAAGAATTCCCCAGGAACAAGTGTGTTTATATAAGCAACTTTCATCTCTTAATATTTTCATCTGAGATAAGCTTTTTTTTTTTTCCCACTTGTTTTGGAAAAAATACCTCAGAGACTGCAAATACCAGACATTTCTGTTATTGAGGTGTTGAAGTAAAATAAACTAAATGAAACCTTAAAAAAAACGAACTAAATAAATAAATAATCATATGACTTATTTCTCTGGCCAAGTGACCCTGTGTCTGTCAGCAGGTTCAGTATTACCCATCAGCCCTGCTGACTCCTCAGACTGTCAGAACAGAAGAGCAATGTGCTCACACCACACCAGAGCAGGCTGACTTTCTTAAAGTCTGATTAACCCTTTATTCAACAAAAATGTTGACTTTTTTTCCTCAGATTTCAGTTGTCTCAGAACATCTGTGGCCCTAACGTGCAGCATGTTTAGTCTCATTCCACCCTCTGTATTTTATTATGGCGTCAGCAAACAAAACATGCACATAGCTGCGTGTCTGAACATGATTTGACCCATGCTGTTTTACACTGTATCACCTTCTTGCTTACAAGATATAGTTGGACTCAGATCCCATTGAAAACAGCTGACCTATCCACACTGACCAGCATTTCACCAATGCAGAATATTGGCTGAATTACACTTGATTGAAAGGATATTTAATTGCCTTTTCTGCAGCATCTGTCTGGAAATTTGTGTTGATGTTGCCATGGAGATAAGGTACAGGTGTAGCCCATGAGCCTGATACCACTGATGAGGCAAAACATTTCTTTCTATGGCAGAAGTTTGATGTAATTTTCAAGTCCTGTGCTGTGGATCTCTGTGAAAGAACAAAGATTACATTCAATGATCCTTCCAGCGAAAACTTCTGGTCACAATGAGTGTTACGAAGTCAAATAAAGTGAACCACATTCGGTCAAGGCCAATAAAATAACCCACTGGCTCTTGGCCTCTTTTACAGGGTTGTAAATCCAAAATAACTCCTTTTTAAAAAGGACAAAATGTCCTTTACACTTGCAGGAGATATTTATTAGCCATGCCAGCTCTTATCTGTTCACAGCCAAGGGTTTTTGTTCATTTTTAATGTCCCCTCAGACCTGTTTTAGGACGAGTTTGTCCCAAATGTCTCATAAATCAATAAAGAAAGAAGCTGCTCTGTAGATTGGTGAGATGGTGGGAGATACTCCAGCATCACTTGCCAGACGGCATGCAAAAACTGTCAGACTTTAAAATTAGAGGACAATTTTCTGGGGTTTTCCTGGATACTTAGACTGCAAGAACAAACAAGCTAAAAGCCTTTTTCCTATTGTATCTTTTATTTGTATCCTATAGCACAGAAGCTTTGTTTCTTCCAGGATCTACAAAGAAAATCTTGTCAACTCCCTAGCACACACATAAGAAACACAACTTCTTCACCATAAACTGTCTCTCCGGACAGTTTAAGACTGTAGCTGCTCTTTTTATTATCAAAAATGACATGAATCCTTTAAAAACTGTCACCCATATTCTGTTCACGCACACAATTTGGTGACCTCTGTGTTCAAGGCATGTCCAGCTGCTGGGCCACCTTGTGATGAAGAACACAGGAACTCGGGTTGTTAATGTAAACCCATCTGAATGCTCTCACTGTTTACTGAAGGCTTTATCTGAACAGTGGTGTTAGCCTTCTGAACAGCAAAGTGTCATCACTCAGGCCGCCCTCGCTGAAGGCCTCTGAATGCATCGTTTTGTGCCAATCTTGCACATTGCTCTTCAGCCGTCCTCGGGCCCGCTTTTGAGTGCCTGATACAAATATGAGGTCACGGGATTGAGGGGAAAAAGTCTTCCCCTCTCCATTGAGACCTGTGGGCACTTCCACCCAAAGTAAACAAATAAGTGAGCAGCACTTTGCTTTCTTCCCCTCAAAAAGAAGGAAGAGCCTAAATGGCAGCTTTTAGACGATCGGACGATCACCTGGGGACACTCTGTGGCTTCAAATCGATTATCAATTTCTGGTGCCACTTAGGTGCAAAACAAGCTTTTAGAAGTAGGACGGCAGGTTTTTATTTTCTGGAAATACACACAAAAAAGTCATGAAGCAGTGTGTTGTTTTTTTGAGCTTCAAGAGAACAGACTTCAGGAATGATGAAGCGTTTGTGTTGTCTGTGAGATGCAGCTGGAAAAGTAAATGAAAGCAATTAATCAAGCACAGCAGCATCATAACATGGCATGAGGCTGCCATTTGTATTGTGTTTTTCCCACAGCAGTATTAAAGTGTCACTGTAGTGATTTTATGTGTGTGTGTGTGTGTGTGTGTGTTTGTCTGAGCATGATGGATGATTACTCTGTGAGCCATTAGAGACTATAGAGTTTTCTGTGTGACTGCGCTCCTGAACTTCTGCTTTTGCGAGGGCCAAACGTTGCCACAACAATTAAATATAAGCAGAAAGAGTTTAAGGGAACAGTTTGAAGACATTTGATTTTTGCTTCCTAGCTGAGAGTTATTGCCAAGAATATCAATACCACCATCAAGCCTGTAAGATAAATATGAGGCAGGAGCCAGCAGCCATTTAGCTGCGCTTAGCTTAGATTAGCCTTAAGACTGAAAATAGGGAAAACCCGCTAGCCTTGCTTTATCCAGTGTTAACAAGCCCATATTTAGTTATTGTACAGATAAAACAATTAGATGAAACTTGTCCCTTAGAAAACTTTAGAGGTCAGATTTTGTCACTATTTGACGGAGCCAAGCTAGCTGTTTCCATCTGTTTTCAATCTTTATGCTAAGCTGTGCTAATTAGCTGCTATCTCCAGTCACAGACGTGGTTTCAGTCTTCTCTAACACCATCTAATCTGCTCATCTAACTATTACGTAGAACTTTTAAGTTAAACGCTCATGATTAGATTAGATTAAGATTAAAATAAAAGTAAAAGGTGGAAACAAGTAGATAAAAAACACACATACAGTACTTAAAAGATGAAAGACTATGCGTGACACTGAAGCGTCCACTTTTATGAATAAGTTAAAAGTTAATTTATTCTTTGTTGTTGTTTTTTTAATTATAAGAAACATATTTATGTAGGTTACAGTGTAGAATTGTTCCTAGTGCTGAGGTTGCATATTGCAATCAACCAAATACACCAAACATTAGGACAAACTTTGGTGGCTGCTGGTGAAAACTCAAAATGCCCTCTCTAGATCCAGAGTTCAGTTTTTTCTTTTTGGGCTGTAGAAGAACAAGGTGGTGCAACATGGTGGACTCTGTGGATGAGGACTCACTCCTCAGTTGATATAAAGGCTTCGTTCTTAGGTAATGAAAACACAGCTATTCTTATTTTATGGTTATCTTACAGGAATGAAAACAAATGTATACATTTACTTCATTTTCTGACTGTTTCCTTCTGCTGTAATCTCATCTCTCCTCAATTAATATAATTGACATGAATTAAAAAAGGTTAAAAAAAAACCTGAGATGACCTGTGTGTGTGGGGGTGGGGGGTGGGGTGGGGGGTGGGGGGGAATGACTGTGTCTGCATGCCCAAGGC
>JAPXVT010000027.1:14787974-14805107 GCA_029823135.1 Acanthurus reversus
AAAGTGAAAATCATAAGAACTCATTTCATTTCTAATTAGCTTAACAGAAAGTTCTGACTGACTCACGGGTTTCAATCTGCACATTTATCACGTAGCTTCTGTTTTGTTTTGTACAATGGGTACGATTTCCCTTAAATGTTTTTAGAGGCAAATGTTGCATGGAAATTTTTAATTGCACTCCTTGCATATACAGGCTGGATTTGCATCACTCCTACATACATTTTGTTCTCTATCACTGCCTCATGGACTGTTTATTTTATGAGTCACGCTATGTCAGCTTGCACATCCATCTTCATGTCACACGGCACACAGGCTTCATGTGCCTCTATGTTCATGGTGGAAGAAAGAGCTTTGTGTGTTTGTCATGTTCGTCTGTGTGTGCGTGTGTCGCTGTGTCTTTGTTGTGGCGCAGCGCCTCCGGCCTCATTTGAGTGAAGGACTTGATTGTGGGAAATCTAGTTAAATTCTTGGGCTCAGTCACATCCTTCCTCTCTTCTTTTATCTGTCGTCTCTCTGGTTTGTATTAGAGCGACTACACACACTGCAGTCACTGAGTGATTTTTCATGGTTTGTTTGTGAGACATTATTCAGTTTGAAATTAAGCTGTTTTGTACTTTGATTGACTGAAAACAACAAGTTTGTAATGTGTTCACACTTGAACCAAAAAGCTGTCAAACGTCTGCATTTGTAGATTTACTTCATAAGACGATTTCTAAATGAATTTACAAAAAAAACAACAAAAAACTTATTTTCAGCTTTATTAGTTCAATCGTAAACCGAGGAGACATACTAATGAAATCTCACTGTGTCATGTTGTGTTTCAGGTATTTGCTTTGGGCAACAAGACTTACGAACACTACAATGCAATGGGAAAATACGTTGATAAAAGGCTGGAAGAACTCGGGGCCAAACGCATATTTGACCTCGGTTTAGGAGACGATGATGGCAAGTAAGTGACTTGTTAAGAAATGATAACTTAATGTTTCTCTTGGTGTAGGAGTGGACGTGGACCATAATCAGTGTGGGGTGAATTCCTACATATTTCTTGACTGACTGGCCTGGTTTTGTCTTTCAGTCTGGAAGAGGACTTCGTTTCATGGAGAGAGCAGTTCTGGCCGGCTGTCTGTGAGCACTTTGGAGTGGAAGCCTTAGGAGATGAATCAAGGTTCATTCACAAACATTTTGTTTCATTATTTCCATCACCATCATTCTTAAACCGTCTTATCTTTCCTCTGAACCTCTTCTTTTTTGACTTCTCACTGTTTTTTATTTTTTTTATTTTTTTAATCCTTTATTAATTTAGAGAGGGGTATCACTGAGAGTGAGCTCTCTTTCAGGGACACATTCACACATTTGGGGTTAGGGGCCTTGCTCAAGGACTCACAGTTGTGGAATGCAGATGGGGCAAGCAGTCCTCGTCACTTTTACCACCTAGATTACTCCTGTCAGTTGAGGGTTTGAACCCGTTGACAGTTTGGTCCCAAGTTCACTTCTCTAACTATTGAGCCACCATCCCCATTAGCAGAGATTGCTACAAATATTGTTGTTACAATTCGGCCATGTGTGTACTTTAGTAGATCTCAAATTACATTTTAAACCCAGTTCACTGTCACTCATGTTGAACCAGGGTACAGAAACACTAGAGGTCATGTGAAAGTTGCTGGGCATAGGTAATTCACTCTGCAAAGAAAAAGGATGTTAGCATTTATTTGGTAAAAATAATTGAGCAAAAGAAAGATGGGAGCTGTTGAGATGAAAGTTATTACGCCTGGAAAAATAGTTCCTTACAAGTGCAGCTGTCCTAGCTCAGATATTAGCTTGAAGAAGGATTTTGACAGATGATCTTTTTAACTAACATCACACACTATCAGTTACTTTCTGTAAAGTTTATTGAATGTGGACAAAGTGTAAACAAACATGATATCTCAAAGATAAAGCTGTTTTAGTTAAAATGCGAGGGGTTTATGTAACCTATGTGGTTGATGTTGACAAAGGACAATGATCCTGGTGGGCAGTGTGCACAAGGATCAAGGTTAAGTAATGTGTTGTATTCACTGGAAGAAAGGTAGTTTTCACATTGTGCCTATTTTTTGTTAAGTCTATGACCGTACTGTAAGATTGGCTTTAAGTCCTTAAATAAATTAACCCTAATAAAACCTTAAGTTTCCATATTGGAATCTTTCAGCTGAGGTTTGAACATGAGTAGATCGGAGTGAAATTAAAAGATGTTTACAAGACAGTCAGTTGTAAATGTGACCTGTTGCACACATTAGCGTCACATGAGCTGGGTTTAAAATGACACTCCACCCAGCGTCTTTTTGTTTTTTCTTTGTTTGACGCGTGCATGTTTTGACTGAAACTTCAACATGATGGATCATGGGATTTTTGATTTGTGGTCAACTCCACCCATCTGTACGTGAACTAAAGAAAATGCCAAGAGTCTTTAACTCTTACCTGTGTGGGCCATATCCTAAAAAATAAGAACAAATGTTTCAACTTTACATCAATGTTCACGTTATTTAACCAGAAATTAAATTAGGTGTCATTATGTGATTTTCCCCTTCAGCATCCGGCAGTTTGAGCTGCAGGAGCACACCGACATCAACATGAACAAAGTTTACACGGGAGAGATCGGCCGCCTGAAGAGCTTCGAGGTCCAAAAGCCGTAAGTGCTGCAGCAAAGACACTGTTCACTCCAAGAACTCATACATCATTAAAGTGCTGTCTGCTCACCCACTGCTCACATCTCACCTACATTTATAACCACTTGTGAAGTTCACTGAAGGTCACTTTCTTAAAATGAAGCTTTCTGCCCCCTAGTGGACATGGAAAGCACCTCTGCAGCCTCCTTTTAATAAAACATTCGGTCATTCATTTATAATTATATCTTAGAAACTTTTATTCAAGGAAGATTTTGTTCTGTTGTCACAATATTCAGTCTTCTGTCACAGCATTTTCACATTAAATTGTTGCTTTTTTATTTGTTTGCTTGTTTGTTCATGAATATTTATAGGCCCTTTGATTCGAAAAACCCTTTCCTGGCTCCAGTCACTGTCAACCGCAAACTCAACAAAGCTGGTGACAGACATCTCATGCATCTGGAACTAGACATAACAGGCTCCAAGATAAGGTGAGACTCTTTGGTTTACGTGCCTAAATGCTACTTCAGATAAAAAACTGTGACTCTGGCTCATGTCTTTTTTTTTTTTTGATTTTATAAATACAGGTTAGAGTGTCAGATTGTCACATTGTGTCTTTTCAGATACGAGTCAGGAGACCACGTTGCTGTTTTCCCCACAAATGACTCTGCGTTGGTCAACAAGTTGGGACAGATCCTTGGAGTGAACCTTGATATAGTTATCTCTCTCAACAACCTTGACGGTACAGCAATGAAAGCCTGAAGCACCTTGACTTCACTTGTCCCTCAAACCTTCTCACGAAAGCCTCCCATCATATCTAGACCAGCAGTATCTGTTAACTTAATGCCCATCGATCGGATATTGGTATATTACTGCAATTACGTGTTATTGCTGTAATTGATTTAGCTGCTTGTGTGGACAAAGGTCATCAGATGTTCTTTGGGTTTGCATAACTGATAATTAAGGTAGCTCCTGTTCATTGTCGATCAATTTTATTGAAAATGACAGTAAATACGTTATAATGATGGACGTGCAGTCAGCGGTACACAATCTGCCAAGGTGATCATTTTGTAATCTCCTGCGCAGAAATGCATTTTAGGACTTCAGATCAAACATGAAGTGACCATATTTATCAGAGGTTTCCAGCCTTCTTGAAATTTATTAATAATAAGTGAAACAATATAAATTTTTTTCCTGACCTCTTTTTCCAGCTAATGTTTGTAAATAGTGTCCGCTCTGCTGTCTGCATGTGTTCAGCAGCTGCGTCAATGTTTCGTGCTCACATTGTTTTGTTGTGCTAAGAGACCACATACTCTTCCATGACCGTAAAACGGCCCCTCTGAGAAACATTCACATATTTAAGCCTCTGTTTCTCTTTTTTTTTTTTAATTGTTGTCTGTGAGCTTTGGCAAAGTCGACTAGTTCTTGTTATCAAAAATTCCATGTACTCTAACAGTAATTGGCCTTGTTCTGTTTCTTCAGTGATGCTGTGTTTGGTCCTTGAATGCGGGAATTGGGCTTGAAAAGGCCTTGAAATGATGTTTGAGTGGATTTGGGAACCTTGATTAATGTATTGAATAGGGCCGACCAATATGGGTTAGGGATCACATATAACATTTTTTCTGGAATAAAAAGAAAAAAAAGGCAGTGTCAATATCAGTGCATATTGGAGAACATATACATTGATACTAATTTATCTGCGATAGGCCACTATCAGCTGATAATATTGAAAATTTTCTGTATGTTTTGTACTTAATTAAACATTTATGATCATTGAGATATCAGGAACATTTTTTTTACATTTTTTTTATTTTGCAGAGGAGTCCAATAAGAAGCATCCGTTCCCCTGCCCCACCACATACCGCACGGCCCTCAGTCACTACCTGGACATCACGCACCCTCCTCGCACCAACGTCCTCTATGAGCTGGCGCAGTACGCCTCTGACCCCAAAGATCAGGAGAACATGCGCAAGATGGCCTCTTCCTCCCCCGAGGGCAAGGTCAGTGACAGGTTCAGGCAGAAAAATACAGCTCGTCCCATCAATAACTGGATTAACTGAGGCTACAGTGCATACTGACACATGCACCGTATGTTTCATCTGTAATACTGAATTTAATTATCGGCTTGTTGCTGCTTGTCTGCAGGCACTCTACCAGAGTTGGGTGTTGGATGCCAGCAGAAACATCCTGGCTATCTTGGAGGACATGCCTTCTTTGAGGCCTCCCATTGACCACCTGTGTGAGCTGATGCCTCGTCTCCAGGCTCGCTATTATTCCATCGCCTCCTCCTCAAAGGTATTTCCCTGTTTAAATGACACCAAGACAGGAGCAGTCATATCTTTGTAACTCTTGTCACAGACTTAATTTCTCCAAACGAGCCTTTATACAGATATTAGCAGTAAAAACACATGAAAACGTTGATCAGATCTGAGAATTAAAGCAGAGGTGCTGTTGGCCACTCTACTCTGTTTTGTAGGTTCACCCCAACAGCATCCACATCTGTGCCGTTGTGGTTGAGTACAAAACCAAGACTGACCGCATCAACAAGGGAGTTGCCACCAACTGGCTGAAGAACAAACTGGTCACAGACAACGGCCACAAGTCCACCGTTCCCATGTACATCCGGAAGTCTCAGTTCCGCCTGCCCTTCAAAGCAACCAACCCGGTGATCATGATCGGCCCAGGGACAGGAATCGCTCCCTTCATGGGCTTCATCCAAGAGAGGGGATGGCTCAAAGAACAAGGTATTTTTTTTATTTACACTGTGTGCCGTGTGTATGTGTTGTGTGCCGTGTGATTATGTGTTTTGGTTGTTTGTCTGACCTTTTATAACCTCCACAAAGATAGAGAGATGATAGAAAGACCTCCAAATGTGTTTGTCATTTCTGTCCTTGTGCACTCTGCCCACCAAAACAAATCAAAAGGATCATCAGCATTTTACTGATCTATATTCAGTTACGCAGTTGTGTTTGACAGTTACAAAATAACTTACGTTTTGCTTTTTTTCTCCTTTTTTTTAGGAAAGGAAGTTGGAGAGACGGTGATGTACTTTGGCTGCCGATACAAGAACGAGGATTTCATCTACCAGGAGGAGCTGGAGGAGGCAGAGAAAAATGAGGTCCTAACGCAGCTTAATGTCGCCTTCTCCAGAGACCAGGAACAGAAGGTACAGCTGTCACACCACACTGCTGTTAGTTTCCCTCAGAGCTGAAGCTTCACACTGCTGTTCAGCTGGGATTCAAACTTTATAGTATTTACCTGGATTTTTTTTTTTTTTGTGAAGTGATTCCTGCTCACAGCAGTCAGGTGCAGTTTGTAGGTTCAGTGTCTTTGTCATTCATTGTTAAATATACCCGAAAGTCATAGTAGAGGTAAATCTCAAGTGCTGCTGTTGAGTGTTCATCACATTTTGCAGTAAATAGTATGTCAACAAAAATGTAATTTAGATAATGGAATGACGTTTTGATTAATTTAGAGCTCTAAATTATGGAAAACAAAACTATTTAAAAAGGGAACTACGTATCAAATGTGCAGTTTTCTGTACATTATTGGTCAATCACAATGTAAACATTTTCTCTTTACTTTCCAAACTAAAGGTGTACGTGCAGCATCACCTGAAGAAAAATAAGGAGCACATCTGGAAGCTGATTCACACAGACAACGCTCATATCTACGTCTGCGGGTCAGTATCATCGCTTCACTCAAATCCCATTAAAATATGCCTTAAAAAAATTGATTCACATATTTAAAAAAAAGTGAACCTTCCCATAATTTAGAGTCTAAAAAAAATCTAATGTGAGTTGTTGAATATTGGTAAAATACACTGAACTTATGTTGCATGCGATTTGTGCCTCCATTTGAAATAATGTAAAATTTTAGAATAAAGAAATTAGGAGTAAAATTAGGATTAAAGAGGATGCTGCAATAACCTTAATGGAAACTCACATTCTCTTCAGTGCTTTGGCCCCTCCTGCTGGAATAGTGAGGTTTACACTGTCATCATTCAGAAATTAAAAGCAAAAAGCTTCCACATATGAGGTGGCCATTATTGATGACTGATGATCTTTTTTTTTTTTTTTCATTTTAATTTCTGTTATTCCCAAACAAGAAACATACAAGATGAAAAAACACTAAAATTGCTGATGACATTTAAAATGTTCTTTCCTGATTTTTTTAGGGATGCAAGAAACATGGCTAAAGATGTGCAGACAGCCTTCTATGAGATCGCAGAGGAGCTGGGTGGCATGACGCGCACCCAGGCTACAGATTACATCAAGAAACTGATGACCAAGGGACGCTACTCGCAAGATGTCTGGAGTTAAAGAGCATCCGACTCTGCATCAGTCTCTCACTACTCTAGTGGTGTTTTTTTTTTTTTTTTTTTTAAACTTTGCAGTTTTACTGTGTCTTGTTTTATCAGGACTGAACATAAAAACATTTAACACTTGCTCATCATCCTGGTTCATGAGAGCTGCAGGTAGCAGAGGATCATGAGGCAGCCCCTACCTCAGCAGGTTTTGTTCTTAAACCCATTTAGTAATTTCCTATGTAAGTGCGTTATGTATATGGACCAGCAGCCTGTGTCTGTGGGGGTCCTCACTTTGAGCTGTGGTCAGACCGAGTCACAGTTCCTGGTCTGGTTTGGTTTACAGAGACCATCAAGAATCTCTGATATAAATGAAAAACATTTTTTCGGTGGGGTCTTTGACCGCACCTGTGGCTTGTAAATCTTCAATCTATCATGAAGCTTACTCTGCAAATGCTGCAAAGAGTCATCTTCATTTCAGATTTAATTATGATTCAGATTATATAAATGAGTCAATCAGTTTGGCTGTGCAGCTTTATATCAAATGATGACAGCTCAGTGGAAAATGCACCTGTTTTGTGGGAAAAGGTCGCACTGTGCCTGTAGAGGTACAGAATCGAATTCCACTGTGAACATGAAGATTTAAGATGTATAATGCTCTCTCAGTTTTACCGTATTTTTAACTTTTAGGCTATCTAATCGATTAACAGATTGTAGATGTTTTACCACAGCAGCTGATAAGGCATTATAAGTGAAGTGAATTTAGGGAGCGTTGTGTGATCCTGTAGCAGTGTGAACTCTCGGGGAAGCTTTAGACATTAAGGGGCTGCAGAAGTGATGCTTTCGAAAGAACTGAAAACACATTCATTGTTTTAGAAAGATTTCTGGGAGGAAAACGTTTGGTGTAACAAACTGCCGTCGTAGGTACAGTCATGTTTACCTTTGTATTTTGACAAAGGATTTTGCCACTTATGCAAAAGTTTCGGTTCATTTAAATCAGCAACGGTTACCTTCTAAGTGGCACAAAGTGATGCAAAGCAGATCATTAGAGATAAAAAAAAGAGATTGTGTGCATTGTTATTTTCTGTAAAAGCCTATTTTTAAATGTGATGAAAATGAATCTGTCGGTGTCCTATATTTGTAATATGTTTAACATTTGAAATGTTGGCTTGGAAGCAGATCTGCCCTCTCAGATAGTGGTTGTTCATGTTATATGCATCTGACTTTTTATTTTGTCCAATTACAAATGCACCACTACACAGAGAAGAATAGCAGACATAAAAATGCTGTTTGTGTCTACCAGCATCAGTTGGCCAACACTCATCCCAATACTTTTGTGTGAATATGGGGAGTTTGATGAGGTCCTTCAGCCAGTAGAAGTGCAGCCTGTGCCTTTTAACACTGCCTTATGTACTAAGTTAGCATACATCTAATATTTTTTTTCTTCCAAGCTTACAGTTGGATAGAAAATCACTTTAGCCAGTACTGTCACTTTTTTGTCATTCCATTTTTCGATGTAATTATTTGGTTTTATCAAGGCATGCATTTTTTTAATGAATAAAATTGGAATAATTTGTCTTGTTGATTACTTTGGTGATTAAAATAAAGTTAAACTCTTAAGGGGTCAGTATACGTTCAGTGGCTTTAGTTAAACAAGTTCAACAGCTTGCACACCTATGCTAAACATCATCTACATTGTGCAAACAAGTAGATGTGGTTGTAGCATTATACACAGTAGTCAAAGTATATGTAGATGTATAGACATATTTACACACATGCACATGGTTAACCTTATGTGGCACTGCTATTTGTCTCTAGATCAGTGACTGTGCTTAAATAGTTTTGTTCCCACAATATAATAAACACGGATTTGTTCACACACACACTCACACACACTTGTAATGTACATAAAAAATGAGCCACAAAGTGAAATCATCTGTAAGTTCCAGTCGTTTAAAAAATAAATCTTTGCAATTGCTTAAAACTATCGTCCAGTATGAACAAGCCATCAGAGAGGACAGGGGGGGAAAAAAAAGATAATATTCATGCAACCTAATGAGTATGTAATCCTCATGGGAAACATTTTCAATTTACAAACCAGCAGCACATCAAGTATGATGTTTTTGGCGCCATATTATCTGGTTATTTGAGGATACTTTTTCAGTATGAACACTCTTAAACAGTAGGTGGCGACATTAGAAGTTAGCTTTGAATGCAAGCAGCCGGTTGAAAAAGGAAGAAGAAGAAGAAGTGCCATAAGGGAAGTGCACCAGTGTGAATTCAGTTCAGCTCTGTGGCGCGTCGTAGATGTTAATCTGTGTTTTTATCAGCTAATCAGAAACAGAGATAATTGTTTCTTTTAATTATATAGACATATAACGGCACAGAATGGCCACTGGTAAGTCGGAGTGTTTCTCTAATACTATTATTATATGTATTGTTTTGCATTGATAAGGAAATTGGGTCGAAAAGCATTGGAGCGATTTAGCCACAACCGCGAGGTCAGAAAATGGGTACCGTCTATTTCTTGGCGGCGTAACGTTAGCGTATATTCCATTATCAAAACTAGGGACGTCAAAGCTTTATCGGGTAATCGAGTACCTATTTTTATTGTTATTTCTTATCATTAGTATTGTCTACTTTTATCATTGTTTCCTTTTAATTACAATTGCGCCACACTACGACTGTACGGAAGAAACGTTATTGCAGAGGGAGCTGAGTTAACGTTGGCTAGCTAGCCGCCTGTAACGGACGGCTAACGTAGTAGCCCCAGCAGTCTGCTAGCGAACATGAATGCGTCTTTGTTTATACTAATGCTGCTTTCTCAATAAACAAAAAAGATGTGCAATTTGAATAAATGTAACTTTAGTAATAACTGTTGACTGCATTTGCGTTCAGTGTGTTCCAAAGCGAACTTAATCGACGAATGGTTCGCATTTACAAACCTTTGGTTTCTGTTGTTTTCAAGCTTTAGTCCAAGCCGAGTCCAGATGGCCGCCATTTTTAGTGGATTGGCGTGGTGACAGGCCCATTCAGATGTCCTACTTAAGACACGTTAACCCACTTCTGCCTTATTGCTAGTGTTGCATCATGAGCTGATTCACGTTAGTCACCTTGCTCTTTACCGCACTGTTTAGCAAACAGACTTTGACGTTAATGTTCTCGAAACTTCTTTGTGTTTTTTTCAGATTCAGGTTACGGTGGCTCACAAAGGTAATGCAAAGTTACTAACAAACAGCCCTTACATCATGTTTTGTTTTTTGTTTTTTTGATAAACTGTTAAAGTATACATTTACTTACAGCACGTTTAACACACAAGGCATTTACAAAATATTTTGAATGAAACTAAAACTATTAGCTAATTACTTTTATCATGTGTCTGTAGCTATGGATCATATGGGGGTCAGCAGGGTGGACAGGTAAGGCACCTCCTCAAATTACCATCAACCTGTTAGCTGTAATCAAAGTTTTTAAATGAATTAACCGTGTTTTCTGTTTAAAAGGATTTTGGTCAGGGAAATGGCAGCAACACTTTCGGGGGACAGAATTACGGCGGCTACGGACAGCAAGGTATGCAGGATAATAATAATTAAAAGAATGAGCAACAGTGATGATCAGGACTTTACATTACGCTTTTATCGGCTACTTGCTTGTTTGTTTTAGTTGCCCAGTAATAAAACTTAAATAAAACAGCCAACAGATATTTGTTTGTAAAATTTATCATTATAATTGCTACTAAGTTTTATCCAATAAAAACTAAAATGAGAAGAAAAGCCCCCCCAAAAAAACTTCTAAACTATTAAATGTCTTATGAAATGATTGGAATAAGAAATGAGTGTTTCTGACATGTTATCTGTTTTTGGTCATCTGCTAACTCTGTCAGTGTGATGATTGCAGTACTTCCTTCTAACGGATAGTGTAGCTGTAGAATGGAAGTTCTAACCCTGAACAGGACTGGTGACATCTTTGTTTTGAGAGGAATTTCAGACTCTGATGGACCAAAAAAACCCTCAGTATTGAAAGCTGTGCAATGTTTAGTAAATGGACTGGTCCAGTGCTACAGATGACAACCTTAGTGACCCAGCAAGTTCTGTTTTTTTCGGTGATTACTACAAGTAGGAAGGAATGGGAGCCTTTAGTATGGACCTGAGTCCCACAGAAACTTCCCATCCAACTCTCTACAAACTTCCTCTGCCACTTTGCTTCGTAGCCTGGTATCTCATCATCTGGTGGTTATTTATTTTAGTGCTACTTTTTCCTGACACTTGGCCAGTTTTAGGTAATTGGAGAAACATGACGATTCGTGATCGCCACACTAGCAAAATAGACACAGACCGCTCAGTCAGAGTCAGTGCAGTTAGTCAGGATGTGAGTGATGTTGTAGACGTAACACGTTTTAATCACAATAATCTCTTTTGCCACACCCACCTTCAAAAATGACGACACAAGACCTTTGTTAAAATCAGACGTCACTTCAATGAGTGGATAAAGGGATATACGTGACTTTAGCGCGTGACTGTGAAATACAACTTGGCTGCTAACAAAACAAAAACTTCTCTTGTTCTGCTTGGAGAGCATCATGGGTAATGAAGTCTGCCAAGACCTAACAGTATCTAAACCCCTAAATTCTCTGCACTTGTTCTCAAATGAAATGTACAGTCTTTTTTTAACTCAGTGTTTTACATTAATCGTTCAGTATGTAACATGAACTTAAATGTTTCTTGTACAGTAAACTTATGTAATAAACCGTTTCCTCAAATAAATCTACAACGCCATTCATGGCTGTCTTTAAAAAGCATGATAAAATCACGTTTGATTCATGCAGTGATGAAAAAAAATGGCAAAACAAATGAAAAACTGCAAAAAAAAAAAAACCTGTTCTGTTTCAGTAATCGGCCGAGTGTTTCATTATTTTCCGTTTCATCCACAAATTTTCGTTTTGGTGCATCACTACTTTAGAATAATGACATGTCAAGGAATTCCCATGTCCAGAGTGGCTTCATAATTAATTTTGATTAAATTTGTTGATCATAGACCATAAAAATTAGACACTGTTTTGAAATAAATATGATGATTGTCATGTTTGCCTCACTCTGAATTTTTACAGATGGCTATGGCCAGTCTCAGCAGCAACAGAGCTATAACTACGGTGGACAGGACTCATCTGGGTAAGACTGTCACTTTGCCCAAAGATCTTAATAAATTGTGTGAGTGCTGTGATTTATCTATACATCATGTTGTTATCTGTTGTGCTTACCCCAGTGATTGTTTTTTCTGTACTTCAAGGTATGGGGACAAGTCATCGTATGGGCAGCAAGGTTCATATGGGGGCCAGGGACATGGAGGAGACAGTTTCGGGCAGCAAAGCTCTTATGGTAGCCAGGGACAAAGTGGTGGCAGCGGGGGCTATGGAAGGTGGAGCGAAGGTACAACTAACTGGCTTTTGAATTGATAAAGAAATCATCTGCGTTAAGTCAGCGTCTATGAATGTGACGAAAATTTGTCGTCCTATAATCTGTTTGTGAAGTTACTCAACATTTCTTTCTTTGCACCAGGTGGTGATGGTGGTGGTCAGGGTGGAAGGTTCGGACGTGACCAAGGAGACCGCTCAGAGGGAGGGGGCTACAGAGGCCGAGGCCGTGGTGGCTATGACCGTGGCGGTTACGACCGTGGCGGTTATGACCGTGGGGGTTATGACCGCAGTGGTGGATATGACCGTGGTGGCTACGACCGTGGTGGAAGAGGCGGACCTCCTGGTATGGGGTAAGTTGCATACTGCCACTGCCCCCAAGGTATCTTTTTACACTGTGAAATATGAGACATGACTTGTTGCCACTCAACACATCAGCCATAAACTACAAACCATCCACATAGACGATTTTCACCTCATCTGCTTTGTGCTCCAGATCCTCAAACTGTGGTAGCTAATTATTATTTTTTATTTATTTATTTTGCATAAATCAGTCAGAGTTGTCACAGATCACCACCCCTCTGCACTGTGCTCCAGGTGACCTGACCTAGCCTACCCCCACTCCCCACCCCCCTGTAAAACCTGATTAACCTGATTGACCTGAAGACATGTTGGTACTAAATCCACATTGCTGTTGAGATTGAAATTGCAAAGATTGTCCCGCTGAGGATCTTCTTGTTGTCACTGGGGTCCAAAGAAAGGAAGGGTGACTGAACATGCCTGCCCAAATAGGAGCTTTAAATGCAGCAGAGTCCCAGCCATGCCTCTGTATTGTCCAAAACACCGGGACAAGTTCTGTCCAATCTGCAACCAAACAGCTGAAAATTTTTCAGTTAGACCAGAAAGGAAGGATCAGTTTGTATTATTTTCAGAGGTATTCAGTAGTGCCAAATGAAATATTAGAATAATAAGAACAGTCAAATTTCTACTGAAATGGATTTTTCTTTAGGAAAACAATGCTGGAAAACATCAAGATGTGGAAAAGGTGCTTTAGTCACGAGTTATAAACCATCTTTTTCACCTTTGTGAATGGACCCGTTTCCTTTTTCTTTCTTTCGTATCTTCAAAAGTAGCAGAAAAAACAAATAAACAAAAAGACTGTAATTGAGGTACCCATCTGTCAGCTTTTTAAGAAGACATGTTGTGAAGACAAAATTTTGCAGTCAAATAGATCCACATGCTGCTCACCATTGTGAAGCTACCTTGCATTATAATGTCTTGTCTGCTGTGTATTTTTTTCTACATTATATATGCCCTTCACATAGGGATATTTTATTCTTTATCTTAGGCTCATTGAAAATAGGTCACTTTTCTCAAACATTTTGTCATTTGACCCTGATCCAAGCAGAGTGGGGATCATTTGCTTTATTACCATGTTTTTATCAAAGGTAAATCTATAGTAGCCATACTTTTCTTTTGCCAAAAACTAAGTATTGGTATTTTTCTTGTCCTCTGAGAACCACAAAATAGTTTTTCAACAGTCGAAACTCCACTGAATCGATGCCCGTAGATCTGGAGCCCACATCTTCAGCTGCTTCGCATTCAACAGGTTTCATTCAAGTGTTGTATATGTGACAATGGCCAACATGTGTGCTGTGTTAACATGGATCTACATTTTATACTACAGGTATTCAAAGTGATTGAACTAAAACTTGGACCTCAGTTAAAGGATCTCATAATCGCACTCAGTGGAAGATTGCTTAACGTTGCTACACCCCTTCACACTAATTTGGCTTCTCATGTTAAATTCTGAAACAAAATCAGCTGTTTTATCAGCTCTTGGTCTCCAATCTGGTCATGTTTAAGAACAAAAAAAAGTACCAAATTCTTTGTGAATGGTGACCCAGTGACATGTAATAACTGTCTTCACTCGTCTGACTGATTGTTCAGTCAAAGCTGCCTGGTCGTCTGTTGATTGATCTCTAATGTCAAAGACTAACGCATTCCTCGTGTGAGACATTTCCACCATAGTCGCACACCCTGGCAGGAGTGCATACTGATGGGGATGTAGGGGAGCTTTGAGCTCTCAGTTGGGACAAAGGAAAAGCCATCATATCTCCAATTTTTCCTCTGCAGAGGTGGTGACCGTGGTGGCTACAAAAATTACGGTGGTAAGTGACGAGCATCAGAACTGTGTCGGTGGGGGAGAAAAGAACTTGAGTTAGCAAAAAGAAAAGAGAGGGGAATTTAAAAAAAGAAAAAAAAAACTCAGTGAATGCCACCAGTTTCATGTCCAGAGCCCAAGGGACTCCACCTATTATTCTTAGCAGGATTTCTCAGAAATGACTTCAGATATGGTAAAGAACATGGAGCCTGAGTTGTAAAATAATGGTATTGTTGCATGAAGACGAGGGCTGATTGTAACTGACAGACAAATGACAGAAGTGTTCCCAGGACGAAGAAGGAAAACTTTCTAAAACTGGAGACATTTTGGTGGTTGTCATTTCTGGTGTAAGCTCAAAAAAAAGAACAATTGTTCTTGTTAAAAGGTGTTGGTATGTGGTGCAACGGTATGGAAACACCGGTCAGAGAGATGTAAACATGGACATTTGTTTAATTTTCTTTATCATTATGCATTGATAGGGATAAGTCAATGAATAATTGTGTGAAACAGTGCAGACAGTGAAAGTTTCCTTGCTCAAGTATTCTCCTCCATCCTCTCGTCTGTTTTCCAGGCTCTCGAGACTACGGCTCAAGGGATGAACCAGGTAAATCTTGTGATGAAATAACTAAATATACAGAAAATCCAACCTGAATGATCTCCCATTTAAAATCACTCCCGAAAACATTGCTAACGTCTTCTCTATATTGATCCCTTTTACAGCTGGTGAGCAGGACAACTCTGACAACAACACCATTTTTGTCTCGGGCCTGGGAGAAGACGTCACCGTTCAGGAAGTCGGCGACTTCTTCAAGCAAATTGGTATCATCAAGGTATTGAATTTTATATTTTGGCATGTTGTCAGTACAGAGAAACACGTAGCCAACATAAACACAGCAAGCAGGACTTTAAGTGTCCTAATCGTACTTTAGACAGAGTATATAAGGCTCTTATTAACACAAATACTGCATACAAAATCTCAGAAAGGTATGAAAAAATAGATACAGCCCAAAACCACTGAACTACTGCAATCTGATTAGGGCTGGCTGATATATTGGTTTACCGATCAATATTGGCCTATTGCAGATAAATGGACATTGACATGTTTTTCAATATGGGCTGATATTAAAACTGTCAAACAGTTACTTGATAACCAATAAGTGAAGTGTTAGCTGTTGAAAGTATCAGTTTGGAATGAAGTTTGTTAGAATGTAAGATGTCCTGCCTCCATTACCTGTGTCGTTAATATTGGTATCAGCCCCCAAAGTCCCAAATCGATCAGGCCCTTTTTCTAATGCACTAGTTTGGACTTTTATGTAGCATACACCTTTTAGGAGCAAACCAGTATGACTCATCTTCATCTCAATAAGGCACCTGATACTAGTTTCTTTTGTTTTTTGTTGGTGTTGTGTTAAATCCAGTGTTTTCATCGTGTTCTTTAGGTAAACAAGAAGACTGGCCAGCCGATGATCAACATCTACTCTGACAAGGCTACTGGCCGGCCAAAGGGAGAAGCTACAGTGTCCTTTGATGACCCGCCCTCTGCCAAAGCTGCTATCGATTGGTTTGACGGTACGAGAGCTGGCGAATCTTTAATATTCACTAATTGTACTCATCAGTTTTCCTGACTAATTAGTTGTCTTATCATTTTAGGTAAAGAATTCCAAGGCAAACCAATCAAAGTGTCGTTTGCCACCCGCAGAGCTGAGTTCACACAGAGAGGAGGGGGACGGGGAGGGCGAGGTGAGTTGTCCCAGGACTTAGATAGCAAAAATCCACTTTGGGAAGAAGTTGAGATGCTTGTGTTGATGTTGCTGCTGTGCAGTTTTCTGATCTGTTCTTGTCTGTTAGGTTTCAGAGGCCGTGGTGGAGGAGGAGGACCCAACTTCGACATGAAGGGAGGAGACTGGCCCTGCCCGAACAGGTCAGTGTCTCAGATGCTTTTATGTAATTTTCCAAAATATGTTCTAAAATGTCCTGTTGCTTTATTTGTGAAGCGAATTTTTATGTATAATGTCAATCTGATTTCTGTCCTCAGCTCATGTGGCAACATGAATTTTGCACGACGGCAAGAGTGTAACAAGTGTGGCGCACCCAAACCAGGAGATGCAGGATTTGGAGGTGGAGGTGAGTGAGAGTTTTAACTGGACGTCAGATTTTGGAGAAATAATCACCTTGGGCCACACTGAATTCTGCTCAAATTCAGAGGCGACTACAGGCAGGAAAACATTTGGGTTTTTAAAAAATGAATTCTGCAAGTTGTTTATCCAGTCTGCCTCTTTCTGCTGTTACAGGCTTAATTATCTGAACAAGAGTGCAAAAAGTGACAAATTGTCCACCAGGGGATGTGGGATGGACATGCCAGTCACTGACAAATCAATTTTCTGATCACCCAAACCCAAAAGATACGTGTGCTTTGAGGGATTAATATTGAGACTTACTGGATAATGGGAACTGTTACCAATTAACCTGTTTACCTGTTGGGCGTTTCCACAACTATTTCTTTTCTTGCCCCTGTGCCTGCTTGTTGAATCATGTTGCTGGAATTAAATCTGGAAAGACAGCAGAGAGTTTAAATGTGTTATTGTTTCACACATTTCATTTTATTTATTTTATT
>JAPXVT010000027.1:14811272-14825100 GCA_029823135.1 Acanthurus reversus
AAAGGAGAGTGGCCCAAGCTGCTGGCTTCAAAAACATACAGGGTTATGGTCACAGGTTAAAATACTATAACATCATGTGTTCATTTGAAACAAAATCAGCCAGCCATTCATATGAATATTTTTACTGAATACTATTTTACTCAAGGTACACAACATTCCTTTGTTACTGCGTCAGTATCCAAACACTTCTGCTCTGCAAAACAAGAACACTTCAAATTCACCTCTGAGCAACAGCAGTGCCAGTGTGTGCGTCACACTCCCAGCTCGATTCTCAGTATTTGATACCTACCTGCTCTATTACAACCCTCAGCAGGCACAGATGAAAACAAGCCTCGGTCTGAAATTTATGTAGCAACTCAACACCACCAGCACTTTACTTAATGTGTAAATGCACAGAGCTATTATCTGAATGGTAAGCATGTTGCTTATGTGCTCTAACTTAGCTTTGCACCGTGAAATGACACTGAGGAATCACACTGAGGGAAGCTTTCATCATAAAACAAAGAGCTGTGTCTTCACTACGCCTTATACAGGAATGATTTCTATGTGGTATTTAGGCTAGGGCCGATATTAAATATTGTCATATATCGTATATTTGCCGTCATTTGCAATATTTTTCACAATATCAAACAGCTGTTATGGCATCTTCGGGCTTATATTTTGAATAGAAAATGCACGTGGAGCTGCCGTGGCGGTTGAGGCAACTCGTGTTGCTATTTGATGAGGTGGACAGGTTATCACAGGTTAATTGGCATGATGTAGGCATGCACGCAGCGCTTTAATATACAGACATGGAGGAGCAGGAGAAGCAGGAGAAGATGGCCGGTGATATCAAGTTTGGGATATCGCCCAAGCCTAGTGATACTGTGTATACTAGTGTGGGACTGACTCATAATGGCCTCTGACCTCTGTGCTCTGCGTGAAGCCAGTTGTGCTGGTTTTTATCAGCCTGTCTCTTATCCGGCTCTACCCAAAAATTCAACCTACTGCAACAAATCCACAAATCTGGAATACTGAAACTACACATATTCATACCCACCTGAAGAAAATACTTGTACATACATTCACACAGATATGTCATGATATATATTGACAGCAATCAAATGAATCACTTGTATAAACACACACACACACACATACAGTATTTATAAATTAACATTGTGCAAATATTCATACATACAAAGTCAAGTTGAGCTAGTTTTGGCAAAACTTTCAGCAACTCAAAGATTAATGAATGCTCTGCAGAAGACTTCCCCTCTTTAAAAAATAAATGCAATGTACTCCGAAGCAAATGTACCGATGCCACTACCACACTCATCTAGCTTTTTTTTTGTCACTAGAATGCTTACAGGAAAAGCTTTGTTCTACTTTTGAGTTGCACGTTTTTTTTTGTTCCACAGCCGCTGCAGAAACAGGATGAGGCTCGATAACAAACACTGTCTGTAGAGTAACTGGACGCATGCAGTCATTAGCACAGTAATTCTGACATTGTGGCATTTGCACAGTGAAGATACTGACGTGATGGCATGAATCCTCAGTGAAATGATTCACATAACTTAGAAGTTAAGCTCACTAAATCAGCACAACCGGCATGCATGTCAGCCTATATTTAACAAGGCAGAAACCCCCTTTTGTTCCGTGGTGACATGTTATTTTAAGTCACAGTGTTGGACTCTATGCATGTACGGTGTTACAGTTCATGTCTGTAATTTTTATTTTTAATGCTTGATTTGAGTGCGTGGCTTCCCCTGTGGGTGCTCATCAAGGCGTGTGAGTCCGATGACATCTGACGTGAAGGGGGTAAAGAAAGCATGTTTCATGGTTGAGAATTGCAACTATTCCCTTTGAAAGCACACCTGGCACATTTACATAGTTACAACTGTAGCCCTAAGCAGTATCCAAGGTATAGACTCTTATAAAAATGTTTATTTTTATTGTAAACCATTTAGCAATGATTATTAATAATTTATCCCATAGCATCTCGGCACCTCTTTTAATGTTTATATGTAAGCCAGGAATGACCCAGTGAGAGCAGCTGCCAGTTTTCAAAAGTCCCTGGATGGGGACGCTTGAACAACACTGTGGTCTTCTTACTGTGTTCAGTCGACAAAAAGTTTTTTCTTTACGTACATATGTACATTTTCATGAAAGTTAGTAAGAGAAATAAACCAGTTACAGATACCAGCGCAAAGCCAGAAAGAAGAAAAAAGCATTTTCCTCTGCTCCTACCATCTTGTTTTGTGTCACTTGTTTGGAGTCCTCTGTGCACACAGTTCATAGTCCAACTTGTCTTTGACCTCCAGTTCTACAAAACACACATTTGACACACATCACAAAGGAAAGCAGAGGCTCAAACAAGGACCCTGTGTCTTTTTTCTAAAGTTGGTCCTTTGTCTTGTTTGTTTCCATTGTTGCTATTTGAGGTTGCAGGGTTATTTTTTCTTATTATCTTACATGGCTTATCTGCCTTGAGATGCTGTTGTTGCATTGTCCAGCTTGCATCAGTTTCTTGCAGTATCAGACATACATCTACAGGAATCCATTCACGAGGCTCACAGCACATTAGACGTCGCAGCGTGGATGTCTACCATATTTATTCTCAGGCTGTGGAGGCGGCTGAGTGCTGCTCAGTCTCCCTGTGACACTGATCTCTGGGCAAAGACAAATGACTCTATCAGCCCAGCTCTTCACAGCCACACAGGGCAGTATGTCAGAGCTAATTGAGAGCTCAGGGCCCTCCAACTTTCTTTCTCAAGTTCTCCTTTCCAGTGCCTTTCACAGGTTGCTCTCCACGTTCTCTGTCTGACCCTCGTAACACTGCAGCCTGTCTGTGAGGCCGAGGTCTTCCACTACCGTGCAGTTGCTGACAGCTCCCTCATGCAGTGGGGAGGCGCACTGGTCTCCCTCCTTACTGTGCACCATACCATTGTGGCATCCAGCCACAAGCATGTGCCTCTCCTCAGGGGTGCAGACCGGGGCGGAGGTTTTGGCGATGTCTGGAAGGTGAGGCAGTCGCGGGACGTGGTTCAGCAGGCTGCCTGTCTTCGTGTTGGGGGTATTGCTGTAGGTGTGGCGGTATTCCTCCTCGATGTTCCTCCCAAGCTTCCAGCGCTTCCACTTCTTCAGGATCTCAGACTGCACCTGAGGAAAGGACAGAGAGGGACAATATTGATTAGGTAACAAAAGAGGAGTAGGTAAGAGAATAAATGTGGCATTTGTCCTGCAAATGTGGAGACTCACTTCCTTGTTGACAAAGCAGTACAAGATGGCCACCAAGAGACCCTGAGGAAAAAAGCAATACTGAATCAGTTCTCAATGAAAACTTGTAACAACCAGAATATTCGATCACAAGCTGCTCTCACTCTAGTTAAAAAACCCACTAACACCTGCCAACATCCAGCTTTCGTCTTCAGTGTAAAAGGGTACAACTGGCATTCACTGCGGGTCCAAATCATCCATGTTTAAAAAACCTGCATGTACACGCTAATTTTAGTGTAAAAAGGATGACACATTACTTTCAAAAATTCCAAACTTGAAGCTGTGAAAACTCCACTCAGATGCCATGTGTTCTTTAGCATTTTTCTGGTTAAATGGTCCAGCTGTTTGTTGCTTTATGACTGAACCAATTAATGCAACCACATGCACATGAGAGTATCTTCAGTCTTATGTTGACAGTCTCATGGCTCCACTTGTCACCTTTGACTCTGGGACTGTTATTGCTTTCTCCTCTCCCTGTGACTCTCCTCATCACGGTGATTTTTTTCCCTGCTGGGCAGCTATAATCCTGACACACGTCACTTGTGCTCCCGTGGCAAAAAGGTCATCATCATTATGTCACAGTGTGACACAGCCAGTTAGCAGCACAGACAGCACATTATGTTAATGTAAGTCCTCCTGACACATAAGTAAATAAAGCACCTCTCAACTGTCTGGGCTTTCGGTGGGTTTAGTGCAGCATGAATTTTGAGATTTGGATTTAATTAGGAGATAAAAGTAATTCTCAGCTGCAGCTTCAACTTTATCTCATTTAAGTTAAGACTGAGTAAATTTAGAGAAAAAGTGCTTTAAACCTCATGTTTTTTTTTTTTTGTTTTTTTTTTACATTTTTCCAATCAGAGCTGGTTGGTTGTGTTAATCGGGGGGGAGGGTGAGCCTGATGTGGGACAAGCCCCCAGGCCTGAACGCCAATGCAGGGCAGTAAAACACACCCTCAGTTCTGCAGTGGGAAACCTCTTCTGAACCTTCTTTGAACCATCCAGGAATTTCAAGTACCTCGCCCTCTGGCCCGTACTGACTATTACTGTAACGGAAACAATGGAAAATGATTGAGGCACTGTGCTTTGACTGACTGTCAGGTGGTTGTTCGTCTCATAGAGGTCACATAAAAACCATCTGGCTAAATCTTTTAAATCACACCAGTGTTAATTCATATCAGCTGTCTCTCATAAACAACTATTACAGTCATGAAACAATGGATCAGTGTTTTTCCAAAGTTATTTGTGAAAACAGTTGACATTGTGAACCTCCTCCGCCCTTCTGCCCCCACCTGCTCTTTTTAAAAAGCCAAATGTCTGTTCAGAAAAAGCATCATGCAAATGTTTCCTCCTTCTGCAGTGAGTTCCAGTGGTTGTCCCGGCTTCCTGTCACAGGTGAGCTTGACGGCGCCACCCTGAGGCAGATGTCGGAGCCCCGCTGCGGGGTGTCGGATGAGGGCAGCCAGCAGACCTGGGCTCAGAGGGTAAAGGCCATCTTCACTGGAAAGAGACGACCACAGCGCCGCAGGAGGCGCTCTGCTGCACAAGGTAATGTGTGTGCACACCATGTTTATATGTGTGTTACAGAGTGTCTATAGTGAGATATTCACCTCCGTTTGCAAGCTGTGATATCATTCATTGTCTTGCATGTGGAGGTTTTGTGTGTCCAGTTGTGGAGTGGTCATAAAAACTGGGAGGGCCCACCTCTGTAAACTAAAGCACTAAATGGAGGTGAGGGTTGTAATTAAAGCTGGTGGAGTGTCTGATGTTGCACGCGTCAGCATGGATGATTCCTGCTTTCAGCTGCAATTAACAGAGTTAATGACACAGAGTTTTGCACAATGACTTTTTTTTATCTTCAGGGGTTAGTGGCTTCTCTCTGGGTTAAGACAATTTGAAGATCCCTTAAGTTATAAAGAATTTAAGGAAACTGGATGATTTGCTCAGTTTGTAAAATTATTTGAAAAATGTCAGGTCTTTCCTCGCCCTGAGCGATGTTATCCTGCCGCTCCGCTTTGTAGCGTCTCTTTGAACAGCTTCCTCAAGAAATCTGTTATTCCCTGTCATGTCCCCACAAACGCTGCAGTTTCCCTTTAAAGAATTATTGAGGCCCTTTCTGGAGATTAGCCCAATTGTCTGCTTCAAACACAGTAACAGCATTCATTGGTGAGCAGATCGCTGCAATTTGAACTAGTTAAACACGGCAGGATTTAAAGTGTTTAAGGGGGGTTAAGAGTGCAGCTGAGCAGCAAAATTTCTTGCAGACTGCATGAGGCGGTTGAACACAAGGTTCTCCCCTCCTGGCTTAGGATGTGCTTCACAGCAAATCCTTAAGAATTACTGAGAGGTGTAATTTATCCCTTCTTGTAAACGTGTGGGAGATATCGAGTGGAGCTGGGAGGGAGGTGATCTTTACACTTAAAGGAAAACTGCACTTTTTCGTGGGGTTTAGCCTATCGTCCACAATCCCTATGTAAGACAAGAACGTGGAAGCCTTTCCCTTCTCTGTGCGTTCAGTAGGTTCCCAGATAGCCGCCTTGTGCTGGCAGTTTTGCATGTTCAGTGCAAGTGGTGGGGATGCACTATTACCGCCCTCTAAAGCCCCCAAAACACATCTGAAAATATCCAAAATGCCCTATCTACATGCTGTGACCATTTGGTGATGGCCACATTCACAACTGTATGGTCTGACTGGTCACAGCGTTGTAACCGAGGCACTGTGACCCAGGCGCTGTGTCACTACACCCAGAAAAGTAGTTCTTTGGTACTTGCTCCGGTAGTTAATATGCAGGTCACAACACGTAGATGGAGCGTGTTGGAGATTATTTGGGTGTGTTTTAGGGGCTTTAGAGGGCCGTAATGGTGTATCCCCACTACTTCCATTAAATGTGCAAAACTGCCAGGGCGAGACGGCTATCTAGAAACCCACTGAGTGCACAGAGAAGGGAAAGACATCCGTGTTCCTGTCTTACAAAGGGATTGTGGGTGATAGGCGAAACGCCCCAAAAAGTTAGCTATTAAGATGACACTCTAATGTTGGGTAATGAAAGACAAAAAAGCTCAAGGTAATCTGCTTTTTGTATGTGTGCACATTAGCAGTTTATATCAAAATTCAATGAAAATTGTTGTGAAGTCAGAGCACAGCCCCAGGAGGGAATTATTTTTAATGTGTGTGTCTCTGGATCCATTTTCACCTGGTTATTGAGTTACAGTCTGCATGTTTGTTTCGTATGAGTTATGTCCTCATGTCCTTTGTTCCCACTGTCTCTCTCTGGCGCTGTCATTCCTCAGTCTCCTTTGTGAATGAGCAGCAGCAGCAGCTTTGCGCCTCCAGCCACAAGATGTGTGAAGCCTCCGCATTCCTTCGTGTCACTGACGAGGTTGGCTAATGTTCAGGGAATGCAGCGATGGCTGATATTTGCTGCTGCCTCTTCATGTCAGTACCTGATGTGTTCCCTTCTGGTAAACACATCCGTAACTGACTGACTGGATTATGTTGTTTGCCAGCCGTGTTGGCCCCCTCAGTGGCAGAGATCTCACTGGCTAAATGAGCGGATCTGTTGCTGAGTGACTGACTGGCTGCATGGATTACTACCTCGTCTTGATTAAGAGCACAACTCTCTGTCATGTTTCTAGTCCCAGACGTGACTCATATGACAAGTAGCTGTATTATTTTACAAAGTGCAGCGTTAATGGCAGATACTTTTACACCTTCAGGTCCTCCACTGATGAAGTTTAGCAATATAAGAACTTAATTGTGAGCAGCAGCAGTGTGGCTTTGTAACCACCGCCTTGAAGGTAAACAGTTTGCTTTGTCATACTGTGGCTGCCGATATGTTTCTGCCTGTGACTTGAAAAATGTTTATGTGAAAAGTTTCTTGTCTTGACAGAACATTTGGTCTGGATTCAGACTGTAAAGAACCTGCCCTCGTTAGGTAGACTCCGAACTACTTGATATATATGATTTGAAGGCCTCAAGGTGTTTTCAGTCATCCTAGCAGCATAGTTCAGTTGATTGGAATCAATTACTTTGATCTATGAAATATCTCAACACCTATTTCATAGATTGAAAGAATTTTTTTTTGAAGAAATAGTGTTCCAACATTAGTACTGTGCCCTAAGAATGAATAACATTTGTGGTTGTGAGAGAAATGTTTTGACAACAATTGGAAGGATTCATTAAAATCTGGTGCAGACAGTCATTCATTTTGCCCTCAGAAAGAATTCTGTCACTTCACTTTTCATCTCCTTTTATTATTTGATCAGAATGTACTTTGTTTTCTGACCAAATACCTTCAAAACTAATAACATTCCTATCAGACTCAGCTGTACTTTGATAATTAGCAAATGTTAGCTTGCAAAGATGCTGGTAAAAATAGTAAACATATACCAGCTAAACATAAGCATGTTAACTTTGTCACTGTGGGCATGTGAGCATGCTAACATTAGCATTTAGCAACACTGTGTAAGTAGCCTCACAGAGCTGCTAGCATACCTGCAGACTCTTCTTGTGTCTGCAAATCAAAATTTAAATGTATGATTCTGCAACAGTCAAAGATCTGTTTGATTGTTTTTACTTCACTGATGGTTAACACATGAATTAACAGTGAGTTAACACAATAAATTACATTGAAAATAGGTTTTAGAACATTTACATTCCTTGCCATGTAAATTACTGCTGCTCATTAGCAATACTACAAAAGTTATTACCCACTTGATAACTGTAATTAAAGGGCCGGAATAACCAATATCAATATTAATGCTATAACTTCTTCACCATTAAAAGCAGCTAATGTTATGTAGAAGAGAACTATGTGTCATCCCTTATAATTATTAAAACCATACTTCCAAATTTTTACGATGCTATGTAAATTATAAAGCACATATAACACATTTAACAGTAATTATTAAAGGTTTATTGTTTGTTCATGAAAGCAAAGAGACTCTAAGAAGTGAGTCCATGTGGCCACACTGTGATCAAATGAGGGAACGATCCTTGATCCTGATCATGTTAAAGTATCAATACTCAAAACAAATATCAGTGGTATTTCAATTTCAGGTGTCGCTCCACCCACTCTTGTAGTGCACTGATTTTCTCAACAGTAAATATACCTGCGAGTGACGCCCTCCATGTCGTCATCTCAATGCTTGACTCTTTGAGCTGTTTGTCCTTGACAGCTGACACTGGCTGCTAAACCAGCCTGCAGGCCACAGCAACGTGCAGCGGAGTCAGCCTGTTTATTCTCTCCCAGCTGTGGTGTGATGTGATTTTGCTTTGTGTGAACATGGCTGCCTCTCAGCTTCCTGGAAACTGAAAACAGACCTTGACTTGTGGTTGAATATCAGACGTTCCCACTGATATTTACAGAGCTGACATTCCACCACCCTTGTCCAAGATAAGCACTGTAAGGGCGATAGGTGTGTGTGTGTGTGTGAGAGAGAGAGATTATGCGTGTGTGTATTTTTCATATTTTCCAGAGGTGTGCACTTATTGATCTGCACCCTGCCCATGCAGACTGTTAACCACTTTATTGTCCTTTTATAGCTTATCACCAAATAAAGTATTGGCACCATTTCAGCAGAATGCACAGACTGGAGATGAGAGCTTTGGTCACTACCGCTGCAACATCGCTTGACTAATCAATTGGATGAGTGACAGAAAATGAACTAGCAACTGTTTTGTTTTTGAGTTGTTTTTTTATTTTTTAATTTTGGCCTTCAAACAGTTGGGTGGACAAAACTAAATAGGCGCTGGTGCCATCATAGATCCTTTAAATTGTGATGAACATTTTTTGCTAATTACATGCTAATAGGGATGACAATGTGAGTCAGTCAGTTCACTAATTTAGTTCAGAATGAAAAGTATGAATATCTACTTGATGGCACCACCATACGCACTCCTGTGTGTAGGATTTAGTGACATCTAGTGGAAAAAAATGAAGAACAGATTGCACCCAACTACATATTGTTCCCCTCACTCTCGCCTTCCAAGCGTGTAACAGAAACTACCACGGCCGTGAAACTCATGAACAACGGGAGAGGCCTTGGAGCCAGATTTGGTTTGCCACCTCCGGGCTGCTGTAGAAACATGGCAGTGGAACATGGCAGATGCCATGTTAGAGGACCCGCTTATTTTCTGGGGGCATTTTCTTTTCTTAGATAAGATTCATTGTATCGTAATGAAAACACAACAATTTTTATTTGTAGGTGATTATACAGTAATTAAAAGATACTTGTGAATGTTTTAGTCTATCTTTGTGAGTAGATCCCCTTAAATGCAACACGGTGGACCTGATGTCTAGACAATTATTGACTGAATTCTTATGAAATTTGGTAATATTACACTCACTCATGTCCCATCAGGATGAATCATATCAACCTGCCCTTTACCTCTAGCGCCATCATCAGGCCAACAGTAATCAAATACCTACAAAACAAAGTTTCCACTGGCCTCTGGTCTACTGTTATTAGCATTACTTAGCAAACCTTAGCATGCTAAGTGTAAAAATGGTGAACATGGCGAGCGTAAGCATTTTCACATTGTCACTGTTAGCCTGTTAGCATGCAGATGTTAGCATTTAGCTGCATCAGGCAGCC
This sequence comes from Acanthurus reversus, assembly GCA_029823135.1. Lineage (NCBI taxonomy): Eukaryota > Metazoa > Chordata > Actinopteri > Acanthuriformes > Acanthuridae > Acanthurus > Acanthurus reversus. The sequence goes on from JAPXVT010000027.1 coordinate 14,821,124, forward strand.
TCCTGGTTGACACCATAGCAAGCCAAATCTCTCTGCACCTCCACAAACAATAACTTTAGTTATCCGATGATCTCAGTCATTTCCTCATGTCTGTGATAACCCTGCCTGCCCCACACTGCTGCTATAGTGGGCATCATGGTAATTGCTTCCATAAGGGAAGTCGGGGAATGTCTTGTGTATCTGACTTCCTGGCTTCTCTGCTGTCCTTTGGGGCCTTTTACTCCACAGCGGGTTGGGAAGAGAGAGGGCGCCTGAAATGTACAAATGTACACACATCATGTGGCAACAAGCCTGATGCATATTGTTCATGTGTGGGCGAAAGATGAATTGGAGTTAGGAAAATAAGGCAGTGAGTTTAAGTGTCCCGCTGACTCTTCTGGGAGCTTAAGCAGATCTCAAATGGTGTTTAATAATCAAACTTTTAAAGGAAACTGTCGGTTGAAATAGCAGTGACATTGTTCTGGAGGTGAAGTTCTTACCTTCTTGTATGTTATTTTCTTTCCTTCTGTAATGTAAGCCAATAGACTAAATAGAATGACTGTTGTTCACTCCCATACAGTGATTATGTTTAAGGCTCTGGTGCTTTCACTTTTTCCATTTAATATTTTTGAGTTTTTGCAACAAAGGTGCTAAAAATCACGTCTGCACAGAGACTTGTGTTGAGCTGCGGCTAAAGCACAAATTCTGTTTGTGTGTTTATACAAACAGAAAAACACTGATGTCATTGCCAAACCCATGTCCTAATGGCTCCAGATATCCAGATATTTTCCTTTTCTCCAGGGTGCTATGAGCTCTCAAGGCAGTTCACAGTATGTAGCGCATACCTCTAGTTTATCGCTCCCATCGTTCATGTGACTCCCTGCTGTATATTTTTTAACCTTTAGCAAATGGCGTCAAAATAACTCAAGGGTTCGCATTCTCCAACCTGTATGGTTGAGCAGAGTTGTGTGTTGCAGGTTTATGTGCAGACCTCCCACTCACATTTGGCCTCCACATGGAGGGCAAACATACATCGGCCACATCTTTAAATATTTAGACAACTGTAAGTGTGCTTGAAGGATTTTGCCACTTTCTAGTCAAGCCTCAAAAGCAAAAGTATGTGTAAATGTATAAAACCTTTGCGGTAAGTCATCTGAAGTGCAGCGTTACCATGTAAATTTGATTCTTGCTCTAATTCTTACTTTTAAGTCCTCTTACCAAAACAAGTGCAAATACTTTAAAAGGGCCACACACTCATTTTGTCAGAGTTACGACCACTGCACCTTTGCTGTTGTTTTAAAATTGTTGTATATTTTGTTTGTGTGCCAGAATAAAAAAAATACTGCCATTGAAAGAGCCTGTTCCTGTTGTTTAGCCAATGTAGTGCTTAATGTAAACGTAGCTCTCAAAATAATAATAATAAAAACCTTAAGGTAAAGTTCTGTTTCTCTTCACAGTTTATTTCTCCAAGAGTTTCAGTCCAGTTGTGCATTGTTGGAAAGTATTCCTGCTGACACATCCTTAAAAATGATCCATCTATGCATTGCTTTTAATAGAATTATTTTTAAGTAATATGTTGATTTGGGACCTGTTGGGATTTTCCAAGTTCAAGAAGGGACCCAAATGCGAGACCATAAAGACTGCAGGATGTGGAGACAAAAAGCGAGCTTTAGGAGGATAAAGCTGATGCAATTACAAAAACAGGGCGAGCAGGCAGAGGGCAATGTGAGGTCTAATGAGAAGATATAAAAACTGAACTAAGCAACAAACTGGGATGACACAAGAAGCACGGGCAGGGATGCTGACGAGACACAAGGAAGGCTGAGGAACAATTACTGATGAACTAACAACTCGAAGAGGGAGAAACAGACGTGAATACACTAAGGAGGGAAAACAAACAGGTGAAACTCATCATTCTCCAAAAAAGGCAGGAAAGCAAACAAAGATAAGGGGAACAAAATTTGACTCAAAAATAGAAAAACTGAAAATAAAATGGAAAACAGTCTTAACTGAAATATCAGCCCTGACAGGAACTTGCTCAGGTAAATACAACACAACAGCTTCTATTCCAGATAGGGTCATGAACTGTTTTAGCCTCTTGTACTTAAAATAAATGTCAAGCCTTTTTTTAAAAAAAAAAACCCTGAACACTTGTATATCAGCTTTGAGTCGAGAAATGTAACATTGTTTTCAGAGATGATTCCGGTAATGATTGTTATTACAGCAAAGCAAACCCTCTCCTCTCCTTGTTTGAAATGTGCTCAGCAGCTCTTGCGCTGAGCGTGTCCAGCTGCCTCCCGAAAGGTTCATATTATCTAATGACTGTTTCCTTTGAGGCAGCCTCTCTGTCTGCTTGTTGTGAATGTTTAGCTGCAAGCTTAAGAGCTTGTTTGTGTTTGCTGTTGTGTTTGCTTTGTATCCTGACATCGGATAATCCTGTGTATGCATCGAAGAGATTAACATTTTGTAAATTAAAGAACGGCTAAATTTAACCCAACCTCTCCACCTTCCCTCTGCTCCCGAGCAAATGTGAGATTCTGAAGTTTGAGACACGTGTAATTATGTTTAAGACGAGAAACCACAGACACATGTTGGAGTAAATTGTTTAGGCAAGCATGTACTAAGAGTGCTTGTTAGTTTACCCAGCTGTGACCTAACATGGGCAACATTTTATCATTTTGACTTTGCCTGGACTTGGAGAGGCTGCGCATCAAAACATCACAGCTAAACATGAGATATCTGGCATCCACTTTGTACCACAGATATGCAAAATGTAAATACAAAGAAACTCTGGGAGGTATTAAATATATAAATTGTTTGTCAAACCTTTTCCCAAATGGCAGCATTACTTAAAATGTCAATAATGAATCCAGTAGAAACAGCAGGCATGGATTTGCATACATAACAAATAGAAAGCAGCCAGATTGATTGGATGAAAACAAATTTCATGGTGTCTCCGTGTGTATTTATTGTTGGGAGGAGTGGTGGTTTTAGTTTGTCTGCCGTTGCACAGCTTCATACCTGCATGTCTCATATCTCTCTCTCTCTGTGGGTGTTCTGCAGCTGAGAAGTGGTACAAACGTCATCTGACCTACCAGATAGTGAACTGGCCTCGCCACCTGTCTCTGGGCTCTGTGCGGCTGGCAGTGCATGCCGCCTTCCAGCTGTGGAGCAACGTGTCGGGCCTGGTGTTCCAGGAGGCCCCTGAAGGTCCTGCCGACATCCGGCTGGCGTTTTATGAGGGAGATCACAATGATGGGGCCGGCAATGCCTTTGACGGACCAGGTCAGGGACACCCACACACTTATTCGAGTCACCACAGATAGAGATGCTGAACAGGGAAGATTTGTCGTTGTTTTAGTGTGTGCCTGTGTGTATGTGTGAGTATGTGTATGTGTGTGTGTGTGTGTGATTGCCTTGTGTTAAGATCTTGTGTATGCTATTTGTTCTTGATCCTAACTTCCTGAATAAATAAAGCCTAACAAGTCCCACTTCTTGTGTACACAGTAACTGGATTACTGTGAGTAAATCAGATTAAGATATTACTTTGATTACACACTGTGCACTATCCTGAATTACGCTAACTATAGTTTACAGGACCTGTAGATTTCTAATCTTGTTAACTAATCAGGTTGGTGTATGGAGGGATGTGTGGACACCTGAAGGAAACATTGGGCGACAAATGGAGGCAATTCTTGGTTGTACAGAATTTTTTTAAATGCATTTTTGCTCAAAGTCTCGGTTATAACATAAAATCCCTCTCATTGTCACTATTGCAATTATTGTGGCGTAATATAGTTTTGAGCTGTTGATTCTAGTGATTTTTGCATGTGACCTTTTAAAGCTGGGGTAAGCAACACCTGGAAATTAAGCATGAGACTCCTAAGGAAGCAACTCTGCTGCACCCTCCCCCCCTGTTTTTTGCTCCAACTAGCGTATTATTTTGTTTGCTGTTGCTCCGTCTCTTACGTCCAGTTTACACCAAAGAATCACGATGA
>JAPXVT010000027.1:14870784-14882570 GCA_029823135.1 Acanthurus reversus
TCTAAGAATAGTCAATGTACCACAATTAACCCAACTACAGAGTGAGTGCTTTCTACAACATGCACAAGGAGAAAATCTTAACAATACAGCACATACTGAGTATATATTTCTAGGAACAAACACAAGTTTTTATATTGAGAAGGAGGGATCAGGAGCTGAATTATTTATTATTATTATTACATTTTTATTTTTTAACTTTGGTCAGTTTCCAATTGCAATAAGACATAATGTGGCTTAGTAAACTACTTCTTTTGGATCATACATCTTAGAAATCCACAAACAGAACACAAAGTTATGAAACTTCCTACATTTATGCAGCATACTTCTTTTTCTGTGCTTGTGACAAACCTTCTAAAGACTTCAAATGCATGTCGCGGTGAAGGGGGGATGTTGCACTTGGGTGTTGCTGATTGTGTTGGCCAGTATCCTGTGGTCAGGACTCTCACAGTGAGATCAACCCCTCCGAGCGACACCTTGAGTGAGGAAAAACACACAGGGCAGGGGTTTCAGTCCACATTATGTAATTACAGTCTGTGCACTGACTTTTATAGATGCAATTAGAGTAAAACAGATAAAACAGTCGGAACTTAATTAGACATTAATTAACTACACACCATTGACACAAACTAAAAATGTGCACTATTTATCTAAAACAGATCACTGTGCTGCATCCAAACAAACTCTAAATCTTTTTATCTATAGGAATATGCAAAACAGCAGTATAGATAAATTAGAAAAATAAGGCTTAATCACTCGTAGGACTTCTTTGTCGAGGCACAAGTAATTATAGAGATTCATGCTCATTTATTTATCTGCTAAACATGAATTCAATTCGCTTTAACCAACTAGAATCAAGAAATCCATCAAATCTAGAATTAAATCAATACAGTGACAGAGGCTCTGCAGCCCAGCACAAGCAGAAATTACCACAATGCATTTCCACGCTAAGGATCATTAGGTGCATAATTGTCTCCATGTCACAGAGCGACGCAGCCGTGTACTGATTACAGCTAGCAAAGTGGGCTCATTATTTTGGCAGAATGAGTTGTGGCGTGTAGCGTCTCCTCACCCCCGTTGTCTGTAGATGTTGTCTAAACTCATCCATGGTGGTGTTGGAGATGCTCATATCCCGGAACATGCCCTCCAGTTTAGAGGTGAACTGACAGCCGCATTCAGTCTGAGCAATGAAGACCAGAAAGGTGGCATTAAGTTATTTATCCAACATTCAAGTATTCAAGTATAAATAAAGATTATATGGTGGTCTACAAATATTTGTGAACTTCAACAGCTGCAAGGGGCCCTGCAGCACTTACTGTGGGTTTCGCCTATCCTACACTTTCTTGAGTAATGCACCTTTACATTATACAGTTTCAATCCTACCTGAAGGTGTAGGCACACATAAACAAGATCACACAAGATGGCTCTTAAAATTAAATAACACTCCTACAGTACAGGATGACTCATAGTCAAGGTTTTTTTTCAATAGAAAGTGCAGTTAAAAAGAAACTTTATAAACTCTTTGAGCTTGATAACCTTCTCATCATGTTATGGCTGAAGGTTTTTCATTTAACCTAAGTGATTGAATGAAATCCCATTATTTTACTCCAAAGATCATATTGTATCTTCGTAACAGCACACTCCTGCTCACCTTAAGCTTTGAGATCATGTTCTTCTCAGAGTCATCAGAGACGCTCTTGTTGGTGAGCAGCCTGCGGGCCAAGTGCTGCTTGTAGTACCTCTCAAACACATCCTTTTCCTGCATGAAGCGAAACAGCACCATGGCCTTGTCCAGTATAGACTCCACCTCCTGCTCTGTCAGCTGGTCAAAAAAACAAACAAACAATTGTTATAAACAATAATCAATAATCTGAGAGATCTCCTGGACTCCCTAAGCTAATACAACATTATACACACTGTAACTATTCTTCCCTACTTTGTAATTAATCTAAGCAATATTGTTTCAAATTAAATTGTTTCATGGTGCAGTGTGGCATCAAATCCTGTATTAGCAGGCATCTGCATGTCCTAAAAGAAGAGTATGGCCCCTTTACAGCACTCACCCCTTTTACTCCTTTCTTCAGTTTGTCATCAATAAAGAGTGAGAGGTATTCAGGTGAGCGAGAGTTGAGGTTAAGGAAGTATTCAAAGTCGCCTGCAATAGTTTGCTTGAAGAGCCTGTCATTATTGAAGGACTCCTGGAGGAAACGGTCAAAGCGTGACTTCAGGTCCAGCAAACCCTACAGGAGAGGAGGCAAGGAGACGGGGAGGAATGGGAATAATACAGAAGCAGTTTGCATTAGCAGCACCTTCACACAGCGATTCCAGCTTCAAAAGTTGGCACAGCAGATGATAGCCAGTCTTATTGCTTTAAAAGTACTAAGGCATGAACACTGGAGTTTCAAATAAGAGCTTTTTCTCTAAAAAAACATCATTTCATTCAGCACAGAGCAATAACACAGCGCGGTTGAGAGCAGAAACCATCATGGTTTGTGGCCACAAAGGCAGGGGGTCAGAGCAGTTATCCTCTGCCAGGGAGTTATGGAAGTGCATAACAGTCAAGGCTCGGCATGCAATGTTGTGTTCAGGCATACCAAGCCGGGAGAAATGACTAACAGGATAAGATGTAAGAACTGGTGTTTTTTTCTTTCATATTCATCAAAAATGTACGTGGTTAGAGGGTTATACAGTGTGCTTCGAAAGGGCATGCGCACCCTCAAACTGCCTACTCATGCAGCAGCAAAAATGATGCTGCAGATTCACAAGACTGAGCAATAACATTCCTGTACTCTGATGTCTCCTGACAATCCGCCGTCATACCTGGATGTAGTCCACTGGGTTCTTTCCCTCTCCCTCCTCCGACACGAGGGCCTTGCCTTGTTCCCGCAGGTATGAGCTCATGCACTCACACATGGTCTTCAGCCCATTGGGAACCCTGCTGAACAGCTTGTACATGCACGCCAGGTCTGTGATGGATATGCATGAAAACACACACATGTACACACAAATAAGAAATATGTTTCCACCAACTGAAAAGAGGGCTGAGCAGCTGCGATCTGCTGAAAATTGGGATGTTTGTCGTGCCAATGACCAAAAATTCCAATGTGAAAATACAGAATAATATATGTAATATATTTGGAGGGCATCTCTAAAGCTACAACATTGCAGTCACACTCTCATCAAAATTGAACTCCTTGCATCTTATCCTGTGTGACAAGAGCAAGGGGAACATGGTGACTGCATTAGTAATTCAGTTAAATATGTCTATCTATGGCAAGAAACAGTTACATTGTTTATTAAAGAGTGTTTTGGATTTCTGTTTTCTTTAATTTAAAGTGAAGCATGACCTTTGATTGCAGCTCATTTGCACTGAACTACAAATGCTAGAGACATGAACCACAGGCACCACAAGCCTGCAGCACCCTTACCGTCTGTCTTGCCATTTTTGAGCATATGCACGAGGCCGGAGTTCTCCATCTCTACGATCGTCTTCATGTGTTTGGAGATGAGCTCACGTTCCACCACCTTAACTATAGGCTCCTCTGTAGATTTGTCCAGGCAGTGCATCACCCGCTCAATCTCCTCATTGATTCTGGCTTCCACCTTCTTTATGTACACGCTGGCACTGTTTTCTGCGAGGAACTTTTGGCTCTCCATCTAAATGAGAACAAGAAACACTTAAAAGCTGTAAATGACAGAAATGATCCTTAAACTCCTTTCCATTCTTTTCTATTTTTCACAAATTTTTCTTATTTGGAATTAAAATTAAGTACAGTAGAACACATATGCTATTTTGTTTCAAGATCATCTGTACAGGCACTGCCTTCTATTCATATGGATACAAGAAAAGGAAGATGTGGCAAAGGTAAACATTAATAGCAAACAAATTAAAATACAATGAATAGTCGGGGGAATGATGTCTTCCCACAAACCTGGAAAAATTCTGCAGACATTTCTAAGAACGGAGCCTCAAAGTCTTCTTCATAAACAGACCTCCCTTCAAGTCCGAGGATCATTAACATTTGGCAGGCATTTCTAATGGCCCCCCTGGTGGAGAAGAGAAGCAGACCAAATGCTGAAGGCACAATCAGTGGGAAAAAAAAAAAACCCACCAAAGCATTTCACAGTCCTTATTTCACTCTCATTATGACTGCCAACAAACTTTTAATTATTCATTTGTCTAACAAACAATACACCACAGTGACTGAAGCTGAGAAAAATCAATGTTTTAAATGTCACAGCCTGTTTTAATTTAATCGTAGCAGATGTACTCCACAGCTATTCTATTGTTAATTGCAAGAGCATGCACCCTGTCTGGTGGGAAAAAAAAAGATTTAACATTTTCAATAATCTGATTAAATATTTTGATATGATTTCTATTTTCTTCCAAATTAAAATGAACTTGTCATTGTTAACTGGCAATTAATTAAGTTCTCGTGCTTGCAAGCAATCTTTTCTGACAGTTTTTGGCTACCTGTCCACCACCTCGCCCTTCCTCTCGCGTGCGATCATGTCCAGCAGAGTCTGTCGGAGGTGGTCTCTGATGCAGCCATAACGAACCACCTGATCTCTAAAGATGATAAGACCCAGGTTGTAGACATTCTCTACATTGTTCTGCTGTACGTACACTCGGTCCTGCGGTACAAACACACAAAAAAGAAGATGAACGTCCCAGACAACATTTGATATATGCATTTCCCCCCAGTGGTCTTGAATCATAGTGGTTACTTTAAAATGCATTATGTAACTATTTTTTCTTAAATTAACAGTTTAAAATCATTCTAAAGCTACACCGACTTGTGATGGGATGAATGGCTTCTTTTGTGTGAGTCACTCTGCACCCAATCGGCAGTAATGCACCATGCAACTTGGAGGAGCGGGTACGAAACCCTGCATGATGACTGCCCTGTGATTTACAGAGTTTCCCAAAGTAACTTATAACTGCTGCCACTGTAGCTGCCAGTTAACTTTATTAGCTATGCGGCGTGCTGACAGCACAGGGCATCAGGGGATCGTTTGTTTTTAGCTACGCCACATCACAGGATTTTAAGACCACCATGAGGCCGAGAGTGACCCAATGGAGATTTCTGGTGGGGAGTGGGAGGGAATGGACTTCAGAAAAGAAGCCAGCAAGTCTGGCAACACAAATGGGCTAAACAACTCGACAGACCTGGAGATACAGAAGAAGTCGTTAAAGGAGGAGAGAAAAAAAAGAATAACTGAGCAAAAGGCTCAGACAGGAATGATGCCAGACTGGCTTTTGCCTGTTGGCAAGAGCCTGGCAAAATAGGAGCAAAAATGGGAGAAATAGAAATGATGGAGGAGGACACTGATGGAGAAGAGAAAACAAGAGGGTGGCTGAGCAAGTGGCTGGAAAAGTAGCAATGGTTGGAGTCAGACTGGCTTTTCGTTGTTGACGACACTGAAACAGAGGGAAAGACACAAGGGGAGCAAGTAGACAGAGAACACCTAAATGAGTGGCTGAGAGACGAGATTAACTGTCGGACTGGTTTTCAGTCATTTAGCGAGAGCTTCGCATAATAAAGGGCTGCAAAGCAGACGACAAGCTGGTCTTCTTGCTGTTGGACTAGTACACAACATTATCTGGCTTGCTAAGCTATGTGTCTTGTGTGGCTGCACTGGCTCAATGTTTGGCTGTGTTAGCAAAGTTGTTGACTCCATTGTTTTTGATCATAAGCCAAGTCAACTTTCAAGATATGAAATGTTTAATGAGAAACCTGGGAAACGTCAGCTACTCACCATGTACATTAGGATATCTCTGATCATCACCATCGCTGTTTGATGGTCATTCCAGGCCTGATTCAGGGTTTGAAGGAAGTTGTTGTTTAGGGAGTTAAGGACATCTTCTCGTACCTTTGGAGGGGGAAACACACATGCGTGAGGTCGGCATGATAACACTCCACAGTTTTAGAGACAACACAGTGCCAGACAGAGAACCAAAAACTTGGGAAGTCCTTGTTTTAAGAGATGAAAATAATCCTGCATCCAGCTGACATTTACATGCAGCATTTCATAGTGATCATACTTTGCTGTTTCTTTAATACCTTTTCTCTTCTAGTCAGGCATAAAAGAGCTTGATAATAGTCACACTGCAGTGTGACTCAGCACTCTGGAGTAAGATTCTTAAGGGCACACCGACCTGGCCTTTTTCGTCCTTCTGGACATGATGAATAATCAATTCTGCTCTTAATGATTCACAAGATTCCACCCTCACATACTCACTAAACAGAGGCCACATTAATCAAATATTTTCCATCATTGACTGAAATTTTTAACAATGATAAAAACAATTGAAGGCTGACTGTCATCAAAACACTGAGGGGTTTTTTACTGTAAAGTAATTCACATGCAACACTGTAAACAACCACATGTAAACCTTGTAAACAGCCCCAATATCAAGTTGATAACGAGTGCCCGTTTTAATTATCTCGTCTTGTCCATGACCTTGCATGCATGGCCTTGTTTTCTAGCCGTCTTTAACACCTGCATTGGTAGGTTAAATTGCTGAACAGAAAAGCTATCGCAGTCGACTGTTCAGTTTCTTCAAAAAGCCCAATAATATTTATGGGGATAAACAAGTGAAAAAAGAGAAACTGATGCAGTGGAGGATGAAAGACGACAAGCTCAAGAATATAGAGGGTGAACTGAGTTCCATCTGATGTCATGTAAATGGTTTGTTCATATTTCAATTGTAATTGTCCACTTCTGTGCATTGCATTGTTCATAGTCAGTGTCTCTGTTCATCTCCTCTCTCCGGTTTGTTCTGCAACCCAAATGTTATCGTGATAAAGTTGTTTTGGAAAATTAAATGTTATTAGTTAAATAGGCTGTGTCTCATTATGATCAAGAAATGAAAATTAAAATGAAAACGATAATAGATTTTGATGGAATTTTTATTACCATGTTGGTCAAAAAGAATGTCAACAGGTCTAATGCAACCTGTCACTCACTTCTTTCACACATCCAGATCAAATGTTAAGGAGCAAAGCAGAAGCCAAACCATAAATAGGCCTTTAAATCAAAGACAGACTGTCACACTCATGGTTTGCTAATGAAGAAGTTATGAAGTCAGTACTATTGTTTGGTTGCTGCTCTCATGTTAATCTATTGGAACAAGTTCTATTGCTGCTGTTTCATTATATTACATAATACCACAAATACAGAAATATACACACATATAACTGATGTTTCATGTAGGGATTTTTAATTTAAAAAGAAATTTGAGGAGATGTAAAACTTCACTGTAAATAACTAAAGTCAACTGGAGATTGTTTTCAAGAAATTAGATACTGTGGGCCCAGAATATGTATATATGTGGACATGGACTTGGAAAAAGTAAAATTAACCATAAATGAATGAATGATCCACTCTATTTGTCACTTCTTTAATAAATGCATCAAAATTCACCCACTGTTCTGCCTGGTCAGCACTCAGCAGCAAACTGAGCCAAAGGTGCAAATCCAAACACTGACAACATTGTAAGAAATTCCAAATGATCTCCAAATCCCTCCGACAACAATTCCTAATAGTAGCAATTACTAGTCCTACAACAATCAACTAAAATGAACCGAGAAGGTGAGTGACTTATGTAGGAATGAGCTTGATCTAACAGATCTATCTTTGGAGTGCTGATGATTCAGTCTGGTTGAAGTGTTTGAAGTAAGCTTTTAAAGCTGCATGCAAATCATTACTGTCTTACCATGAGAGTTATATGTGTGTCCTTATTAGATAGTTAAAAAAAAAAAAGGCATTCAGGTGACAGATCTCTCTTCTTTGAACTGTTGCTTGTTGACACTCCCTGACTGCTAATTTACTGGACCTGCCAAGTTGAGAATGTGTTTCTAATTAGGCTGTGTACCCATCTGGCTTGTATTCAACAGCAAGTTGCTGAAATATTAGATATCTGCACACTGTAAGCTGCATAGAAACATTAACTGTAGAAGTCCTGACCAAACTTGATTTGGTAGTAAATATATGCAAAAAGAAAAAGAAAAAACAATTGACAACTTAGGAAAAAACATTCAATGGTGCGTTCCCTAACTTGTCAACAGCAAGTTAGAATTCTAGTAAATTTTCTCAGGGGAAATAAATTCTTATTTTCAGAAAATTGTGCCCTGTCAAGATGTCAGTCACAAATGGCTGTTCTCCTGTAACACACAAGGAAAATCTGAAAGTCTACGAGACAGATGTACAGCTACCGTGTACAGCTAAAAAATAAAGAAGAAAATTACAACTCAAGGACCCAGTCCACAATCTTGAACACTTCCTATCCAGTCACAGAAATGAGAAATCTGCCAAAGAAAATCAAAGAGTATCTCTCAAACAACCTCAGAAACTGTATGTTGCAGCTTTCAAGCTGATCCTTACAAACTGCTCATGCTTTCTGGATTATCTTTGTTTTGCAAGGATGACACACATGCATTAATATGAATGTTAATATGAAACCTATTACAGATTTTGTGAAAAAGTAGCCAGCTGAAAAAGATGGTTTCCTGCTTAATTCAGCTCTATGCATCAGTGAGAATATGTGAAACAGCCACAAAACTGTTATCTTTGATTTACTATAATTTCAGCATTTACAACTTCAGATCTTGTCTTAAATGTTCACCAGATTGTCTTATATTAAAGACAAGTATGTACCAATAATGATCTGTTAAGACGCTTGGGTGAAATACACTTTAAACACAACAAGAAACTGGAGCATAGAGAATGCTTTATATCTTGATTTTGCAAGCAATGTGTCATCACTTGACTTTAAGCGCTTCGCAAATTTGCTAAGAGCTTAAGAGCTGCAGTGTCAGAATTTCTTTTAATAGAAGGAATGGAGCACATTTGCTTGCTAAAGTGCCAGAATATTTTCATGGAAATAAGCTGTATTTTATCTTAAAGGTAGTGCATGCAATTTAGAAATTTTAAGGGAGTTTAAGGAATTACTCCCATGTTAACTACAGGGGTAATTACCTGATCATAAAATCAAACTGTGTAATCCTACCTGGTTCTGCCAAAACATTTATATTCCTTGTGTTTGCAAATGCCTGCAACCTTACTTTGTTGATAAGGTGTTCAGTGACGACCTCCCGCAGGCCTGTGTACAGCTTCTCTCCGTGTTTGTGGAGCACCATTGTGTAGGCGTTCCTGTATAGTTCCTCAAAGCTCAGGCCGCTGTTGTTCTTCCTCTGAATCTCCTGGATGGCATTCTTCAGAAGGTCCCAGATGTTGTTGACATACTTCTCATCCATCGTCATCTGCAAAAGGTAACAGCTGAATCAATGATGGGTGTCCATTATGAAGACATATGATTTTTACAGACATTTAGATCCAAGACTATTTGTTGAGTATTTTATTTGTTCCGAAATAAAGATTTCTGGTGCAGATAGACTCCCACATTCGTGTTGCTCGCAGATTTTTTTCTGGCATTACAAAAGTGGGCCAGGGGACAGGGTTCAGATTCAGAATAAATGCAGCATTTTTGATATTTACTTTACTGTAAGGAATGAGCCTCAGAGTGTAATGTATTACAGCTGAGGTAAAAGGGTTTTTTTTTAACTCATCTCTCTCCACCAACAAGCTCCCACATAGCTGATGTCTGTTCACACATCTGTGAATTTATTTTAATAAAACATGTGCTGGGAAAAGGACCTTTTGCCCTCATCTGAAATTCTAAGGCCCCAATCCGTACCGTGCCTGAGCACGTTTGACTCCCAAAGTCCAGTTTGTTTGACCAGTGTGAGCGCTCCGTTCCGTACTCAAGCACGACACGCTTTGTCAGCCCTGGCACAGCTGGAAGAGGTGGACTTCAGTACAGTACGGATGTATGCACGAGCACAAGCAGGGAGCGCTGACGTCACTGTGACTGTTTGTGGAGGATTCACCTTAAATTTAGGCAGCATACAGCATACAACGTCCGCATAAAAAGCAGTGGAGAAATCTGCAACCATCTTGTAGATCACAGGAACCAGAGAACAATTTAAAAATGTTATTAAAAGATGGGAAAAAAATGTGGTTAAAAATACGAGTCGCGCTCTGGAGATCAGGCAGCTCAAGCGTGCTCAGGCGCAGTTAGACCGGAGCAATGTGAATGCGGGCGAACACGGGAGAGGGGAGGGGGGGCATTTGTGCTTCGGCACGGTATGGGACAACAGGGCCAAATGTGAGTGCGTCCTAAGGCAACACATCCTCCCCTGCTATACATGTGTATATATTGTCTTTAAGAAACCCACCAAACATATGCTTCAGTGCATAGAACATTCGGGGTGGTATTTTAGCAGTGGTCGCTGTTAGGGTCTGCTGATTTTGGGAAATGAGGTGGGAGTTTTACTAAGGCTGAAACAAATTTCTACATAAAAGAATCAATAGGGGGAAAAAAGTCTACAATATTAAAAAGGTTGTGACATGAAAACTTTGTTAACAGCCACACAGAGCGCAGTCATCATGCTGGCTCACAAATCATAGTGCTTTAACAAAGAATACACCTTTACTATGACTTAAAATTAAGCTTCAGTAATCCACAATACTGAGCATTGAGTCGACTCCTATTTTTATTCTAACAGCTTGATGTGTGCCAAGACACATCAAGGTTTCACCAAGGCCGAATATCATTATATTTGCTGTCATTTGCGATACTTTTCACACTTTCTAACATCGAACAGTTGTTATGAAATCTTCTGGCTTTTTTTTGGGAAATGAAATCGCATGTGCACTGTCGACTTTTGGTGCACTTTGGATGCGCGAGGTGTTCAATTAATAATAATCTGGGCATTTTCAGTTAATTTCTTCTTCTGCCCAAGTCAAATAGTGAAAACATGGACAGCGCCCTTTGCCACTGCAACCCACATTTCAGTCAAAGGTGGGATTGCATCCACACTGTTCACTGTTACAGGAGTCACTCCACTTTACGATGCTGCATTGAGCTGTGAAACCCTGCCATGACAGGGAAGAGGAGAGGACACCTGTCCTTGACTATAATCCAAAGGGGTTCATTGTGTTTATGATTTCACAAATTAAAATTTTTTTTTCTTCTATGAACAGACAAACTTATTTATCATACTTTTACATTTGACAGGGTGACCACGCCTGAGCAAAACATCAGCTGATAAAGAGCTGACCAGCTGACGTTACTTCACCATCATGTGACGCTTCGGAGGAAGACGGGTGAATGCCTTTGAAACATGTAAAGGTATGATAAATAGTTTTGTCTGTTGTAGAAGAAACCAAAAATTATAATCTATCCTTGGCTGTTCGATTTATACCGACATACATGGACACACACAATCTATGTGATCATAAGATGCTTTATACATTTGTTTACAAATGTGACTAACCCAATAATTTGATATTTTGGTGCTTTTATTGCTTCTAAATAAGATCTACATTATGTTAGCATGTGCATCATATGTATATTATTGTATTAAACTCGATGTGAGACTCGGTTTGCTATGCTTAGCTGAGTTGCAGGTCCATACTGCAAACAGTGGTAGGGACTCCTACTTAAGGCTCCTATTCTACTCTACGTGTAGTAATCACAAAAAACAGTACTTGCCAGGTCACCAGGGTTGTTATCTGTCACACTGAAACATTCCTTTTATTTCAATATTGCAAAGTTTTCCCTAACGAGGGCTTTTTGGTCTGCTAGTGCCTGAACCTCCTCTCAAAAGAAAGATGGCACAGGCCATGTTCAGGACTGAAACTTTAAAACCTTCACTCCACGGCGACACTATCGATTTAGGAAGGTGCACTGCAATGGTCACATTGAAAGATTTAGCTAGATC
>JAPXVT010000027.1:15147630-15157738 GCA_029823135.1 Acanthurus reversus
TACAAAAAATGAAGCTGATGAGGTAAAACTTTAAATATATTATCTTTGTACTGTTTTTAACTGACTTCATGTTGAGTCTTTGTCTGAAGTAGGAAATGCTGTGACAGCTTTTGTCTGCATGACTCTCACCGCACTGTGTGATGTAACCAATGCAGCTGTGTACTATGACAGGTATGTCTGTCTCCGTCAGCTGCTGTTGGCTCAGTGTGTCGCCTCCACACCCCGCTGCCGCCTGGATGGCCCCGCACCAGCTGGTGAAGTCCAACTTCCTCTCTCCCTCTATGTAGAGAGTTCTAAATACCATGAGAGCGAGACGATAACATCCGATGAGTGGAGTAAAGATGAAACTAGTTTACAAATAATAAAACAGACCAAAAGGATTAAGCGTCTCCATTGTAGTAATCTGTAATTAATCTCGCCTCTCACCTGCCTCTCTCCACCAGAACCAGCACTTCATTGTCTTGCTGAATAGCTGCAACACAAATACATAGTAATCATATTATTCCACATAGCAATGCTTTTAACCCATTATCATTACTCTGAGCACAACCAAGCTGTCGCTGTGTGTGTGTAGATTAGTGCAGTTTGCACATGTATCCTTGTGTTTGTTGTTGTTGTTCATGTCACACTCACAGAGTTCATTCAGCTTGCGCAGGTGGATCTCCTCTCCCTTGCTGTCGGCCAGGTAGGCATGAAGTGTGGAGCCCACCAGAGCAAACCATCCAACCTTGGATGTTTGGAGGTTCAAGCCGTCTTTACACTTGAGCCGCCCGATCCGCTCAAAGCTCAACCTCAGCAAAGGCTCTGCGAAGGCTGGAATGAAGCTCTACAAAGAAAAACAGAACATTGTGGCTTTTATAATACACTGCACATTAATCTTTGCTTCCTTTTTGATGATGAGTTATCCACTGATAACTGTGCACCACTGAAACGGTCGGAGAAAACCACTACTAATTCAACTGTTCTCAGACAGTTGAAGCTCCTGTACAGTATCTTAATACTGGTGATGGTGGTGTTGGGTGGGTCATACTGTCTTAGTGGCTAAACATGCAGGAGCCATGCATGTCCATCTACCATCTTTGTATTTACAAGTTGCAATCAAAAAATTCCAAGATTGTTTCTGTTTCCCACCAAGAAAGCACTGTGCAGTAATGTGCATGTAGCAGGTGCAGACGATCACTTTCTTGATAGTGTTCCAAGTTGCACTGCTTCATTATCATCGGCACCGGAACTACGCACATTTTTGTGACTAGCGGAATGTGCAAAGTTTTTATTTCCTGCATCCTGAGCAGAAGCTGCACCCTGTTGGAGTCTGCGAGGCTCTCTGTCAACAGTCCTGGGATGATCCAAACGTCATGTTGAGGATCATCACTGGTGACAAGAGGTGGTCTATGGCTTATCCCAGAGAGCAAACAGCTGTCTTCGCATTGGAAGAGCCCACAGTCTCCAAGATCGAAGAAGGCATGTCAGATCAGGAGCGCAAACAAGAGTGTGCTGGTGGGGTTCTTTGACATTCCCGAAGATGAGTTCTGTAAAATCGTCCCCCAGGGTCAGACTGCCAGACCCTGTTTGTCAGGGTCAGACTGCTGATGCTGTGGAGGAGATCCGGCGGGAAACGCAGATGGGGCTTAATGCGTGAAGCGTGAGGGTTGGCAGAAGCGCTGAGAGCGACGTATCGTACATGGGGACTACTCTGAAGGGGATTCAGGTTAGATTCAAATCACATAAGGGTTTTGCTTTTCAGAGGTGCTGTCTCTGAACTTTCTGATTGCACCTTGTATGAGACTTGTGATGCTGAGTTAAACAGGAACAGTCAATCAAGCAGTGTCCATATTGCTTCAAATCTCAGCTACACAACAAAGACTGTTTTTAAAACTATAACCATTTTAAATACACACACACTTTGCTGCATTAAACATATACAGTATACTGGCTTTCAGCAGATCAAAATAACTTGCTTCTTTTCACACCATCATCAGCTGTAGAGTGCTGTTCTGAGGGAAAGTTAGTAATACAGGAAACAAGTCAGCATTAGCTTGCCGTGCCATTAACACTACAGTTGGCAACTTTTCCAGCTCAGCATAGCTTGAACTGAAAACAGTCTACTTTCTCCATTCTACATGTTCACTCCAAAAAAATGCACAATTTCTATGTCAACTCTTCTCTTTCTAAAGATCCCCTGATGAGAAAGTAGTAGAATTTGTGCTTGCATTTCTAGACCCTAACATGTATTAAGTGGTTACCTTGGCAATAGATTTGACCCATTCCTTGTGGTTGCAAGGGTCATCTGTGCCAAACAAATAGAGACGCTCCGACTCTGAGTAGAGCTCAAAGGTGTGGTCATACCTGAGGGTTAGAAAGAGACGTTAGAAGGAAGTGAGACAAAGACTGAAATAAATAAAATAAGAAGGTAAAGTGAGGGAAAGTTTTGTGAAAGTTTTTGTGTGTACCCATGTTTCTCTGGTGTGTCCACAGCCAAACAGACTATCTCTGAAGCCTTCAAAGCTCCGTTGGGGTTCGAATTCTTGTCACTCTCATAGTAGCTAAAGGTGCCATCGTTCAGTGTGCACCAGCGACGACTGAACTCTACATGGAGTGACAAAGATTTTCCAAGCATTATGTTAACACCAACCACATGTTATGGACAACGAAGTTTATACATGTTTAATACACTGCGCTCTTAATTGTCAATAAATTACCCTCTCTGGCCTTGCGCTCTGTGATAGCCCGAGCCATGGATCCAGTCTTGAACAGGAAGCCATTGTTAGACACACAAGGTGGTGCAGTGTAATGTTCCGGCTCCATGTCCCCACACACCTCTGACCGTGGAAGCTCTGCAGGAGAACAAACAAACAAAGCAAACCAATTACCACGGAGGCTTCCATGCACTGGGAGTGTATCTGAAAGAGAAGACATGCATGTGGTAAACTTCAGTGGAAAAGAGCAAACACCCAAAATACTCCTGGGTATGAGAGGAATGTTTGCTTGGTTAAGAAACATTTAGAAATTCATTATTGAACAAACAAGTGTCTCTGCTCTAATGCTGCCACTCTGAAGAGAGAATACAGAATATGCATTCAGTTCTTCACAAAATCATTTTAACCATATTACTTTCACGAAGCCAAACAACACAAATATTATTATCTAATCATATTATCAGGACTACATCACGTGTAAAACAAATACAAACTATGATTCAAGATACAGGTAAGTGGACAATCCAGCTAGGTTATCTGTCACATATCATTCATAAACGACTTAACAATCCTGCTCAACCCTAATTTAAGCATCACTGAAACAAAGCCGCTTTTACGTTACCTTGCGCTTACACAGTTACACTGTACCTGTGTTTAGATTGTGGCTGATCAGCTCCGCCTGCAAAGGTTGTGAGTGTGCGTTGGCCAGGGAGAGAGGGGAGAGGCAACTTGCCATACCAGTTGAACAATTTACATCTGCGCCGCAGAAAATCAGGCTCAGCGTCTCCAGCACATCACTGCACTGCACATTTATACATAGAGCCTAAGAAGAAGAGGAGAGGAAGAAAAGTCACAAATTTTCACATTATAAGAAAAATACTTAGTGTACTGCTCCTAAACTGCTCCAAAACCTCACCTCCTCTCTTTGGCATATAACGGTACATAATTTAACTCAATCAATCCACAGTTTTTTTTTTAAACACCCGTGCCCCCCTTTTAGTTATGTTTTTGTCAATGTTATGTATCTCTTTTTCTCCTCTCTGTTGTTTTTTTTGTTTCTTTCATTACATTTTTTGTGTGTGGTGTAAAGCACTCCAGATCAACCTTGTTGTGTGTGAAGTGCTATAGAAATTAAGTTGATTTGATTTGATATTGTAATACTATAAAGTTCTGGTTTTCAGGGGTAAATCAATGGATTGGAAAAGGGAGACGGTGAAACAAGACAAAGGGAATAAAGAGTCTGTGAGGGAGAAATGAAGTGACAGTGAGAAAGGGGCTTAAAATGAATAAGAATGATAATACAGTGATAATGAACCTCTGACTTTTGTACTGTGATCGTGAAACTGCTGACCTTGCTTTAATCAAGTCATGTGACCCTCTGTCAGCTTTGTTTCGAAGGAAACGGCCGGGGTCAAACTCAGTGTGTCTGTGTAAGCAGGCTTTACAACCTGCAGCAGCTCTGTGCTGGTCAAGACACAAAACCACTGTTTTATATCCTACAAGTGATTCATTATCATCATTTGGAGATAATTCAGTTTTAACCCCATGATTCTGCAACTGACAACAATTCTAGGGATAAAACTACAGTTCTGCCTAATCTTGAAGACTCAGCTGTACATTAAAGCAATTAAAAAATACACATTTTTCCAAAATACAATTAAATGGGAAAAGGAGGGTGAAGTGTTTTTACAGCTAAGGAACTCTTGCAATTACACACACAGGCACATAGACACAAAAACACACAGAAAACATACACACACACAGACACACGCACACTCAGACACGCACACACAAAGTCTGTCCTCTGTTAAAACCAATAAGCTCTTTGGGATCTGATTGAGAAATACCACAGCTCTCTGTCACACACACAGACAGAACCCCTCCTCTGTTTAAGCACTGCTGAGCCTCTGCACACAAATGTACAGACAAACAAACCAATTAACAAAGATTAAAATTGCACAACAGACAGCCCCCCTCCACACACACATACACACACACACACACACGCAGGCAGAATAAAGGCACAGAGAAAAATGGCATTTCTCTGCCTCACACACCACTGAGGACGTCTGAACAAAAAGCTTGTAGTCAACCATCTGGAGACTCCAGTAATTTCATCATATGGATCACATGAGTGCTGTAATAGAGTTGGTATACAGTGCTTGGTAATTTTATTTCAAGCTGCATTCTCAGTGCCTCAGTGGCTGCAGGCTTCAGCCTGCCACAGCTTCTTTTAATGTTTATGAGGAGCAAAAGCTACAGGTTTGCTTTAACAGCACACATGACAAGTCACTAGTTTTTTTTTCCTGGGTTTTGTCACCATGATGAAAATTCATTTCAGTTAGATTTAATACAGCCGAGCCTCATATTTGGTCAAACTGTACACTACAAATAATAACACGGCTTTAGCTTTCTCTGTGTCACTGGGGTAATGAGTGAAAATTGTTGCCTGTTTGCTGAAGCCTGTTTCCTGCCCATATTGATCATGTTAGTCTGTACTTGCTGACAAAAAGCCTGAAAAGTCAATACTTGATCGATCGCTGCAGGCTAATGTTAGCCTTTATTGCATGAACAGATCAGTGTGGTCTGATGCTTGTGTTGACCCATTCCTGAGCAATAATGTCTGTGTGTGTTCCACTGAAAATGAAAAACTAGCCTCCTGTCCCATGTGGACACACATGTGAAAGCTACGTGGTGTATGTAGGTCAGTGTCCTACAATGTATCAATAGCCAACCGTGTGCCTTCTGACTTCAAGAACCGAACCAATCAGAACAAAGTACAGTGAGGAAATGAGTTTGAGTTTTTGAGGACCTTACGCCCTCCAACATCTGCTGCCTATGAAACAGGAGTAATGTAATAACACACAGACAGACAGACAGACGGAGAGAGAGAGAGAGAGAGAGAGGGGAGAAGGGAATTCAAGAATCTTTCCTAGTTTCCCCAGAGAGACAGAGAGAGAAAGGGGGGAGATTTTATCTGGGTGTGTCTAAAATCACAGGCCTCCATCTGGCCTCTGCACATAAATGAGACAGAATTGGAGGAAAAGAAAGAGATGAGAGGCACAGACGAAAGAAAATATTGTGCAAAGAAGATGAAAGCATTTCATAGTGAGGCACATTAATCAGACACTGATTGTACTTGGCTAAAAAAATCAAAACAATATACTCAGACCTCCCAAGTACAGACACACAGACCTAAACACATGCAGCCCACTCTGCTTGGTCCATTTTAGCATTTACTCAACTTCCAACAAAGATACGCCCACATTTATGTGTGTGCGTGTGTATAAACGTCTATATATGAAATCCAGATGAGAAAGAGCAGTTATCCGCATATGTTCCATCATTACCTCCATATGTTCCATCATTACCTCAGCACAGACAGTTTACAGAGAAAGGGAGAGATGGAGGAGGTGGAGGTAAAAAAAAATTCAGACGGACGAAGAAAGGGAAGAGAAGAATGAAAACGAGATGGAGGGTAAACATGAAGACAGACACCCACAGACCCTAGGAAATTAAAAAAAAAGTAGATCTCATCTACATGTGGACCTAAAGATGATTTACGTGCTTAAAGCAGAAGAAAGATGAAACAAAAGAATGAAAAGGGAGGGGACAGACAGGAAGGGTGGCAGAGATGGAGCTTTTCTTTTGTGGAAGCCACTTTCCAAAAACTATAAAAGCACAAAAACAAGCTTGTAAAAAGTTTTTACTAGTGCCTCTCTGCTACGTCAGTTTGCTATTATATGCACCAATAACACGCTGATTGTCAACAGCATGGAGTCAACATAAACTCAAGAAATACAAACTCAAGACTTGGATCAGTCCTTAGTAGTGATTAGCCCGCTGGGGAGATATTAACTAATGAGTGAACACAAATGAAACATGTAATCTGATGTGAGATTATAACAGAGACTGGGGTTTTACAATCTGTAGGAACAGATAAGTTATAACAAATGCTACAAAGATGCATAACAGTGAGCCAACTGCCAAAAACTCTCTCTGATTTAAGACTTAAACATTAGGCCTATATGTCCTCTAAAATAGCAAAAAAAGGAAAAAAAGAGAAAAAGTTTTGTTTTGGGAACATTTTAAACTTTTTCCATGCTCAAACACATTATTTGCATTTTGCTGTTTGTTGAAAAAAACTATAGTTAAGTACCTACTTGTGCAAAAGATGGAATAAAAGAGACTACAAGGGCACACAGAGAGGAAGAAAGAAGGAAGGGACAGAGTAAGATGGACAAATATGTCCACTGACAGAGATGAGTCTATCATCTAACTAAGAGTGCACACACACACAAAAAATGTGTGCAGACGCAGAGACTCACAGACACACGCACGCACACACACACACAAGTACAGAGAGAGCAACACAAACCCAAAATGCAAGAACAGGCACACAAACATGCCTACACACATTAATATGCATGTTAATGTATCTCAGCCCACTCCTGTGACAAACATACATTCAGAGGCACAATAACTCTAATGTGCTCACTAACAGAGACACAGTACAGAAGTCTGCATAATCTCACTACACACATTTAAATATGGGTTTGTTAAATAGCACACTGTCAGAGATCCAAATTCCTATAAACCATATCCCTCCACTTCCACGTATTTAACCTCATAAAAAACACACAATCACACTTTATAAATGTGATGCAAAGATAACATACAAAATCACAAAGACACACACACACACACACACACGTACACAGCACGCTAACGCTCACTACCCTCCAGCTCACCAGCACACAACTTTACCTGTACCTTTTCAGTTCTTTTCAGTCACTCCTTTGTTTAAATGTCAGTCAACACAAGCACACACACAAAGTTGCAAATGCAAAAAATATACCTACTTTGCGCTGCTTTAGTCATTTGAAAAGTTTAAGAGAATATTAGCCACTTACAAATAAGAAAAAGAGACAGGAGTGAAGAGATCAACTTTCCTCTGCTGCCCCGGTTAAACAATGAAGGGGAGAGGAGGAGGAGAGGAGAGGGGGAGGCGGAGTTAGAGCACATTCCAGCCAAAGCAGTGAGTAATGATGTCACATTCAGTAAAAAAAAAGGGAAAAACACACAAGAAAGGAAAACCAAGACTAGATATGTAGACCAAGACGCTCGTGCACAACAAACTTCTCACTCCTTTTCATAAACACACACAGTCACACAAACAAACACACTGCCTTTGAACTACGTAACTGCAAAGTTAACATCAACACAGAGTCTTTCTTCAGACACACCCGAGTGGAAAGTGTTGCCACTTAAAGCTGAGGAACTTCAAGTATTCATGCGAAAGAGAAGAACAAGTAGATCAGCAATCATCAGTTTGACATGAGGAAAACTTCGGCTTTCAAATAAACAGAAAACTCGTGAAAACCCCAGAGAGATAAAATGCTCTCTAGAGACAGCCTGAGAAAGGAAGCAGTCACAAAAAAAGAGAGATAGCCATCATGGAGGAGGAATGAATGAAGAGGGGAGGACCGAACGAAAATGGCTTTAACTCAAAACAAGTAGAGATTGGTGTGTGTGTGTGTGTGTGTGTGTGTGCGTGTGTGTGTGACAAAAAGAAAACTCCCTTTATCTCCTTCTGCACATCCCAAACACTGTGATTCACTCACACACACACACACACACACACACACACACACACAGAACAGAGGGAGGAAAAACAGAGCTCACAGTCAGGTGCTGAAAGTGACTCACTCACACACTCACTGTGTCTGTGAACACTCCACATTGTTGCAGTAAGTGGGTTAAGCAGCTAATGAGACATTTACCGCACACAGTGGAGCAGCGCAGTGATGGCACATTATAAAACCCAGCAGTCTGGCCTTTCCCAAACGATTCACGAATGACCTACAGTACTGCGGACTTTCCCTGACCTGTGTTATCATGAGAGGCTACAAGTTTTTGTGTTTTTTTTTTTTGGAATTCCAACTGAAAGGAAAGATTGTTGTCCATCCTGAAATGCTGCTGTCCACATGAACTCCCACACACAGAGACCACTGCTGAAGCTCTTCCACTGCTATGAGTTTAAACGCTTTTGCAAACACTGATGACATAAGCAAGGCAGGAATTTTGTTTGAAACCTGCATAAATGTCACTTCATCTGCGTTCCGTTCATTTTGACTATGAATGCAGATTATAGTAATTGACAGCCGGTGCTTTACACATTGGACTCAATCCGGGATTTGGTCAGCTTTACTAATTCAGGAATCTGTGTTTCGCCCCAACTGTAGTGAGGTCAGATGAGTTCCCTAAATGCCCCACTTTGGGGTAAAGTGACGAATGTAGCTTGCCTGAATTGACTAGCAGCAAAAGGACAATAACACTGACTGCAGGTTAGACCGGCTCATTACTGTCACTGACCGGAGAGAAGTACGCCAAAAACACTTGGCTTTTCACACTTGAGATTGGTTCATTGGGTGCTTTTTAATTTGTACATAAAACTAAATACACCCATTCAGTGTAGCATTCTGCTTTGTTGGTCATGTTGACATTTATATTAAACTGGTTTCACTAGAAAAGTCTGTATTGTTGTCTGTCTGTTAGTCAGTCAATATTAAAGGTCAGTGCAGTACAACACCAAACTCTGAGAGGACTTAAACATACACACTGTATAGTCATGTCTTTATTCTTGGAATCTTAGTCATGGTCTGAATAGCATGTATAAATATGTGCATTGTGGGTGCACCTGTGTATATGCACAACTGTCTGTGACCATCTATGACACGTACGCACACAGCTGCTAAGAAGAACTATCAATGCTGCAGGCAGCTGACAGAGCTGTCCGAAGCTTAACAAATGAATAAAGTCACCACTATGAGTTACAAGTTTAATCATAGTGGTTCGCTTAACCGACTGCTATGACAGTGTTTATAGTGAGTGAGTGTCAGGCTACAGGAGCGGTGTCCGACTCACTTTACACTAGAGGACGTTTTTGTGTTGTGGCTCTAACTCATTGAAGTGGCCAGTAAGCTTCCTGTGGAGTAGGGCTGGGTAATAAATCAATAATTTATTGTATCATGATATCAGGCAAGATATTGTGACAGACTTTGGATATTGTTATATCGTGATATGGCGCAAGTGTTGTCTTTTACTGGTTGAAAAGGCTTCATTACTGTAAAATGATGCGATTTTCTGAACTTACCAGACTGTTTTCATTGCTCTTTTATTTACTTATCCACATTACTGATGACTAAGTATCAAAAAAATGTCATTGGGTTTACATTTTGTGAAATCACCAATGATCATTCTTACAAAACTGTCTTAGTATCCAGATATTTGGTTAAATATTGAGATATTTACTCATTTTATCACCTTAGCTGCTCCCACCCCTTAGAATGCACAACAAGTCCTCTGTCATAACCTGAATGATCAATAATTATCAATATTGGCTAATATGA
>JAPXVT010000027.1:15264954-15283745 GCA_029823135.1 Acanthurus reversus
TTTTGGTGCAATACCACCACGCGCAGTTTAAATGCTCTGTTTCATTTTTTCTTCATCGCAAATGTCTTCAAACTCAGAGCGCTTCTCTCTGGCCTCGTTGAGCCTCGGATTGGGAGGGAGGACATCAGAGATGCTCAACCGGGACCGCGACACTCAAACATCAGCGCGAGAGGAACAGCTGTATCAGCAGCAGCACCGCGTGCCGCCCCGCCCCACACACCCACGAGCTCTCACCAGGCGCACAATAAACGCTGCGGACAAATCTTATTATTAATACTTATTTGTAGTTCAAGTGAGTACAGCGCGGATATATGCACGCATGCGCGCGCGTGTTTGGTGGGTTAATGACATTAAGAAGCATCATCATGCAGCCTCTGGTCAAGCAGAGATAAGAGCGCGCACTTGGGCGCGCGCACGCACTCAAGCCAAACTTAATTAATTTACAGCATGCGCGTACAATGTAATAATTGGGTTGCGGGTTGTGTTATTTGGTCAAATTCATCCACTAATAAGAAGTCTATTAATCTGATGAACGGAGCCTGCAATGCAGTTTTTAAAGAGCACCAAATTTGGAAACAGGGTGCGCGCGCCTGCCTGCCGGTTTCAAACCCTCTCTCTCCATCTCCTGTGTGTGTGTGTGTGTGTGTGTGTGTGTGTGTGTGTGTGATACAGAGATGGGGGCCGTGTGGGATATGACTTATCACATTGTATGACACCGAACAATAAACTTAAACCAATTTATGAAGCGTCAATGCGTTTACGGTTAGCCTGTCGTGGTTGCTCAGTTGTCTCCGCAGCCAATTCCCTCTCCCGTCCTATACATCAAACTGACGCTCACTCCGGTGACATCTCTGTAAAAGTGATCGGAATCAAATCAAAGCTTTTAATCTCGGCAATCACCGTCACATCTGGCAGTTTCCCCCCACATAAAGACTTCTGTGGCTGAGATGCAGTTGTTTTCACGAGCCGTTTGAGCGCACAGTAGCCTATCGACCGGCTATGAAACATTATTTGATGCACCTGCTCATTAATTGCATTTTTCTCAGAGCTACAATAGTAAGAGGACATGTTATGTTATGTAAAAATGCGTAATAGCCTATCGCATAAGAGCGACCGATCCTGTGTCCAATGTCGGACAAATTTCAGTTCTGATTTCACACAAATGTTTCTTTATTTTCGCCTTTTAAATCTCGACACAAGCCTGTACCTGCTGTTTTAAATAACGCCGCATTCAAATCCTAGAGTGCAAACATGACAGTCACACTGAGTCGAGTCCTCTGTCGGAATGCTTAAGGGCTTAAAAGGGGGGAAAAAGTACAAAAAATGTAACCAGACATGGTTTATTTGCAGTTTTAAAGGCCGAGTTACTTTGTTGGATCATTGAGTTGAATCACAGCTGATATATTAATAATACTGATGTATTTCTTCAATATAGTGGAACAAGAGGGGAAGTGAAGGCCTGACACAGGCTCATTTCAGGGCACGGAAGAAGGCTGTCTCGGCTGAAAGTGGTTGGAGAGTTTGTGGGCTGATTACACTCACTTTATAAAAAATAAATGAATAAATAAAATAAAATAATGCGTAAAGTAACTCTGACATTTGATTTTAGTCAGATTTCTGCCATTTGGGAGGACTTGGCTTTGCAGAATTAGGCCACATACAGCAAGATTGTTTTAAACGAAGAAGAAGCTGGTTCTCATAGCTCGTGATTTAACTCTGTTGACACCTGCGAGCTCGCGATGCTCTGGAGCGCGTGGGCGGTGCAGCGCGCGCTGGAAGAGGGGGGCCGTCCGTGGCCACGCTCACTCGCTGGTGGCATTGTCATGGAAACTAGACCACCGCCTCGCTATTGTCTCGCGCTCTGCCAAGTTTATTATAAACACTGAGCGAGCCGCAGCGCGCTGTCAAACGGAGCGCGAGAGCAGAGCGGACTGCAGTACCGCGAGGAAGCCCGAAGAGCCGGACAGACAGACACACACACACAGACAGAGAACCGGGAGCAGAAAGCGAGAAGTGAAACCATCTGGATTGTTTACTTAGAAAAACGACAAAACAGCGGCGTGAGAGGTGAGATACGTGCCACAGAGGCGGACAGGAGTTTTGAAGAACAGTCTGTGGAAACAAACCAACTCTGACTGGTTTGAGTAATATTCTGTCTCTGAACATAAAAGGCGGCGGCTGACGCACCACACATCTCTCTGCCCGGAGTTCCCCTGGTCGTTTCTTTTGCAGACCGGTGTTTGCACCGGCTGGTCCCATGTACAAGATGGATTACTCCTACCTGAACTCCTATGACTCCTGCATGGCGGCCATGGAAGCGTCAGCCTACGCGGACTTCAGCTCGTGCAGTCAGGCCAGCTCCTTCCAGTACAACCCGATCCGGAGCGGCCCCTTCTCCAACCCGGGCTGCACCCCGCTCAGCACGGCCAGCTGCACCCTCGGAGCCCTGCGGGAGCACCAGCCCACACCTTACTCCTCAGGTAGCCTACAGGAGGATCTGTCAGTTTCCCCGAGGTCTACAAGAACGTAAACTAGGCTCAGTGTTATGGCTTTTTTGAGAAAAGGGAGAGAAAAAAATGAGGGGCGCGAGGTAGAGTTCGTGGTGTTAATCATTTTATCTGGCCGTAGCTGTCAAAACATCGCCTGTATTGATTTTAAAAAAAAAATTAAAAAAAACCTGGAAGAGAAGAATGGGGCCTATTATTTGGAAGCTTTTAATTTTCATCTAAAGAGAAAAACTTTCTGATTTACAAATAATTTACGGCGCATATTATAATTGTTTGCTCAGTATTTTATATAGACAAGACTACATTGTGAGATATTAGACCTACCTGAACATTTTCAGAATATTTTCTGAACGGTTTCTGAATGTTTAACAAATATGAATAAAACTGTTAAATAATCAGGGTTACGTTACCAGGTAGCTTACATTGTTCAGTGTGAACAGATAAGCTTTTGAAATGTCTTAATTAGGCCTTTCTCTTTAATTTAGGCTATTTGTAGGCGGAATGTCCTAGTAAAGTGTTACCACTACTAAACATAACGATAACATCATTTATATTATTGTTATATTAAGTGTTACATTTATTAGTCTATATGTTTCATGGTGTCATTCAAAAGCTAAAAGATTGTTGTGGCCTTTACTTCCATAGGCCTGTTTCTACAAGCCAAATAATTAAGACATGTGTCATAATCCCCCCAATCCCCACAGTAGTAATAATAATAATAATAATAATAATAATAATAATAAAACACTAATTACATTTATTATTATTATTATTATTATTATTATTATTATGGTAATAATTTAAAATTTGTTTGTCGTTGCAAAACTTGACAAATCACACGCAGAAACGCACGCGCGCACACACCCAGCCTACCTGTTGGCCACAAGACCACCTAACACATGGGCTGCTTCGAGCCCGGGCCCGAATTAATAGGCCGCCTCCGAAGTTCAAGGAGTCATAATTTCCTTTTTTTGCCTGTAACAACAGGCTAATGTGTCCCATTCTTCCATCCGAATTAAATTCCGTGTTTCAAACTAAATATCCGCTTTGTTCTCTTTTTAAAATCTGTTCCTGGCTGAGTTTCTGTGGACTTTGGCAGGCTCATACATAAAGTGTTTGCTGCGCGCGCTGATCCAACAACACGTAAAACTAATTTAAATAATTAGGATACGGTTCAGCTAAATTTAAGATTAAAAAATTAAAATTTAGTTTCACCTGTAGGCCTAGGTCTAAATTTTGATTACACAAAACAGATCGAAATACATTGCCACATTACAGAAAGCCTAATTGTTTTAACCTATTTTTTTATTATTTTTAATTTGAACATGTTTTATAGGCCTAGCCTTCTACAAAGGCCTAAAACTCTCAGGCAACATTAAATAACGGTAGAATATTTTTAGGGGAAAAGAAAAATAAATACAAATCGAAGGTGTGAAATAAGGAGCTTTGTGAATGGATCACTTTCCTGAGTTTTTCTTTTTAACACCTGTTTGCACGCAGCCTGTTGTGGCCTTCAGGCTTTCGGCCTGCAGTCTCACAGTTTTACCTTTAGTTTCGTCACGTTTTCTTACTCCGCCATCAGCTCTGTTCGGCTTTGAACACAATACGATCAACTAATCAATCAACTGATGAGCCTTCCACAAACCGACCGGCTGCTGTGCAAAAAAAAAAAAAAAAGTCGCATGTTGCTCGGAAGATCACAGACGATTTCCCGATGACGTCGTTTAGTAGATGTTTTAATTTGAAAGCGCTTCTACGTAAATTTACGCAGGGCCTGCGTATTTTAACGCGTGTCGCCTCTGCTGCGTTAAAGCGTCAGTCGATTCACTTGGCCCATTTGTCATCGTCATTTGGTGTTCGGCCACTAAACGGATGTAATTTCTCTCTCTCAGTCCCCTACAAGTTCTTCTCGGACCCCTCCGGCCTGAACGAGAAGAGGAAGCAGCGGCGCATCAGGACCACGTTCACCAGCTCCCAGCTGAAGGAGCTGGAGCGGGTCTTTGCAGAGACACACTATCCGGACATCTACACCCGAGAGGAGCTGGCACTGAAGATAGACCTGACCGAGGCCCGGGTGCAGGTGAGGGGAGCAGGCTTTTTTTTTTTCTTCTTGCTTACAGTTACCCTATAATTTTATGGATGGATGGATAAACAGGCCTACAGATAGATCTATCCATCCATCCATCCATCTCTCCATCCATATGCTGTTCCTTTAATCAAATACTAATTGTACATGGCTTGTGTTTCACAGGTGTGGTTTCAGAACAGGCGTGCCAAGTTTCGTAAGCAGGAGCGTGCAGCCAACGCCAAGGCCAACAGCTCTGGTGGCACCTCAGGCAACACCAGCAGCAGCAGCTCTGGAGGGAAGAAGGGCGGAGAGCCGAGATCTTCGTCAGATGACGATGAGTCTAAAGAATCCACCTGCAGCCCCACACCTGACAGCACGGCCTCCTTGCCGGGCTCGGCCAATGGAAATTTGGGCAGCCCCGCCAGCCTGAGCCCAAGCCCGGCTCCTGCCAACAGCGGCTACGCCAACACCTCCAGCTCTCCGGTTCTCCAGGGGCTGAAGCCGCCCAGCTGGTCCAGCCTAGGGCCATCCAACCCGGCTGTGGCCCAGCCTGCCGTCCAGACTCAGGAGATTCTGAAGGCCTGGCAGCCGGACAGTATGACCGGGCCCTTTGCCGGAGTCCTGTCCTCCTTCCACAGAAAACCCAACCCCACCATCAAGACGAACCTGTTCTGAAGCACAGAGGAAGAGAACATGAGAAACAGACATTATGTGATCGACGAGAACCACGAGGAGTTTCCAGCTTTTGTTTAGAGTCAGGACTTGTCCCTTACAACGCTGAATTTACAGGAAATTCAAGGCCCTTGATTCTTCTCTGAAAAACTGTTCTGTCAAACTCAAAGCTCAAATAATTTAAGTCCACCTTCTCTCACCCCAAATTATTATGCAACTGCACATTATATCTGCAAAACTCGACCTGCACATGACTCCAATTCTTCGTTTTTACCCTCAGATTGAAGCTGTTTGTACAGTTGGACAAGAATTCACTCTCCCTCAGATGACACTAAAAGACAAAGTTTTGTCCTCATGTACAGGCCCTAAACCTCACAGTGTCAAAAGGATGTTTGTGTTTGGAGCCGCTTTGACTGACGAACACAGCAGATCTGCATACAAATATTCATGCACAGCACATATTCACAATCTCTTTCAGACTCACATTCCCACACTCGCTGCTTTGAAACAAAGCCTGTCGTCGTGCCCTTGGACAGCCTCAGCGGCGGCTCTGATGAGCATGGCGGTCAGGTACGGGTTTAAAGCAGAAATCTAAACATCACGCTCCAGTCTCTTCTGGGGAAATGAAACAAATAAACTTTTACCCTCTAGCACAACTTCCTCTAAGCCCCTTGACATACAGACTCCCAGCAGAAGGGAACAGGGTCCCCTTAAGTCTCTTTGCCAAGCAGAGCAGAGCACCCCAAAATCCAATTAGGGCGGCCGGGTCCAGACCAGACACCTCCCCAGTTCATCCCCTCACTCCTGCTTTACTGTATTAAGTCCTGACTCTCCCACTCCCATTCCCTCCACCACCGTCCCCTCACTCTCTCTGTCCCATCATGCCTTTCACCGTCAAACAGTGGGCACTTTGTTAGAATTCAGCAAAGGAAAGAGATAAAGGACTTGAGAGCTCACATTCTGCAGTTTTCTGTCATGTTGTTTGGGTGAAGAGAGTTAAAGTGATACACAGATAGAGCAGAGTGTAACCTACAAACCTGTCTAATTATATCTGACTTGTGCTGTTGGTATGATGCAAAGCGTTTCTCACTTTTGTCCCTAACTGAAGAGCTTTTGGATGATTTCTCCTGCCAGATTAATGGGAGCGATTGAGCTCCTTAAGGAGGCAGTTCTTCAGTCTGAATCTTTTATGGCCTACATTAACTCTTCCACAGCCAAATTCGGGGTGATCTTTGTCAGCAATGCAACGCGAGCTGGTCAGAATGTTGGCAATATAGATGGAGATGCAGGCAGTTGCTGGAGTTTTCTAATGTGTCCATTAATACCATGATTTTGTTTCTGTCGACGCCCATCTTTTTGCAAAACGGCAAAAATTGCAGCTGTTTGTATGTTCTTCCACCTTGCTTGGACATCTTATTTTGTTGCAAAACACTGAAAAAAAAAAGACTGATTCCATAGCAGATTTTTTGAGGGTTTACTCCTGACATTTACTCAAGAAAAGTGAAAAAAAAAACACACACATGTATTTATTAATATTCTTTAGTATGTCTGAGAGAAACCCATACATTTCTTTAAACTGCTCCATGAAATTTTGTGATTGTAAATTGGATAATTAATTAGTAATATAAATATTAGGTAGCCTTTTTTATTTCACGTTGCTTTACAGGTTTATTTCATCGCAGAGCATCTGTCTCACAGACCCACACGTCTATGAAACCTGCATCGACAGAAGCTCTAGTGAATGAGAAGTTATAGCACTATTCTGAATATTCTAATAAATCTACATTATGGAAGCACTATGGGACGCGTTCAGTGATCTGGTCTCTTTGTGTGTTACAGAGTGATGAGAGTGTTGTGTGTGATGTGTAAAGTCAGACCTCAGAAAGCTGTTGTCATGAACGATCCTGAAATTATGGTCAAATAAAAACCTCAATGACTCTCACTTATTTTAATTTTACCGTGCACTTTCTCCCTTTCCTCTAACGAGGTCGGCCTACAGCTCATAGATCCTGTCTGTTTCTTCCTGTCAGCTTTTTCCCTGCAGACGACAACAAAATAAGAAAATGGGGGAATCTGTGAAATAAGGAAAGGTATTAGATTTTAATTGAAAAAAAAACAACAAAAAACAACTGACATGGGTGAACAGCTTACATTAATTTAACATAGCCGAAAGAGACTACATGAAGGAATAAGATAAAATGGAGTGTGTCAGAGAAAACAACAATGGCAAAATCTTTTTACTCATGCACACGCACACAAATACAAACACACACACACAAACACGCACACACACACACACGACAAGAACACTGAAAGGCTGAAAAGGCTTAAATCGACATTAGATGTAATGTGTCTGAATGGCAGATCCACAGCCTCTGCATTATGGTTGTTTGGCTGTTAAAAGGTTGGACAACATTACAACACATAACAGTCTATTTATGTCTGGAAGCAACATAATGGGTCAGAGGCAAAATCAGGGCGGGGAAAAGAGGAATCTTTTTCAGACGTGAGACATGAAATTAATCTGCTACAATCACATCCTCAAAGACTTTGTCATATTTAGTCCCAATCCTGCAACAGCACATTCATTTAGAGGTTAGAGTTCTACTTCCGAGGCTTTCTTACAATAAGCTGCTGACATGGCAAAAAGTTACACGACATATTTTAGTAGCAAAAGTAGTTGGTCAGGTATGTTGAGATGAATAAACAGCACCTCCTTAAATGACCATAAAACTGGCACATCAGGCAAAAAAAAGCAGGCAGGATTTAAATTAAACACAAAAAAGGCAAAACGAACACTAGCAGGTAAGTTAACTCTCTGGTTTCTAACTGCTCAAGAACAACATATGAGCAAATCCTTGAGTACAACTATAAAGTTAAGTCCTTTCACTGAACATGACTAAGTTGTGTCTTATTTTCCCCACAGATTCCACAGTCAGCCTCCACTGATGAGGTTTATAGGGTAGCAGCACCACCTGCTGGTTAGATCAGGGAACAACAACAGCCCAAGAGCATCTGTGTTCTGCAGAAACCAACCATTTCTGTTTTTGATGTATTATGAGAGGAAACATCCTCTCCCACTACGCCATTTCGCTACTGATGAAACAAAAAGACCAAAACAAAATTTGAAAATAACGTTACAGGACAGCTACAAATGTTTTTTCCAAGACCGACATTATAATGGCTGAGTAAATCTTCAGTAGAATAACTTTTAGCTCATCCGTTTGGCTATGTTAACCGATTCCCTGCACACCGCTCCATTTACACAATTTGAAATGAAATGACGTTAAGATATGACACATTGAACCTGGGTCACACCGTGCTAAATGAAAAATCATCTACTTTTGTAAAATCTTGTTTTGCAAAAAAGATAAAAATAAAAAATTTGGACACTGAGCAAAACATTAATAAAAAGAGAATGGAGTCATTTGCAAACACACTGTGTATCAAAACCAGTTTTACAAAGTTGTCAGTAATGTGCTTTATACCAACTTGTGTTCACACTTGATGAACCAGTTTACCTGTGAAATGTTCCAAACAGGTGTTTTTGGAACATTACATAATTTTCTCAGCCTTTGGTTACTCCTTACCCCATTGGTTTAAAATGTGCAAATGAAAAATTAGCAAATAATAACATTCTGTTTTAATTTATGTCTTACACAGCACTCATACTTTACTGGAATCATGGTTGTAAATGAAATTTTAAAGGCCTTTAAACAATTCAAGTGTGACCATGAGAAATGTTCTGGGTCAAAGCGATGCTTCACTTCGGAGCAGTGTTCACAACCTTATGTATACTTGGATCTTATTGCCTATCTATTTCAGTTTCTTGACCAGTCAACTAAATACGACCACGTCAGGAATCTGTGCGCTACATGTGTCACCTGTTAACATTTAAGGAAGTGACGAAGTAAAACATGTCAACTGTTGAGGGTGTATGACTCACACACCAGGGGTTCTCAGTTAAACGCTGTACCAAGATGAAATGTGCACTTTTAGCTTGAGCGGGACTGGTTTGGTTGGTTTGCTTGATTTTCCCTTTATCATTAAAAAACAAACATAAAACCATAAATACATGCAGAGACACTTAGACAATAAATGCCGCCATTCAAACAACGGTGGCCCAAACATCATCACAAAAGTATAAAATCTGAGAAATGTGTGTTGAGTCTGACATGAGTCACTGAAAGCTCCTTTCCTGTTACCACTTCCTGTCTGCCTGCGTCACAGAAGCGACGGGGGTCACGCTGCCCCGGCTGTGTGCTGATGTGACCCTTGAGAGCTCTCTTAAAAAAAAACTCCACATAGTTTCCCAAATGTGACCATTCACGGAGAAAAAACCCTGAGACCCACAGAATAAGCTGTTTTCAAGGCTCTGAATTCCAACAAAAAGGCTTTTCTTCAAACAATTTCCCATTTCTGAGCATCTTAAACTCTGTCACATCCCAGGGTTTCTCAGGACAAAGGAAGGAACACATACTTTAACTCTAGCTCGAAACTGCAGGCTAGAACTGATGATAGACACACGATGAGCCAACAAGGCAGCTGCTCCGTATGTGAATCGCATCGTCATGATCTTATCCTGCATCTTCTCACTAAATTTAGAGACCAGAGTTACGTAGTGATGCCTGAAGAACTGAAATGATTCCCATTAAATAAGGTTACTTCTACGACAACGACAACACGCATACAGTACATTTGAAAAAGGATGGTGGTTCAACAAGTGTTTTTCTGAAAAAGTACAATGAAGTGCAATTTCTCTCAGAAGGCACAGTCTGGCATCAATTGGCACGTTCCAGCTCAGTTCAGTTCAGCTGAGGTTTGGCCTCTTGGGACCTGGTTTGGAACCAGGCCGGTTTGGACCGGTCATGAACTAGTTCCATACAGTTTATTTCTGTGGCTGCTGTTGCTGCTGCCTGAGGCTCTCCAGCAGAATTTGCTTGTGGGCGGGGTCAAGCACTCCCGCCTCCTCCAGGTCCTCCTCGGTGATGTCACTGGAAAAACAAAACAGGAAGTGGGAAACAATTAACTTCACATATCATATATCACTACCGCAACAGTTTTGTTTCACCTTCTCATACATGCACGTACCTGAGAAACTCCAGGTCGTCCCAGCCGTTGTGCAGGAGACCCTGCTCATACCTCTCCAGTCCCAGTCTCTGCAGCCACTCCCCCACTGAAGACTCCCCAACAGACAGAGACGAGCTGCTGCTG
The DNA here is from genome assembly GCA_029823135.1 of Acanthurus reversus. Taxonomy (NCBI): domain Eukaryota; kingdom Metazoa; phylum Chordata; class Actinopteri; order Acanthuriformes; family Acanthuridae; genus Acanthurus; species Acanthurus reversus. Next base: position 15,275,416 of record JAPXVT010000027.1, read on the forward strand.
CCCCATAGTGCCTGCACAGAGGGAGTGAAAGACAGGATCAACTACAAACTGCTATAGGAACATCTCAGCTCATCACAGCTGCCACAGAAACATCAAGAGACAGCCAAAGATGAGGGGGCTGGTTTGGGATGGGCTCTGTTTTTCTTCATCTCAACAAAAAGGTGCTAAAACTCTATTAGATAAAAGAGATGCAGATCCTGTGGAAAAATCTTAGGCTGTATTCAGACTTAATCAGGTGATCTGGCTAAAATGCAGGTTTTCTAATTCATTTGGATTAAGTCTGCCAGCTTTGGCTGTGGCAATTTGAAAAAGTTGAAATCGGCTCAACTTTTTGCCACAGCTGGCTGTGGTACACTGTGGCAGCCAGTCACGTAAAGGGGTCGTCTTCCAGCGACTGACAGCCACCCGTGGATTGGGGGAGGATTAGAGGACACAACTTGACATCACACAATGGGTCCTATAATGTTAATTAAATGACGCTCACACCACTGGACGACCATGCGGCGCTTCTCCGGACCACCTGATTTGGTCTGAATACAGCCTTACTATATGAACAATAGAGTAGTACGTAGCATTCAGCCATAAAGACCCACTGGGCAGAAGCCTATCTCCTGTTTCTGTAGCGTGAGGAGGCTTGATGTACAAGAACACCCCCTGGACACGACACTAGTATGTTGCAGGGATTTACCCCTAATCCAACCCTTGATGCTGAGTGCCAAGCAGGGAGGCATCAGGTACCATTTTTATAGACTAGTCTTTGGTATGACTCAACTGGGATTTAATCCCTGACCTCCTAATCTCAGGGCAGACACTTGAACCACAAGGCCAGTAAGTCACTGAGCTGGGTCACGCCCAAGTTGAAGTTTCTGTGTTTGTGAGGAAAGACAGGACAAAAAACTGGGATGTCCTGAAAGAAACTACCCATAACAATCCAAAAAAAGTCCTTGAGTTAAACTGAACTGCTCACCTCCTCAGGCATGTCCTCGGCGATACTCTCCGTGATGGGGTTTCTGGGTGGGAACGTGCGGCAGGCGTCCAGACCTAAACCCATTGGCTGCCCTCTCAGAGGCGGAGGTGCAGAGGGGGCGCGAGGAGGCTGCCCAGAGAACTCACTCTCGCTCAGTGTCTTTGCCATCTGGAGAACAGAACACGACTGGTCGTCCAACGCCCCTGATCCGGCTCCTCCTCCGCCTCCGCCTCCTCCTCCTCGTCTAAAACCCTCTCCCAGAGGTAGCGGGGCGGCTGGATTGGCTGCTGGGATCCTGACCTCAGCTAAGTCTGGGTAGAGAGGGCGAGACTTTGCGAAGGGTGCCTCTGCGGCCATCTCTAGGGCTCCCTTTGGGAGAGGAGGAGGGGGGAAGTCGGGAGGGGGTCGATTCAGGGTGCTACTAACCGCTGTTCCGACACCGCCACCCTGTGCTCCAGCTACACAGGCGCCTCCATCGTCTTCTGAGGAGCCCTCTTCGCTAATAGCACGAACCTGGTGACCCGTTACAGGTCTGCGTGGGTGAGAATGTCCTGAGCCCACAAAGAGGGGTTTGGTTCGAGCTCCAGCTGAAGGGGGTGGGGCTTTAGTTACCTGGGCGTTTGCTGAAGTAGAAGACTGGAGAAGCTCAGGGGAGAGAGCAGCTGCTGACTGGTTGGGAACGCCCTCCAGGATGTAGTAGGCGGGATTGTTGTAGCTGTTTTTGCTGATGGATGGATCACCGTCTGGTGCCTCCTGTTTAGGCCTTCAAAATACACACAGTAACGTCACAGATGGTCGATGTTTTATTGTGTTAAACATGCTCTGTTGATCTTTCCATGTCAAATTATGTCTAGCTGTATGTATTTGTTGTGTGGTTATGTGCATTTGCTGGTTAGTGTGTATGGAGTGTGTCTGTACCTTGCAGCTGTTTCCTCCTTGTTGCTCCTTTCTCCCTCCTCACTGACCTTTCCCAGCTCTCCAAGCTGTTTACGAACCACAGACGGCCTGAAACAAAATCACATGACAACAGGTTAACAAGAGGGACAAAACTGAGAATTCAGAGATGTGAGTTTTTATTAGTTTTTCCAATTTAATTTAATTTATTTTTAATTCTGTTTAGGGTCAGTTGGTTTGCAGATGTTTTTTTGTTTTTGTTTGTTTCAGTATCAGTTTTATTTTTTAATTTTTATAATATGGCATTATAGTATATATACAAAACAAACAAAATACTTTTAAAGGGAACTGACTCACAGCCTTGTGGACATCATTCCCAAACTCATTAAACACAATGCACCAGTGCCTCCTCATGCTTGTTGTGTTGACTAAATTGACACAGACTAAAACTAAAGACACTTAAAGTCTTAAATCAGGTCTGTAAGCACACAATAACATTTCAGTTGACTTGAAATTATTTTTCCTAAGTCTAGTTTTTATTTCAGTTAACTAAAACTTTCTTTTTACACACCTAGTTTTAGTTTTTTTTACTTAGTTTGAGTAAATAACTTTAATCACAATACAAATGAGGTAAATACAGCACAAATTTAATAAAACAGAGTGAACTGACTTGACATATTCATGTCCCACTCTGGATGCCAGAGTGGATTTCCCTTTCGGCCCGCCTGTTTCATCCTTGTCCACACTGATCCACTCTGAAATATGACATAAAAACAGTTCATTAAACACACAACTGAACACACATTAGACGCATGAGTCAAACTGCATCTTTTGGACAATTCACATCAGCAATTTCTTATAGTTTAAAAGTGATTCTAACTGTCTAAACTGCCTCACTTACATCTTCCCTCTTCTCTGATAAGTTATTTTGTTTCTTTAGAAGAAAAATTGTGCCCCTGTCTGTCTCACTGTCTGTCTGCACAGAGCATCACGATATCAACTTGCAGTTTTTATGTACATTACCATAGAGTCTCTCCCTGGTTCCCATCCTTTCAGAGGGGACTCTGACCCTCATGGACCCCCTGATATTTCCTGTTTCCTCGCCACGGTGGGACAGGTAGGTGTGGAACTGCTGTGCTGTGCTGCCAATCATAGACTTGAGAGCCAGCACACACTCGCCTACAAGGAAAAAAACACACCTGGTTGATCGTCATACCAAAAGAAAGTTAGTCAACTTCACCAGCAAACACACAAACAGTTTTTTAATACCGTACGACTCGTATCCGTCCAGTGATTTCACTGTTAGCAGCAGATGTTGGTCCTGCAGGTACTCGATCTCTGAGAGAAGAGGTTTGAGCGTCGTCAGCTGCTTGTTGGACCAGCCCACACGCAGGAAGTTGACGTTGTCGCTGCTCTGACTGTCGTTCTCATAACTCTTCTTAAACTCTACAGATGAGAGACAGAGAGAAATATGCAGGGCGAAGGGGGTTGGTTGGGAGAAAGGACAAGGGGGACCGAGGGGCGAGGGAGAGGAGGGGAGAAGAGGAGGGAGATGTTTCTATTGCATTTCATTCAAAAGAACACGGTGGACAGGAGGTGGGGATGCAGCACAGGTCAACAATGGATTCTAGCTTAAAGGTATACTGACTGCCTGAGATCGGGAGGGAAGGAGAGAGATACGAAAAGAAGAAACAGACACAGTTTTATTACATCCACCCTGTCTGTGCTGAAAAATCCTGGTGTTCTTCTTCTTTTTTTTTTTTTTTTGTAGCTGTCCATCTCACCTTCCAGACAAGTGGAGTAGAATTCAATGAAGAACTTGGTTCTGCTCGCTGTCTTCACTATAGCCTCAATGCTCTCAAACTCGATGTAGGCCTGCTCTGAGGACTTAGGCAGACCTACGCAGAAGACATGGACAGGAGGGATGAGGGGGTTGGGGGACAGAGAGACAGAGAGAGAAAGAGAGAAATGTAAGTAGATGGCGCAGAACAGGGTACACACACTACAAAACGACATATCATTTGTTTAAATTCTTGTTTATACACACATTCCCATCTGCTCTATAAATCAGCCTTTGTTGTAAAATTCTGTATTCTATCCACAGTCTGACAAAGAGCAGGAACTGAAACAGGAAGAGGAAATAAACAAAGGGAACACAGTGCAGTATTTTGTGGAGAATTAAAGATTTGTACCTTTCTTGGAGACAAACTGGGAGGTCACCCCCACCTCAAACGTAGCGAACACAGGTGAATGATCACTGGTCACTATATCATCTGTACAGCCTGTAAAATAGAAAGCATGAGTGTAAGCCTCCTTATTAACTAATGATATATTAGTTGTTGTGAAGGCCATATACAGAAGCTTACAAAATTTGGGTAAAATTGCTAAAAATGATCTTCGTCATACTAAACTGAAACAAGTATCTTACCATAGGAGTTGCAGACGATGTGTGTTTCAGGGTATGATTTCCACAGGATCCTGTCACACCACGATGGAACATTAGTCCTCATCTAGGAATGGACAGGAAATGAGAAGAATCATAAGGATGACTCACAAAAACAGACACTTATGTGTGAGTATTTGTTGGAAATATGTGGGAGTTATTCTGTCTGCGATGCTGGCTCAGGTAAATTAACACACCCCTGTGGCCTTCTGCTTCTGCCAGACGTACGTGTCCCTCGAGCCACGTTCATACCGGTAGGTTGGCGGAAATGAGATCTCTTCCTCCACTGCAAGCAAGCAGACACGCATTCACTTTAACCAAACCACGTGAACCCAACATAAAAATCTGAATTGTATAAACCATATATTTCATTTGACAAAGGTCTTTTTGCTGGATGCCAATCATCTTGGCGTGGGACCGACAATGTGGAGCAACCAACGTTCAGTGTCTTCCCCAGTGCCATGTAGAATATGCGGAAAGATGGAGTTGGGGATTAAGCCGCCAACCCTGTGATCAGTAGATGAGCTACTCCGCCTGCTGAGTCACAGCTGTCCCTGAACAAAATTAAAGTTAAATCTAATCCAGCCAAACCTCTGAACCTCTTTCATTTGGCCCTCACCTCCATAAAGTCATCAAGTTTACATATGATAACATTTTCTGGTAAACTTCGGTTGTGATTTACCCAATTCAACCAATAGTCTTGCTGGCACAACAGCAGTGGGGAGCAGGTGCTTTGTACTTTGTGACTACTGACATTTTAAATGAAGTAACCTTTTTTTTTTTTTTTTTTTAAATGTTGAGATATTTTAAAAATCAAATTAAAGCAAAACCTGTTGTTGTTAAAATAAAGATCTCAGTATGATCCATTGCATTGTGCGAAGGGAGACAAGGTGAACAGTTGCACTAACTGAAGCGTAAAAACACTTTGTTCTTCTCCCTCTCCAGGTTGAGCTGGTCCACCTTCAGCAGAGGGTCGAACTCCTTCCTGTTGATGTAGTTCAAAATCTCCTGCACACAGACACAAACGAGACAGGACCGCAAATGAGGTGCCACCAAATCTGCTGCATTTCACCACTGTGTGTGTTCGCAGGTATGTGTTCTGCTTTACCTGTATGTCCATATCCAGCCTGTAGTTGAGGTCTCCCAGCCAGAAAAGATGCGTGAAGCGCAGTGAGATGTCGAAGGAGCTCAGCTGTTTGTCTCCTAACGACAGCAGGCGGAGGATGTCCAGGTAGTTCTGGTTCCTCCTATAGGAGTCAAAGCTCGGGTGTATCAGGTAATAAGAAGTACAAGAGAAATGTGTGTGTGTGTGTGTGTTTGTGCAATACTATCGGGTTTTGAAATACAACAGCCATGCATAATGTGTGTATAGGACTTAGGTGGATACCTGGCAATCTTCTCATTCCCTGACGTCAAGTGACAATTCACAAAACCAAAAGATGTTCCGTTGAACATAAAGGACACACCCACAGCTCCTTTGTTACCTGGAGAACCATCAAAACAAACACACTAATTTAATATAATTCAATAATTGGCAGTAACTGAGTGATGACAAGCACTGCTTCACAGTAAATAGGAAGGCAGACAATATTTGCACCCAAGTGTTCGTATCCAGCGATGCTAACTGCACTTGTGATGTTTGTTTCCTTAGCCGAAGCGAAGTGCTTTTGGTGGCTAACCGTAACCAGACTGGGACTGAAAATAATGACTCATCTAAATCTAAAAAATAACAAAACAGCATTGCTTTGTTTTCAGACAGGAATCAAACCTTGGTCTCCTGGGTGACAGTCTGGTGCTTGATTTTCATCCAACACAACCTCCTCACTGTTCATCTGTTTATACTAAGTCACCTGCTGACTGGTGCAATTAGGTAAATAGCTGCCGTTTGACTATTCTCAGCCAATGCAACGCAATTAGACACTCACAGAAAAACCCAAAGAACAAAGAAACATTTGGATCCTACTGTGATGATAAATCACATGGTGGAGACCCCAGGAAGAGTAGCAACTGTTGAGTACAGATGCTAATGGGGATCTTAATAAACAAACACTATCATGACAAGATGCACTGTTAATGAAAATCTTGCCATAAAGAAAAATCTAGTTTCCTTCTCTTGCTTTAAAATTAGAGAAGGAAACTTCAAAGTTATTTTTTACATTAAAACAACTTATATTAACCTAACAGCATTTGCTATGTGAAACCCCATGTGTGACAACAGAAACCAGATGTGTTCCTCATAATACACTTTTTTTCATTTGAGTTTGACCACAAAAGTAAAATTGAAGAATTAAAATCACAGTAACTTCCTTATTGGCCCTTTTGTTGTCAGAAAAAGTTAATGTAATGGAATTCCCTTTATAATTTGACCAGTAAGTGAAGCGTAAGAAAAAAAGTGAATACTGAGTACTGTTACTACCCAGTGTGTTGGCGATGCCTGTCTTGACGCTGGACATCACCACGTGGCTGATCCGGTTCTCGTGTTCGGGTTTCACCAACACGGCAATTTTTATGTTCCAGAGAGTCTGCACTGCGATCTACAACCAGTAACAAAAGAGGACAATGAGGAACCTGCAGTCATCATGTTTGCTCTCACTTTGTACAAAAATATGAGTCCTTTACTTCTTTAGCTTCAGTTTTCAACATTCTTCAACATCTCAGTCACATTCATGAAATGTTAGTAAATCTATAAGTAGATTTACACGTAAAAAATCTCAGTACTAAAAACCTGCTCCGGATTCATGAACGCTGCGTAAAATTCACATAAGATTATAGAAACAGCATGTGTGTATGTTCATGAATGCTAATCAATCGTAAACAGACTCTCACACAACAGCTACAGGAGGAGGCTGCAGTCATCGGAGAAACCTCTCTGTCAGGAATTATTATTATTCAACATGTACAAAACACGTGTTAAGTCCATTTAAATAACCCATTCACATTTTTCACAAACCTAATCTGAAGCTCAGATCTGTTAATTACCGACTAATTTAGCAATATGTGTACTGTTATCTTTTGTCATGTTTAAATTCTGTTTCAAAGGCATCTGCATATTGTGAACATAACAGAGCACAATATGAATTAAAAATTCAATTTCTGTTTATAACAAGCAAAATTTACATGTGTTTTCTTATTTAAACAAGCGCAGGAGTAGATTTTGTTAGTATCTACAAAAAGATCGGAGCTGCTAAAATACTGATGAATGCCTAAATATGCACAAATTTCCAACAAATTACACACAAATTTGTTCTGCTCAAGTTTCAGGAATAACAATTTTTTCTTCCCTCTCATCACTGTAATGAGTAATAAGACTAAAGGAATCCAAAAAAAATGTATTTTTGGTTCTACATTTATAATTTCTCTTTACTAAAATCTTTGTGTCTGGCTGCATTCCTCACCGGTTTATAATCCAGTTCTGTCTGCTCTTTCAATATGGCACGGAGAGACTCCACCCACTCACGATCACAAACAGAGTTTTCTTGGCTTCCAAACACATAAAGGTCATGAGGGATGGTGACCGTCATCTCGTCTAAAGTCTTTCCGAGGCCGCGACACAACACCCATGAAGCTACAGACTTTGGTGAAGGCACTGAACCTGCAGACAAAGAACAAAAAGGTACATTTTCATCCAAAATCCTAATGTCATAGCCGGGACATACATGCAACATCTCACAATCTGTGATTCATCCATTTTGCATTGCTTTTAATGTAGGTTAAGTTAAAAACAGAGAGGAATCTTAAGACATCAAAAACCATGTGTGTGTGTGTGTGTGTGTGTGTGTGTGTCTAACCCATATTCCAGGTGCCTATGAAGATGGAGATCATGTCTGGCTCATCTTGGTTGGAATGTTTGTTCTTCATCAGCTGCAGCAGCTGGCAAAATGCCTCCCGCTTCTGAAATCACCACACACACAAACAAGGTTTAACTATCCAAACAAACAGCCAACCCAACATTTAGAGTTGTGTGTGTGTGTGTGTGTGTGTGTGTGTGTGTGTGTGTTTGTTTGCAGACCTTGGCACTAGCAAAGA
>JAPXVT010000027.1:15432910-15444809 GCA_029823135.1 Acanthurus reversus
GGTTTGGCGGTTGGTGTTACATCGAGAGAGAGAGAGAGAGAGAGAGAGAGAGAGAGAGAGAGAGAGAGAGAGAGAGAGTGGGTGACCTGTGACGCGAACGGAGCTTCCTCATTGGATCGCGTGGCGCGGCGGAGAGAGAGGACGGGGGGGTTTATTTGTTGCCATAGTGAAAAAGTAGATTACCCACCGCGAGCATGATGCCCTGATGGACGCGTGAGGGATGCTGTGTTTCTCTGGGAGCATTCACCTGTCCTGCAAGCAAAGCTATGCGACTCTCTAACTTCTTTCCATTCATGGAGGGGAATGGACGTGGTGGCGTGACGGGGTAAAGCCACTCAATTATCCCCAACGAGCCAAGTTCATCAGCGTCTCAAAGTCATTGTACAGCAAGGGGACGCTGCTTCAGAGCTCTTCACAAACATCACTTCCACAATATTACCGTGAGTACTGCCTTTCCTAAGAGATATCGACCTATATCACATGTATATATTCAATGTTCTACTGCGAGATTTATGTAATGTTAGTGGCCTAACTTACTCCAGTTATATGCTCAAGTCTTTGTATATTAGAGGTTTCCATCATTGCATGCCATTACATATTGTGTAGACAGGCTACACAAATTACCTCTCCTGCAAAAGCTGAAACAGCCCGTCAGTGTCAGTGTTTTATGGCCGGAGACGTTTGCAAGAGGAGCAGGATGTTTCCATTAGATTTGTATCGACTTTTGATCTTTAATGATTTGATCTCTGTGGGTCTTTAAGTTGGACGCCAGGCGAAGCGGTAGCCTATAGGCTAATGGCTCTTTACTCCTGTGACCGTTGTATGAAACTTCAAATGTTATTGATCTCATCCACTGCATCGTTATCCCAGCCCACCGTGTCACCTGTCTATTTGATCAGAGGGGAGATCACACACACACACACACACACACACACACACACAGCCGACCTTCATCTACACATTGGGTGATAAATCTTGGAGAACTAGCCTACTCACTGATACAATAGCCTAGCCTATATTTGCAATAGGCTACTTCAATTGAAGAGAGGGTTAAATGTGGCCTATGGTGGAGGTAACATTAAGATGGATCAATACCGAACCACAGACAATGGTTAACGGGAGAAAAAAGTGACAAGAAAACGGTGGGGTTGGGTTAACTATCGCAAAAGATGACTTTTGAGTATTTATGGGGCGGAAAGCTGGGGAATACGCACCTGCTCCGTCGCTTGGCAACGTCGCGTAATTAAGCCGCCATCGGGCTAACGGCTGCTGAGGAATTTACGTTAATTTCCACTTGTGCATATCTTAAAAGTAACATTGACCTGAACTTATTACCTTGACATATCTGACATTAATATTTTGAAAGATAAACTTTGTTGCTCTACGGTTTCTAATAACCTGCTAAGGTGAGCGATAAAATAACCTCAACTGTTAAAGGCTAACGACGGGACGTAGCTAGCGTACGTTACCTTAGCTAAGTTAACTTAGCCATACAGACATGTTCTCACAAACATGTTTCCTGCTAGCTTGTCTTTTTTTCCCGAAAAAATATTGTTCTAGTTTACCCTCATTTCTTCCCTCACTTGGCAGGGAGGCGTAACAATAAGGCGAGGGGCAGGGGGTAAGTGAAAGATAAATGCGGAGAAAGAAATGTTGACCAAACAAACTGTATGCTCTACAGGCACATGGATCATTGAGTTGTACACGATACGGGTGTGTGAGGAGATGAGCGGAGGGAAAGCGCGGAGAGGGGCTGGGGAGAGGAGGAGGAGCAGAGGAGAGGGAAAGGGGTGGGATGAGGGAGAGAGGTGTTTGGAGAGAGGTTCAGGTGTGCGTGACTGGAAAACGGAGGAAGCTCGGACGCTGCACAGCAATCAGAGGATGCTCCGGTGTGTCTGACATTGGACTACACATGATCAGCAGTACCTTTTCTTTGTGATTGCAACTTGTAACAACCCAGCTAGTTATCAAGCGGGACCGTGCTGGTGACGTCAGGGAGACATATAGATTCATAGAAGGTAAGGCTTGACGTTACTGTTAAGATTTTACAGAAAAATAAGCGAAGGATCACAGTAATACAGTCAGTATTTCTACAGAGACTTCTCCTGGCTGCCTCACTCTGTATTCTGCTCAGAGTGATTTTGTCGCACTTTATCACCCGCCGTTCTTGCAATATTCTTAAAGGGACTTTACTTGCAGTTACATCTGTTAAGTGTCATTTGTTATCCTTGAATATTGTTCTAAGAATATATCCCGTAACAGTGTAACCTAGTTAAAGAGAGGAGCCAGTTGCACTGATGTATATTGGAGATCAGTCATGCCAATAAGACAGAGAGGGATCAGAAACCCGGTTTTCATCGGTGCATGCGATAGCCATGTTAATTTCAGACGGTGTCTCTGTCATGCTTTGCACCATTCATTTAAAACGAGAATCGCGCTCGTGTTTGATTCGGTGCAAACGATGGACTCTGATCTCCTATTGCGGTTGACGGATGCAGCGCTGCGCCAGTCATTGTTGTTGTCTCTGGGTTTGATTTCTCCTTGGAGAGAGGCAGTTTGACCAGACGCTGTGTGTGTGTGTGTATGGCAGTGATAAATTAAGGACATACAAAATATCACATCAGTCTTCATTTGGGCGCTATAGGACCATCAAAGAAACTACAGATGCAAAAATCTAAGTACATTGAGGTCGCCGGAAATCGACGATGGAGTACACCAGGCTGCAAGTCCCTGTTGAAACATTGCAGAATGAAGTGATGTAAGGTCAGAGCTTGTTCCCTTGAGTTATGCAGGCGTCGCTCTGTCACACCTTGTCTGATGTGCTGCTGCAGCAGGTAAAGTCGTAGCTGTGTTGACACTCCCTGACAGCAGTGACCACCTGCGTGTTTGAGAGGAGATAGAAAGGTAATCAGCAGTCCTTAACAATATGTTTACAGTGACATACTTGTTGGCTATCTGGTATAGGAATTGGCTTTCTCATTATAGTGAATTATGGTCAGTGAGTTTCTAATGGTGTTTGACATCCTCATGCCCTTTACTGTCTGATAAGGTCATTCAGTATCATACCATGTTTAACGAGATAGACCGACTGAGGAAATCTAATTGGCTGTAGCAGTAAGCGAAGATTTAACACAAGAGGTCTCACTTTCTATGGGCAACTGCTGAGGAAAAAAATCTGAGCATTGGCGTCTCAGAGCTTTAGTGATGTCCTTTGTCTAAACACCAGGGGCAGCTCCCAGTGGCATTCAGATAATTCCAGAAACAAGGCAGCAATTAGTGATGATAAAAACAAACCCTTAAATCTTTTAAAACTTGCTGGAACACGATTTTTTCCTGGGGCTCAGGTGCTAAAAGGAGCACCTCTGTCCGTTTGGGAACAAGAGGCACACGGAGACACATTGTCACATGCCCACTCAGCAAAAGTCTTCCCTGAATAACTGAAGCTTCTCGAAATATTGCTGCTCCCTGTATTGTGCACAGAACAGAAAAAGCAGTGTGACCCATTTAACTTGCTAGCAAATCGTTCAAGAAACAATATGATATTTTTCTGCTGAACATTCACACCCCTGAGTCTTCTGCTGTGACCAGGTGATAGGTCTTATATTCATGCTCGCTTATGTAAAAATATTATGTATAGCCCATTATACATGTCTTATCTCTTATGCTGCTACTCCATGTATCCTTACATTGCATGCACATGTCAAAAACATGAAGGATATTCACTCTTATATTAAAATTATGTGGATACATGCACATCCATCAGTATAGGGCATGCACAAAGCCTGCATTTTGCATTAGTATGCATGTTTCTCTGTGTGTGAGCGGGTTTGGTGAATGATTGTAGTCAGTGTGTGTCCTGATGTATATTTTTCTTAGGACACATTCTTTTCCCCTTATTTACCCCGTCAAAATATGTTGTCAGTAACATTTTTCACGCAGAGTCAAACTGCTCAGATGATGAAAAGAGCAACTACAATCCATTTTGAAACTCCAGACGCTGCCCCTGCCCAATCATTAATAACAAACATAAATGTCTGCGTGCCATACAGAGTGAGATAAGGAAAATAAATGTGTTTGCATCGCAGGGATTCTTTTGGATAAATAATTGTAATTGTTAATGTCCCCTCTTAATGTGCAGTAAATTAAATGCTTTCTCAACACACTAAACAGTGTGTCAGCACTAATGGAACTCATTGAATTAAAGAAAGACATAGGGAGGGAGAGCGTGTGTTTATCTCTGCTGAAGTTGCGTGTTTATGTCTGTGTAAAAGTTGATTTGGAATGTTTTATGATGTCCCCATGCGTGGTTTGGATAGAACTTGAGATATAAATGCCTAATGGCGTGTGCAATATGTTTGCTTAGGGAATGGAGATTTGATTTTCTTTTCCTCTCAGCTACAGTTAGGCCCAGGCAACAAACGAGAGACACAGAGGGGGAGCGTGACAGAGACAGCATGTATGTCAATTAGTGTGTCAGAGGGAAATACAGGAGGATTGCAAATGAAACAGTGGCTTATCTTAGGGATGTAGAAATTGTGGTGAAATGGTTTTTGGTGAGTGGGAATGTGTGTATGAATGTGTGAGTACGTGTTAAAATATTTGTAACTTTACATTAAGGTGGCAGCAGATAGAGAGGATGGGAGACAGAGACACAATTATGTCATTGTGTGTGTGCGAGAGAGAGGGAACAGACAATTTGTTCATTATTGGAGCAGCAGCAGTTAGTCCTGTTGCCATCCTGACACTGTCATGTTAATTATGTTCAGTGAGACTCTGTGTCCCTTGATGCTTTTTTTTATCAGTCTCTCCTCCTTCTTCTGTTTCCTTTCTTATCTCCTTCTCTATCTTGCTTCACCTACCTCTTTCTGCATACATTTACCCCTTTTCTCTTTCTTTAGGTGTTCATTCACCTGATGTGCCCTTGTTTCCTTCACTTCGTCTGTGTCCCTCTCATATTTCATTTCTGTATGTATTTTATATGTACTATCTTAATTTCTCTCACCCCACTTAGCTACCCTCCAACATCCCTGTCACAACCTTGATCCTGTTTTGCATAAGTAGTGGATGCCATCCTCTGCTGTCTAAACTGTCCCAGTTCCCCTGCTGTTTTACGGTCAATTAAACTGTTCCATTGCAGCAAAGTAAAGTATTTGTGTAACTCTGAGATTAAGCAAATCATAAGATTTGCCTACTAATGCAGAGGAATGGACACTTTAAAGTTTACTTGGGGAATGAAATTGATGTTGCCCATTTGGCAGATAGTTTAACACTGTGTGCTTGGTGCATTCATGTAGCTAGATGTGTCCTGTGTGTCTGTTTGAATCATCCACTTAGTGGTTGACATGCACACATTTTGCAAAGGGGATTTCTCACCGTTATCTAACCTCTTTTTGCATTTTATTAAATGATGCATTCTATGATTTATATTAAAGAGGCACATGCAATAAAAGTCTATCTTCACACTTAGAACAATAGAAAACAAAACACTCCTGAATGTCAGTTTTTGCCAAAGGTTGTATGGTAGACTTTTTCTTCCTCTTGAAAACAATTTAAACTGTAATGAGAATTATGCAAGGGGGTCCCATTTAAAGAGAACACCCCAAAGCCAGCATTAGACTCCTACCATTAAAGCAGTGGGAGAAAAGGATATTACATACCAATTCTGATTAGGTTAGAGTTGAGGGGCAGACACTTGAGGAATTGAATACGGTATGTTGATGGATTTTTTTTTTAGGTAATCATAATGCCTTTCCAGGATTGGAGGTAATCTTCAGGGAATAACTCAAAAATGGAGAAAATGGGACTGCCACAAAGTTTTATGTGACCTTGTTGGTGTTGCAGTTTCACGAATGAGCGCTGTAAAAACAACATGTCAGACGACCAAAGATTCCCCACAGCAGCTGTTGCAGTTGTGTTATTGGTATTATGTTGACACTGTGGTGACTCTGCACAGTCAGAGTGATTTATAACCTGCAGTCTAGTCACCACATTAAGCTTCAGTAAGAGCAAACCGTAAGAGCTCTTTATGTTAGTCACTATAATGGCCAGCACAATGGTCATTATGTTAATTTAACTTGCACAGTTTGCTTCCCTATTTCAAGGTAAGATGACATGTGCTGAGTTTACATCTGCTGTGAAATTGGTTCACACAGATGTGACGTCCATTGACGTTATGGATATGAGCTCAGGTTTCTATTTGCAGTGTTCCATACTTCTAGAAGTGGCAAAAAAACATGAGTGGAAATATGTTGCAGAGGAAATAAAGTCTGTGGACCTTGTTTATATGTGTTATAAAAAGGGATTTGCTGCTCTGCCAATGCACTTGCCTGGTCATCTAAAGTTTTATGAGTGGACATTAGAAGCCCACATTATTACCAAGTCATTATTGTGTTTTCCCAATTTGCCATGTATACAATATAATAAACTAAACTAAACACTTACATTAATGGGGCTCAAAGGTCCATTACAGCATGGAAGCTGATAAAAAAGGAAAAGCTTATTTACTCAAAATTTCTAAACGCATGTTGCTAAAAATATTGTGATGGAGGTCTATCAAGCTTAACTCATTGTAGGAAAATGTGCCCCCAGATTATGATTATATAGAAGAAAATCTGATCTGCAGACAAGTCTGTGTGACGAGCATGCTTGTGAAATCCAGAATTTCTAACAAAGTCTTCTCTGCTCACAGGTTTTTGAGAACATGTCTGTCTGTCACCTGTTACTGTGGAGACCAACTCTACCTTATAATTGGGGGAGCCTGAAGTTATGTCAGCCAATGAGACTTAGCCCAAGTTTTCTTTTGAATTTCCCAGGTTGCACTGCTGCACCTGTCTCAGCTGTTGCAGTGATGGTTCCACCTTGAAATCTGACGGAAAGAAAGTTGACACAGAAGAAAGGAATGCATTAAAATCTTCCATTTTCCAAAACTCCTCTGTGCCACAAGCTCTTGCCATGGCCAGGAAAAGTGTTTCTCGGACCTTTAGTTTCCTGTGAAGGCTTTTCGCAACGATTCTGAGATCTGCTTCTCCTTTGTGACCTTAACGGACCATGATGATGCTTTGTCTGCTGCTAGTTCTGTCCATTTGGGTGGGGCCTGATCAAGCTGACTCTGCCCAGTCCAACGAGCGGCGAGTTGTAGCACACATACCTGGTGACATCATAATTGGAGCTTTGTTCTCCGTTCACCATCAGCCTACTGCTGACAAGGTAATGTTATGATTTGTGTCCTGCATATGTCTGCAGGGTGGTGTGTGTGTGTGTCATAGGTATAGGAATTTAATTGTTAAGAATCCACCTTCCCTTACATTTACATGAATCCTGCATCTATTAGAAAGAAATACACTAAAAAAGTTAAGATAGTGAGTACATAAAATAATGTTTTTTTTTGTGCCAAATTTCCCATCTTTTGTTAAGAGAATCACAGTGCTGCTCTGCCTATTAAGACCCCAAAGAACACATTCAATTTGTAGAATGGGTAGTTATGTAAGTCCACGAACCTTCAACCTCCATTAGCTGCCATAGGGACCCGCAGTAACCCACTGACTTTTCCATCTCATTATGGGTAATTGCAAACAGGAACAAATGACTCTTTTAACATGCTAGCAATGTGAGTATAAAACCAGTATTAGTCCAGCAGTGAAGAGCATTTGTGTTAAAAATGTAATTATAAAAATATCCCTTGCTGTTCTTCAGAGTGCTAAAAAATGAAAATGTGTTCAAATGATTAATGCCATTACCAATGATGGGAACATTTAGACAACAATATTATCTAAATGTCAGTTTAATTTGACTAGATTAAAGTCTTCCTCCACCTTTTACACTGTGCATAGGTACATGAGCGGAAGTGTGGTGCAGTGCGAGAGCAGTATGGCATCCAGAGAGTGGAGGCCATGATGCACACACTGGATCGCATCAACATAGACCCGCACATCCTTCCCAACATCACCCTTGGCTGTGAGATCCGGGACTCCTGTTGGCACTCGGCAGTGGCTCTGGAACAGAGCATTGAGTTCATACGGGATTCACTGGTGTCCTCTGACGAGGCTGAGGAGTGGGGCGGAGGCGGGACCTGGGGAGGGGGAGGAGGTGGAGGAACGACAATGAAGTGTGCAGACCCAGCTGCTACTCCAATGCGGGGAAAGAAACCCATTGTGGGGTTAATTGGACCGGGGTCAAGCTCAGTGGCCATCCAGGTCCAGAACCTTCTACAGCTGTTCAATATACCACAGATTGCCTACTCTGCCACCAGCATGGACCTCAGCGATAAGGTGAAGTTTTACAGATGAAGTTGTACAGATGGAGGCTCATAAATATTAGAGGGAATCAATTTGAAAGAGAATGTAGCACAGCTACTTTGATTTGAGCCTAATTTGAGAGAATTACCCATTACTTTACTGAATGTTCCAGATGCTCCTGGATAATGCTGCTTTCACTGATTTTATTTCCATTGTTTCCTCGTCAGAGCCTTTATAAGTACTTTATGCGGGTGGTACCCTCAGATGCCCAGCAAGCAAGAGCTATGGTGGATATTGTGAAGAGATACAACTGGAGCTACGTGTCTGCAATACACACTGAAGGTACAAACACACGCTTAAACTCCCCTACCAAGCTCAAAAATTGACATGCAGACCCTTGTCTTGTCCTTTTTTCTTGTTCTTTTTTCCTCACTGTGCTTTTTGCCTCATTATACTGCAGTATTAGCTCCTCATTGCGTTTATTTACATCAGTGTCATCCAGAATGACTTCAAATGAATGGAATAGTAGTCCAATTAGAAAGTTCTGATTGCTGTCAACTGTGAAGAAATTTTGTATGCTTCACATAGGGGAACTTGTTGACAAGTCAGAGGAAAAAGTAAAAAAAAAATTGTCTTTCAAACAAGACAAGTAATTTCAGTGCAAGGACAAGATGAGGAGGGAGATAAGAGAGAGAGAAATGCATTTGACAAAATTGGTCATAGCAACAGTGCAGCAGGGAGGAAGGGGAAAGAGTTTTTAAAGAGATGAGTTTTCAGCTTACTAAGGTAAATGTGATTAAAAAAAGAGGTACTGTAGCTGAGTTGAAGCTAGATAGAAGCCAAGAAGCTGATGAAGCATGAGTGTTGAAAAACAGCAGTGTTGGTAAGACGGTAATTGCTGGAGGATAGAGGTACAAATGGGATCACAAGAACAGGTGGTTGCAACATTGCCAGAAATAAACTAGACAGACACCATGCCAGGGAGCATAGTGAAAAGAAGATAGAGTGTCAGGAGCAATTGACCTCAAAGAATATAGTATACCCTCAAAATATATTCCTAAATTATTGATGAAGAATGACACGGGGGGAACCCATGGAGACCTGAAAGAGGATTGTATGCTACAGACATTACTTATAAAATCTGGAAAAGAGGATAGGATTTATCTCCAAAAAATGTGTTTGATACAGGCTTGGGGATTTACCCTGCAAACTCACCAAGTCACTGTGAAGATGGAGGGAGTCGAGTCAGTTGGTTTACAGGTGGAGATAGTGTGACAGCTACAGGAAATGGAGGACAATACGGTGACTGTGAATGTGTGTGTGGATGTGTTTACAGACAGAAAAGTTGTTAAACCTGAAAAGTGTGTGATAAAGAGTGATGAACTCACATACACACACACACACACACACACACACACACACACACACAGACACACACACACACAGACACTGAGGACTTTAGTGTGGCCACACAGGTTTAATTGAGGCTGACTGTCATTAAATTAATTTCCTGTGAATGTCTTCTCACGTTTGACTTAAAGCATTGTAATGTTGACAGCTTTTTACTGCTGGTAACCAAGTTTTACAATGTTGAGTCACTGTAGAGCTCTTACCAGATTTCATAACAAAAATATAATTGAATTTCCAGCAGTGATAGGCGTTCATCTCTGTCTGACAACATGGTCATCCGCTTTAGCGTGGTTGCCTAGTTGCAGGCGTGGCAGACTCAGGTTTACTGGTAACTCTGTTACATGTAACTAGTTACTCTGCGCTCTGCTTCTACTATGTGTTTATTTAAGAAATTAATGAGAGAGATTTGGTGTATAACAAGCCTAATAAACACAGTGATTTATGTTAAAGCTGCAGTAAGTAACTTTGGGCTTAATATCAATAACTTATTGTTTTCTGTTTGGAAAAAAATGTCCTAATACCCACAGACGGCAATTAGTAAGTGACGTGGTTGGAGGGTATTTTGAGATCTCTGTGTTTTCCCATGCCTCTGTATTCAGGATTGATAAAAATCTTATCGCTCCTGTTCTGTTTGCTCAATCAGTGACGCTCTCTGTAATCTATGTCCTAACTGGCCATCTAAGCTGCGCTTCTTAGCAACAGGTGACGTTGGTAGAAGCTGATTAGCTGGTTGTGCCTTACGCTCTGACTTGTCTCTGTTGACAACAGTGTCTGCAAGTGACACTGTCAACAGGTTCAAGCTCGAGCTCAGATGGACCAGTTTACTCCTCTGCAACTTTGCCTGCAACTGTTTCGTCTGGGTTCGAACTGGACTTAAAAAAGAGAGCAACAACCAATGAAAAAAACGGGAGCCAGTGCAAACGACCACAGTGAAGTTTCTTCTGATTGAGTCTCATGCTACGGCTAGCGTTAGCTTGTTAGCAGATTTTACAACTTTATTTATTTTCAACTTTAAATAAACTTACACTTTGTAACATTTTTACATTTAAATGTGGCCAAAAATCACAAATACCCTTCCTTACACCTGGCGTTAAAATGTGTTATTTGTGATCAGATTGCGGTCGGATAGCGCTTGAACACATGAGAGTACACGTGTAAACGCACTCGAAATACATCGAGGACGGATTGTGATCTGATCTGCTAAACCACCTATGAAGGTGGTCGGGGACGCACTTTGACACATTGAACACAAGTGTAAATGCAAATGCGTCTCAAATCCACATACAACAACTCCATGGGAGGAAGTACGTAATCATTTAGCCGCCTCCCTCTGTCAAGGTCTGTCATTCTGTCAGAGCTTGCAACTCAGCGGCGAAAACAAATTCAAGTTACGACGATAAAGATACAGTACATGCTAAGGCACAAAGATCACAGTGCAGCAGCTTCAGTTCAGTTTCACTTCATTCATAAAACAAACAAGGACTCTTGTAATGATTTAGGGTCCGTTTAGAACAAGGGGAGGACACATCTCTTTGTATAGTAACATTAACGTTTAAAAGTTAAGCTGTGTTGTCAGATTTTAGTTCGGGTTTACCAATGCAGCAAACCCAGAGCTACATTCCCCAGACTCCAGCTATAAACTTTAGCTTAGCTGCTAGGCTTGCTAGCACCCTAAATAACTACAGGTAACTTAAGTTAAAAAGCTAATGTATGCTCTAACAACGTAACATTGCCTCAGTGTTTATTATAGGGTTAGCAGAGCAGACGGAGCTCTGTGCTTGTTAAACTGTGAAGTGTTTAATGGGGGATTAGGGCGTCTGAACAGTTTTAGTCACCGCATAGCGTTACATTTTTCAGCCTTTGATTTTAGCAAGGTAAAGAATGTAAATCACCTTCAAACTTTGTGGAATAACAAGTGTCCATATGAAAAGTGCCCAAGACACAACATTTAATCATGACAGGCTTGAAATCTACAGAACCAGCCTGACATTGAAGAAAATCTGAGAAGATTGCCTGAGTTTCAGTAAAGCACAGCTGTATAGGGAAGGAGTGCGATCAGATAGATTAGCTTTCGGATCTTAATGTGAACACTGGAGATACAAGATAATACCAGGTGTAAATGTATGTGGTTAAGTACGATCTGACTGTAATCTATGGAGAAGAGAGCGCCATGGTCACTGCTAACTTTTTCATTCTGTTATTTTGAGATCATGAAAAAATAATTTCGTTATCTCGGGATAACAGCTCATGTTTCC
>JAPXVT010000027.1:15779858-15791782 GCA_029823135.1 Acanthurus reversus
CTGTTTATTTTCAAACAGGTGAAGAAACAGTTGTATTGTATTTGCTCTGTGAGTGCCACCTCTAGTCTTGCATACTCTTAATGATTAACCTATACTCACATTAGATAACATTGTGTGTGTGTGTGTGTGTGTGTGTGTGTGTGTGTTCAGAAACCTGAGGAAAACAGAGAATAGGAAGAACAAACTGGAGCACCAGCTCAACTCTGTTGGAGCCAAAGTCAATGAGTTGAAGGAGAAGTATGACTTTTTCCAGCTTTCTATGTATTCCTTCTACCTTACATCCTCTCAGTTCTACTGTATTTTTTACCCTTGGAAAAAAATCTTATGTTTGTTCCTTTTTTATTATTTGCCCTTACTGTGTCAGAAAGTCAGTTTTAGAAATCTCCAGTAATCCCCTATCAGACACATCTATCTACTTAGTGATCACTTCTTTTTCCTCAGATTTCAGTGTTTCACAACAGAAGCAGCTAAGTTGGAGGCTGAGGTGACAAAAGCCCAGGACACGATCACAGCAGCCCAGCGACTCATATCGCAACTGGACGGAGAACACACACGGTGGAACGCACAGGTAGTTTGATATACAAGTGTGTTTGTGATTATTGGTGTGAGAGGTTATACTCATTTACTATGAGAGGGGTTCATTTACCATGTAAGAGCAACAGGTGGCTTGTGTGTGTGTGTGTGTGTGTGTGTGTGTGAGAGTGTGTGTGTGTGTGTGAGACAGGGGGGTGTATCCTGCTGCCTTTAGTCCCTTCTGGCTGTTTTTACTCCTCTCTCCAGCATCTGTCTGCACCTTAATTAAAACACTCAATCTCATCCTGCCACACTCGCCCACATACACACACTCTTACACTCCCTGCCTCCCTCAAGGCCCACACCAAAGAGCCAGTTTACTCTCTACTCACGTACTTAATATACTCACACATATATGCCTCACTTTCCCCTAACTATTATTCACACTATGCAGTAGCTCTGGTTTCGCTATATGTTAATGCCCCTTAGTGGTAAGTGTTTAAAGGTACTGGAGGAGGAATAGAAAGGAGGGGGACAACTACAGAGTAAGTGGTGCATAAATAGAAATGTCTTCAGTTGAAGTATAGAATGTGTTTGACAATATACACGTATGTGTGCATTTGTAATCCTCTGACATCCATTCCACTCCAGGACTGCCGGAAACACATACTGATCAACTTAAAAAATACAGCAATAATGTCTTATCAGCGTAGAATGTGCAAGTGTATCAAACAGTGTAGACATTTTTGGTATCATTAGGTGCCACAAGTTAATTAGTGTGAAGGAAGGAGGGGTCACATTCTAAGCCTGCAAGTTGTTAACCCTTCTATTTTTTCTCCATCTTTCATCGCTACCTTTCTTAACATTTTCCTCCCTGATTCCCTTTAGTCTTGGTGGTAACTTTTTCCATGTTGTCCTCGGCTTTTCGTACTCGTTGACCTGTCATACCTCCCCTCCCCCTCCTCTCTCGTGTCTTTTCTCTCTCTGTCTCTCCCATCAGATGTCTGAGATACAGAATGAATTGGACACACTCCCTATGAGGGCCATGCTGGCAGCAGCCTTCATCACCTATCTGTCCGCAGCTCCTGAAGACCGCAGGAGACACTGTCTGGAGACTTGGATGTCTCAATCTGGATTACAGAGTAAATCTACCACTAATAATACTTAAGACCAAAACACCATAACCCTTAAATCATTTTGAAAGTGGAGACTGTTAAGATTGCCTGACCATCATTTAACTAGAAAGTACCTCAAATTCACAATTTACACCAAAGTGATGACTAACCTCCCAATCATGTTGATGTTTTGTCTTTAACCCTCAGAGAGGAAAAGTGGCTTTTTTCAATAATATGTGCAAACTAAAAAGTACTCTAATAAAAAACTCACATACTCTTTACTTGCTGGAATTTACATCTAATATGCAAGCATAATCACCTTCATTTATTAGCTCCCCTATTTAGATATTAATATTTCATCCGCACAAATTACCCTGTACAATGTCTCATTAATTATTAACTGTGTCATTAATAGCTGTGACCATATAACTCTGCTTGGCGACCTCTTTCCCAGGGGGCTTTAGATGTGCATTTAATTCCCGAACAGCTGAGTCATGCACTTGACATGCTGTAGTTTCTGAATCCTTATGTCTATTAAATGGCTTTGTCTGCAAGATGGTTGTCAAGATTACTTAGTGATCCCACTTAAAGTGTAATACAGTTCATTAGGCACTGCTGTTAAATTGGGACTTGTTGTCAAGTGGCTGCTGGATTGCTCAGTAACTGAGTTTGAATAAAAATGACCAACAATGTTTTAAGTGTGGAAAATGATGGGCAAAAAAAAAAGACTATATCATCCTTTAGACCGTCTTCAGAGGCTCTGTGGTCAGACTTGCACAGAGGATTCTAAATGATCCATCACACATTCTGTTTATTAAATATGATCTGTTGCCTTCAGGCAAATGCTACAGAATAAGTAAGTAAATGTACGACCGACCGCCTCAAGCTCTCATTCATCTAAACATCTGTTACATTACTCAACAAGCAAATATGTTGAATATGCTATATATCTCATGAATAAGCATTAGCACTTTAAGTGGGCCCTGAAGTCCTGCACATTTTGCACTCTGGTTACCTGTTTTGATGCCCAGTCTAGTTTATAATTTTATTATGCTATGAATTCCCAGTATACAGGTTTTAACTCCAGTCTTGCTTACAAGAAATGTATTTCTTCTTATCTTTCTAAGTGTTTTAGGTTAGACTGATTTTATTTTGTGTTATTTATTCTTTGTCTTCACTTGTGTGTCCTTGTATGCTGTGTTGTTGTTTGTCATATTGTGTATTGTTCTGTAACTGTAGCAGCACTTTGGCCCAAGAAAAGATTCCCCGTGGTGACATTAAAGTGCATTTGATTTGATTTGAAGTGAGCAATATAAAAGCAGCAAAAAACAAGTGTTTTTTGCTTGCGTGTCTTTGTTTTAGAGTTTGACCTACGGTTATTCCTGTGCTCGGAAAGTGAGCAGTTGATCTGGAAGAGTCAAGGGCTGCCATCTGATGACCTCTCCATGGAGAATGCACTTGTCATCCTGCAGGTTAGACATGCTTTTCTCTGTTAAATTTTGTTAAATCCATTGTTGACAAACTGCTTTACCCAGAAAGATGTACACGATAAAGCAATTAAATCAACAGTTTCACCAGTCCCTTTTTCTGTCAAGTTCTTTTAGTTGTGAGGCTGAAATCATTAAAAACAATTTTTATATTAGCCTTCAGTAAGTCTTTGTCTTATGCATTAATTTCACCTCTTTAACAGGACAATAAAACAAACACATTTACTTGCAACAACCTGTCTCCATATTATTAGTTGAATCAAGAATACTGTCATTGTTGCCATTCATCTGCCCTACATTTGTCCGTATTGTGTTTATGTTGTTTTTTACCATTGCTGCCTTCAGATCAATGCACTCAAGTTACGGGTAAGAAGTTGTTTCACAATTCATCCTTATAGCCCATATTTAGTTTAGTGTTCATCCTTTTTTTCTCCCTTTCTGTGTGTGTCTCCCTTACAACTTCGTGTTCACTTGTGTGTGTGTGTGTGTGTGTAGGAAGCATAATATATAAAATAATGGACAGGGCCACCTTGATGTCACACTTTGGTTTGAGGAGTACAGTTTTAAAGCCTCGAGCTTGTCCTTAGGGCTGTCACCATCTTGTTTTGGAGAAAAAAAGATGACCACATTTGGACGGCAGGGAGGAGTAACTTTACGGCTAAATATAATTTAAAGGAGTAAGTTATAGAAAAACTCTATGGGAATTGACTCACTTTTGGAGCCAACCTTACTTGCCCATATGAGGAACTGCTGTTTTTTTGCTTCTTTTTTTTAGCCACTTGGTTGATAACTGCAAGATATTGAAAAATATCACCTCAGTAAAAGTAGTATGTATGTACTATGTTAGTTTCTGACTATTAAAGATAGTGATGGTATATATAAAAACAGTCTGGGGGAAATAGACAAACAAATTGGTTTGTGATGATTTGCAAAACAGACATTGAAATACATGGGCATAGGATGAAAGGGGGAATGTGGACTTTATGCTTGTGCCTAGAACTGGAGTGACACTGGTCAATAAGAATGACAGCAGTGAGACATACATTTACACAAACGCGTACACACACAAAAATCTAATTTTCCTCAGGAACTGATAAAAGCCACCAGCCCAAAACTGCGTCATGTGAATCACAATTTTCTGCCATTGTTCTGTACCCAGAGTGTTGCCTGTCCATTCCTGATTGACCCGTCATCCCGAGCCACAGAGTGGCTACGCACACATCTCAAAGAGCACAGACTAGAAGTCATTAACCAACAGGTAAGTGCACACTCAACAAATATATATTAAAGAAAACACAATAGAGGTGATTTTAATTCACACTGTTTTGTTCAAATTAATCAGCCCGACACCTAACTTATGAGTGAGATATCTTTTATGTCTACAAGAGCCTGTAAAGCAATAAATTGTATTAACTCAAAAGGCCTTGATTGATATTTTTCTGCTTTTCTGGTGAATCCAAATCTGCTTTTAGTTCATTTATATGTAAACTCTTATTTAGTTCCCACCGAGTGTATATCCCCTTTTACACAGCCTTTTTAAGGCAGCTTCTCAGCACCTTTTCCTTGCCTCGTAGTTCATATAGAAGTTACGGAGGCCGTTTGTGGTGTGACTGTGCACAGGTTACATGAAAGCATAAATGTTTAGGAAAAATCCAAAACAGAGAAATGGAACCTTTCTCTTAAGCTTAAATGTTGAGTTAAACTAAGATGTTTGAAAGAAATAAAGGAATGAGCTGACGGACTCGAGTTTCGCTTGGATACAGTGAACCACTGTGGAGAGAGGTGGAAAAAAAGTCTGGTGGACAGCAACCTGCTGATCTGTGGACACCTGTATAAAAATCTCCATGTCTGGTTTTTAAAGTCATAAAACGTACATGTGTACACGGTGAAAATTGCCCACTTTAAACATGTAGCCTAGAGATTTTTTTTTTCTCTGTATTTTTAAAAAATATATATATTTTAGACTTTTATATTTCAGATTTTTGTTGTTTACTTACTAGTTTCCTTTTTTTTGTCCAACTTGAATCTTTCTCTTTGTGTTTTTGCTGAAAATGCAACTTGAACCAGACAAGCTTTAGCGTGTGAGGACAATTACTCATTATTAGAGAGAAAAGAATGGTGAGTTGTTGTAGGCTTTTTAGGATAGTTGTCCTATTTGGGGCGGGGTGGGGGGATTCTTGGTAGCTGTTCATCTTTTTCCCTGTTTTTATTTGAAATGGTAACATTGCTCTCTTTTAAATTCCTGTATCCCCAAATAGTCCCTGTATTCAAGCTATTCTTACATTTGTGTGATTGTGTCTTTGTAGGATAGTAACTTCATGACATCCCTGGAGCTGGCGGTCAGATTTGGAAAAACCCTGATCATCCAGGAGATGGATGGAGTTGAGCCTGTGCTCTACCCACTGCTGAGGAGGGACCTCATAGCACAGGGTAAGTAAACATGTGGGCATGGAAAGAATAATTGATTGTGCATCACAGCTTTTTAAGTGTAATTCCGAGGGTTCATGAACACTGGTTTAACTGAAAAGCTGACTATCTTACGCCTACTATTCTGCACCCCAGTGAAATCCCATTTTGAAGTATTCTGCCTGAATGACACGAACAATGATCTCGTTGTTAATGAGTGCAAGCTGTTCTGCACCTTGATGTTTTTTACCCCAGGGTTAATTAAACACTTCTAAAAAGTGCACGGATCTGTCTGCTAAAAGCTTCACTCTGTGACCCATGAAGGATATTTAGCTACAATATGCTTTAATTGTGCTTTAAATATAAAATCTTTTAGATATCAAACATCAAATATCAAACTAAATATATTACTCTGATTCTACGACTACTGCCAGACAAAATATAGCGATGAGAGAACATCAGTGGATTCTAACAGTTTTGCCGTGGTCTCATTCAGTGTCGCAATGTCAGAGGAATAAAATTTTAACCTTTTCACTTAACTAGTGAGATATTAAGATGCAGAGGTTTCTCACTGACAGCAAGTACTTTGAAAAGCCTGCCATAGGAACGTACAATTATGATCAAACTCCACTTGTTTTCTTCAGAAACAATTAGCTGTGACTCCATATTTGGGTAGACTGATGCCACTGGGTCTATAGAAACAGAGGCAAA
Organism: Acanthurus reversus; assembly: GCA_029823135.1. Taxonomy (NCBI): domain Eukaryota; kingdom Metazoa; phylum Chordata; class Actinopteri; order Acanthuriformes; family Acanthuridae; genus Acanthurus; species Acanthurus reversus. The sequence goes on from JAPXVT010000027.1 coordinate 15,786,091, forward strand.
TGACAAACTGTGCATTGAACTAAGACTCCCATGAGGCGGATTTTTGAAGTGGTAATGAGCACGCTGTGGAAAATTTTTACAGATGATTCAGGAAGGGAAAGCACGAACAAAGAAGAGGGCCGATAAATACAGAATACTGAAAAATAAATCAAGTTTGACACACTATCAGAGCTGTCATTGACATAATAATTGTTTTCCTTGTTTTCTGTTCATTTTAATTAGTCGTACGAGAACAGAAATAAACCCATCAGGGGTTTAGTTTCTTCTCAGTAGGAGCTCATTTATTAAGTTTCCTTCAATTAGTCTTTGTTCCTCTCACTCTGGAATGAGTAAGCTTTTCAAAAGAAGCTGTAAGAGTGCAGAACAAATTAAACACTTTTTGTACATAAAAATATATATTCTACATCAGTTTCATCAGGTTTAGTTGTCTGCAAGTTGATTGCAATGCAGTACATGCACACACGAAACCATCAAACATGTCCTTGCTGACATACATAAATGACATAGTTCCTTTTGACCCAGGGAGATAAGTAATTCCATTTCTAAAAGCACCTCTCCAGCTCTTCATGCGTTTGTTACTTTTGTGTGTGTGTGTGTGTGTGTGTGTGGTGGTGGTGGTGGTGGGGGAGTTCAGTGCTTTATATTCGAAGACAACTTCTTTTATGAACATGAAACATTCTATCCATGGCCATTTGAAGAAGTCATGGTACTCACATGAAGTACCCTTGCTTACATAAAATCATAAGAAAAAGTGATTTTTTAACCCACTAAAGAATTTAGGAAGCTGAAATACTTTGTTGGAAATATTTGCCATAAAATACCATCATGCAGATGTGCTCTCCACTTCTTTTGTTTATTCTATGTTATGGATAATTGCTATTTTAAATTTAAAATTTAATAGATATGCAAAAACATACATGCATGACTGTTTTTAAATCTACCCCTCTGCTTTCACCTGTAATACTTTATTTCTTAGCGTAGAGAATAGAATAATAATCATAGTTGCCAACAGCTGCTGTGATCACGTAGGTATGTATTAAAAGTTTGAAACTTACCTGTGAAAATGAGGGTGATTCATAAGGCTATGAATCATCAGGGAGAGGCGTTTGTCTATTCAAAGCAGAATTGGATTGAGTGGGGGCAGAGAAAGTATTAGAAAGGGCAAGTTATCCACTTAAAAGTGTGTTGGACAGGATGGAAAATGGACAAGACAAAAGAATGGTTGTACCGCATTGCGGCGCATTGCTGACATCAAGAAGATGTATTATAGTAATAGGTTTATTTATAGTAAATGTTCACATAGACTCTCTTTCTTTTTGTCTAACTCTAACACACATACTAACATGCACAGGTCCGAGATATGTGGTTCAGATTGGGGACAAAGTTATTGATTACAATGAGGACTTTCGTCTCTTCATGGCGACACGGAATCCCAACCCCGTCATCCCCCCTGATGCTGTTTCTGTAGTGACAGAGGTCAACTTCACTACCACCAGGGCTGGCTTGCGAGGACAGGTAACCTACCTTACCCATGTTACCCATGTTAATCATGTTATCCTCACTGAAATACAAACATGTAAGCAAGTTACTCTTCTAGCCTAGCAGTATATTGTTCCTCCATGTGAATCTATGTTAATTTTTGGTTGCGGCTTTGTTGGAGCAGTGTCGATTAAACTCCTTGCTCTGTGAGGCTTTTACAGGAAACAATAATACAGTTAAATAAAAGTTGACTAAATATTTGATCTACAACTATTGAGACCATAGCTTCCAATATGCTGCAGATTTTCTACTTGTAAAGTCAGTTCTTAGTACTTTATAAATAAAATCCATTGAATAAATGCTTTTATAGTGGAATAATTACACCATATATCTAAAATATGTACTGCATGTTGTAGAAATACTGTGTGTTACTATACTAATGTTAAATGTCCACTTTCCCGTTTGTTTGTGTGTGCCTCTGTGCGTTAGCTGCTAGCCTTGACCATCCAACAAGAGAAACCAGAGCTAGAGACTGAGAAAACAAGACTACTACAGCAAGAGGAAGAAAAGAAGATTCAGCTGGCTCAGTTGGAAGAATCACTGCTAGAGGTATACATGCAAACATACAGCTTACACTGTGAGGACAAAGAAGGACTGTTAGTATATCAGATAATCATTCGACAGTGCAGAAAAAATCAGTGTACAACTCCCTTTTCTCGATGCTCACCTCTGCCTTCTCTACAGACTTTGTTCTTGTTAACTCCTGCTGTCGGTCTGAGGAAGCTGTAGCAAACAGAATGAGACAGATTCAGTGTGTGGACTAAGCAAGAGGAGTTGATGGTACTGCAGTAAGGGTGTGGCCTGTCACTGGCTTACCTCCTGTAAATGCTGCCAAATATGTTTTATAGAGCACTGGTGTGTTTCTTCAGAAGATGACTCTGCTATAACTTTGCTGTTGCGTTTTTTGTAATCCTGTGCATTTCATTCTGCCATAGCCAGATCCGACTACTCGCATAATATAAATGGGGGAACTTTGATTTCCTTGTAATGCCTGATTTGGTCTGAAACAGCCCTCAGATTATGCCCTCAGAACAAATACTTCATTATCTCACGCTGAAGTGAGAGCTGATTGGAAGCTAGGTATTTGGAAGAGTAGTATTACGAGATCAGCCTGGCTGGCCGTTAAGCTTGCTAACTACAGTTGAAGAAGAGAACTCATATGCCAAATGAGAGGTGAAATTCTAGACAATCCTTGTTGGCGGTTTTTCGGTCGATTCAGCATGTAGAATCAGATGTGCCCGTCTTGTTGCCCGTCTGAACCAACAGGCAAAAGTGGTGTATAAATGAAATGCCTTTGAAAAGGCAAAAAAAGTTTGCCAGTAACAGCGTCAAAGCAAAAGATAATTTTAATTTTGTAAAAGATCTTTTTTTCTTTGAATTGCATGACTAAAGCACATTTATTTAATTAATGCATGGTGAAAAAAATGGCAAAATAAATTTAAAAAACTGTGAAAAACCGCGTTGGGTTTCGTTTTTTGGCCATTTGCTTTATTATTATTGGTTTTCAATTTTGGCATCTCCATTTATTGTTATTGCAAAAATCCAGAGAATGATAAATCATGTGATATATTTTGATCAAGCACTCGGTGCTCTGCTATATTTATTCTGTTGTGATCGGGGCCGATTGTTCATGTCTGTTTTTGTTGCTGTGAGCGCCACTAAAGCGCGCTCAGTTTTGTCTCTGTGTGTTATTGACTATTAGTCATAAGTGTCGTATTAAACATTCATATTAGACATTTGGATGTCAGACCACACTACAGTAGTGTCTCAGTATAATACAGACTACAACATGGTGTCAGAAAACAGAGTTACAGAGTAATTCCAGTGAGGTACAGTGTGCTAACGGAGCTAGCCTGGAAACTAACAGCTAACAGCAGCCGACCAGCACGAACATGGAGCAGCTCAGACCGCCGTCACCACTAATACTCACTGCTAACTTATAGTAGTGTTTCATTATAATGCAGACTACAACAAATACTGTCCAGAATATACACTCACTCCTCCACTTTAGCTTTCTTGTCTTCATACAAGTTGTATATGTTGGTTACAGTGGTGGCTGCATCGCTTCCTGATTTCACAAATTATGGGGTTGGCTGCGGGTCATAAAGAACGTGCATGTTAATCGAGCATCAAGAAAATAGTGGCATTTAAAGGAGTTTATGTTAACGCGTCCACTTTGACAACCCTAATATCTGCATTTCTAGTCCCTCAATTTCCTTGGTCAACGACAAATGCAGACTGCTGCCATCTGGTGGTCTGAAGAGTTATCTCCTGTGCAGACGTAGGACATTGGTGCTAGTTAGCGGTGGGCTGTAGTCTTTGCACTATATTCAAGTGCAACCTTTTGGCCACGACACAGGCAACAAAAAGGGGGTCGACACCCTACCTTTGTAATGGCTTTTTTTTTAATGTTTGCCTGGTGTGTTAGGGTCCTGATAGTAACCTTGACCTGAATCTATTTCTAACTTAACCCTTAAAACCAAGTCAAATTAACCATGTTAACCTTCAAACAACTCCTAAAAGTTGTGCGGAGTGGCCAAAATCTCTTCACTTTCCAAATATTTTCTCACTGTGCTGGTTAAAAAATTGTTCTGGGCCTCACTATGTAGCAAGTACAAGCACATCGCCTTCCAGCCTCCATACACACACACACTGGTGCCAAGCAAGAGCAGGAAGTCAGTGCTTCAGAGGTACTAGACATGTAATTATTCTAGAATTGTAGGAGCATATTCAACTTGACATTGCTGACATGCTCCAATGCTTTCTCATCTATTTTATTTGAATGTATTTGAATAAATTTTATCAGTTTGTTTCAGAGAATAGATTCCACAGAAAGAAGTGGGTGAGTCATTGCACTCAATGGAAGCTTAAAAAACATTTAAAAAGCCCTACATCAGGCAATTGTAAAGGAAAAACTCCTGTTCTGCAACTTTGATCAAATAAAAGATTTCAACAATTTGACAGATACAAGACATCATACTCTCTCTTACTGCTTGTGTATCCCCCACCCCTTTTTTCTCCCTCTCTCTTCTGTCCAATCCTTACCATATCTTCTGTATGTACTTTTATGGCCATCTATCTGTCTTTTCTCCTGTGTTAGACCCTGGCGACAGCTCAGGGTAATATTCTGGAGAACAGGGAGCTGATAGATAGTCTGAACCAGGCCAAGGCCAGCAGTGCCCTGATCCAAGAGTCACTACTGGAATCGCACAGACTGCAGGCATCCCTGGACCAGGTACAGTACAACAGACAGAAAGGTATATGACAGAGAAATACAGGCAATGACAGCCATTGAATTTATAATGGCACTTACGCCTGCTCTGCAAATGTAGAATAACTCTACTTATGTACTAATGTGTAATATCCAAACATGGCATCATCTTAAACTCATACTTTTGTTAAAATTGAAAGATATTGTCTACTGTTGATAGCGATGCAGTATTGCCATGTATTTGGGAACAAATAATTGAATGGTTTACGGATAAACAAACTCACAGCCGCTCACTGCACAAACTGTGACAAACATCCATTGACACAGGTGCAAAAGCAAGGAACTACTGTATATGCATTACATAATCCTCCTCTAGGGTGCAGTGTTACTCCTCCTGTACTGTTTTTGTACTTTTATCTCACTTGTTTATATTTATTTATCTGTCTCTTTCCCATTTCTGTCCCGTTTTTTCTTACATTTCCTGTCTTATCACACCTCACGCTGTCTTCTCCCTACTTTCATTTTGATTTAAATAAACATTTATCTGTTGTTTTTCCTCTGTGTTTTTTTTTTCCCGATGCCTCTTGGTTCCCCCTTTCTGTCTTTCTTTCGCTGTATCCCTTTCTCCTTTCTCTTATTTTAGGAGAGGGATGCCTACCTGCCTCTTGCAGAAAGCGCCAGCAAGATGTATTTTGTCATCACTGACCTGTCGAAGATCAACAACATGTACCGCTTCAGCCTCTCCTCTTTTCTGCGCCTCTTCCAAAGGGCTCTTCAAGCCAAGAAGGTGACTGGTTGCCACACAACTCTTGTAGCGCTTTCATTTTCTTCCAGCACTGCAGTGTTACTCTCACAAATTCTTCCAAATAAAATGTCCTTGAACTAAGAGCAACACAATACAAAACCTTCATGGAACTAGACAAATAAAGAAACATTCAATAA
>JAPXVT010000027.1:15828758-15840211 GCA_029823135.1 Acanthurus reversus
AGGATTTGTTTAGCCTAGTACTGCCACTTACAAAGTCTTCTGGTTATTGCAGTATTGCTAAAAGCAAACCTGCTTAAACACAGACATTTCATTGAATGTACAATTTTATTTTATTTATTTTGTGGGGTTACTGCGGACCGGCAGGCATTGCTCCATGGCCCGGTGCCGGTCCCCAGCTCATGGTTTGAGCAACACTGCTCTATTGCATGAAAATGGAAGGTGGAGGGCTAAAATAGAAGTGTTAATATGTTTATTGCTATTTGCCCCATTGCACCAAAACTTGTGAGCTTAGTGCTAAGTCCTAAAGTGTTAACATACTGTATTTATTGCACATTACTCTATTGCACATTGGTCATTAGCTTAATGGAGGCTGGGACAGATGTTAGTTTTAAGCCATTTGATTCACATTTTGGCACAGAAAGTCATCTTTCTGATGGCAGGGCTTCATATTCATGGAAGAGGGGATGTTTGTGTGGGTGTTTCTGTCATGCTTGCTCTGCATGCAGTGAGCCCAAATCTGTGTGCATCACTGATGTGCTGCTCCCTCTGTATGTTTTTATTATTCTTATAAGCAATTGTGGGTGATATTACACATATTTGTCAGTACTTAAGTCAACTTATCCAAAACTCCTCACAGTGGCAGCACCGCAGAAGTCAGTGTGATCTAAACTGTAGATCACTTTTAATTGCTTTGACTCTTATGATCATATCTTTCATGTGAGTTTGTAAATTGTTTCTCGCTCAAACTCAGTATAGAAAAACGTGTTAGATCATATTAAAAACTATTGGCGGGTTAATATATTTTCTCCAGCTTTTTTGTGTTTATTTGTGTCCATGAGCTTTACCTGGGTTTCTGTTTACTGCTGTGTCACTGTGGCAGGTCATATCTCACCGGGAGGCACAGCTGTTGGCAGTGATTGGCCTATGTGCGTGTGTGTGACAGTGTGTGCCCTGGGGTTCACCAGAGATCTTTTCTATCCAGAATAGTCTGTGCTCCCTGTGTGACATAAACCAAAGATTATTACTGCTGTCCTCTTCTGCTTTTGTCCCTCTCTGTTCCACTTTCCCTGCCTCTCCCTTTTATGTACTCCTAGTCCTTCATTTTGCATTTTTCTCCCTGTTTGTCTCCATTCTTTCACTACTACATCCCAGCTATCTACCAGTTTTTCTCAACCCAGCCCTCCCCATGTTGTATAACTCAAACTTTCAGTCTGTCCCTCTTTCTTTCTGTTTTTTGTCTCGCTCCTTGCCCAGCAACCAATGAGTTTGGGGTCTCGGCAGTCAAGCTTGAAATGAAAAACTGACGCAACAAGGGGGACAAGGGAGAAAGGGAACATAGGAAAGAAAGACTGAAAACACAATGGATGTGAAAGGACAGAAATGATAGCGAAAGATGAACTGAGCCTCAGCGTACAGGTAGAATTTTTTTGTGTGTGTGTATCCATCTGCTCTGTCTCACTGTGGGTCTCAATGTGGTGTCTAAGTTTTCCGGCTTCTTCAAGCCATCTGGCTCTCCAGTGCTTCCTTTTTCACTTAACCAGTTGGTCAGTAAGAGAGGGGAGAAAGGAAGGAAGAGAGGCAGAAAAGGAGAGTGGTCAGTGTTCATAATTGAAGTTGGCAGTGCAGATGTCCTCACATCCCTGTCTACTCACATTCTTTCACTGCACTGTTTTCTGCCTCATTTTTCACATCACCCACTCTAACCTTCTACTTATGGATCTTATTTTCAGTTTATCAGATACAGAACCATATTCCTCATATATATTTAAATTATGACAATGAATACATAATAAACTTGGTATGATGTCTTTCAGAACCATAATTATGTAATGTTGTAATCATTACAAATACAAAATTGTGCAAATTTCCACCCATCTCTCTCTCTCTCTCTCTCTCTATCTATCTATCTATCTATCTATCTATCTATCCATCAATATAGATATAACATATTTCTCTATACTATAACAAAGACAGTTTTTGATGTGATATCAGTAAACTTCTCTCCTCCTTTTTCTGTGTCTTTTATCCATCCTTTCCTTTCTTCGTTGTTAATGCCTCTGTCTTGTGTCTCTCAATAATGTCATTTTGTTCCAGTGGGACTCTGGTTGACAACACATAAGACGCACACACACACACACACACATACACACAATGAGAGTCAGAGGAGTTTTCTTAGAGGGATGTCAGTTGCTGTGTTCTTTGATTTTCTGTGACCATGTGTGCATCCACAAGAGTGAATTAGGTTCCAAATCATGCAGAAACACATTGATTACAAGTCTGTGTGTGTGTGCATGCTGTGTGTGAGTACCCAATCAGATGACACACAAGACCCTAAGGTGCAGGCATGCTATTTTTAACTGCAAGTCTTTGAGAAAGATAGACAGAAAGGGGAGAGAAATGTAAGAAGAGAAGTGGGGGAAAGAAAGCTGAAAACTGAGATGAAGAGACAGTGAAAAGAAGAGATAGATTAAAAGAAATATGAGAAAGAGAGAGAGAGGAACGAATACATGTATGTGTTGTGAATTAATTGTCAGTATGGAACATCATGTCACTGTGCAATGATTGTAATGGAAAAAAGATTTGCATTGAAAAAGTGATTTAAAATGAGAGAGAAAATGTGTTTAATGTATTTATTTTTATGAAAAAATGGTTATCTGCCTTTTAGAACTGAGTGCTCTCTCTGTTTTCCTGGGTACATAGGGCATCCATGCAAAAGAGTTCACAGCTCCTATTGGGACACACAGTAGAAAGAAAAGATGAATATATTCTTTTCAAGAATAAGAATATGAATAAAGGGCCTCATTACATGTCAGTTAACAAAGAATAAATTTGCTTTTAGAGAGCTTGTGAAAGTCGGGATTGTTTCAAAATAATGGACATTAAAGTGCAGAAAAAATTCCATTCTGTGGAGCATAAAGTCGTTAGTCTTTTCTTGTGTGAACTTAGATGTTAGCACCATTACCCCAGAGCAAACAGGTCAGCTCCTTATACCCAACCTCGCTGACGGAGGCCTGCGTTTGTTAAAGCAAGGACTAACTCCAGACCTTTGCAGACCTGAATAAGATAAACAGTTTTGACCTTCGTGATACATGTGTCTGGATGATTTGTGCAATCAAAGGCTCAAGTCTTCTCTAATTGTTCCTACTAATGAGGTGGGGCTTTTTTGTTGTTTGTTTGTTGTTGTTGTATTTTTTACACACATAATATAAAGCCTGATACTTCTGCACAAGTAGTCTAGTCTCACTCTCACTCTCACTCTCATATTTCTGCTGTGCATAATATCTCTAATGTTTGTAACTGTGTAACTGTCCTTCCACCACAGGAGCTAAATGTGCTACATCCCAAAGCAGGCTTCCGTCTTTGGCTCACAGCAGAAGTTCACCCCAGATTTCCTCCCATATTGCTGCAGTCCAGCCTCAAGATCACGTACGAGGTGCTCTCACACACACGCACACACACACACACACATCCACCAGCACACACGCAGTTATAGAAACAATTACACTACCACAGCTTACAATGAAGTTTCATGTTGGGTCGTGTTGGTCTAACTCATATCACACAACTTCACAACTTTGCAAATAAACATTCAGCTACATATTCTTGTAGGTACAATGGACACAAATGCTCCCTTATATGAAGATCATTATTTGAGTGAAGTACCACACTTTGGAAATAGTCCACTAAAATTAAAACTTAGCACAAGTCTGTATCACTGTATCAGCAAAATGTATTTTAAGTATGAAAAGTTGAGATAATTACAATCAAATTACTCATTGTGTCGAAAAATATTCCTCGTCAGTGGTATAAAATCTGAGGTTGTGCTATTATTAACTACCTTATATACTGTTCATTAGCCTTATATACAGCAATGCATTATATTCTGTAAGTCATCATATGTTTACAGCAGTGTGTGTGTCCTGTGAGAGTCACATAGGGTCATGATGCATTTGCCAACCAAACCAAGGGGCTTTGAAATTATTTAATTATCCGAAGAAAATCAGAATCAGCAAATTTGTGATAAATAATTGTCACTGAATAGGATGGGTATGTAAAACTGTAGCTTACTTGAAAAGTAACCAGTAACTAAAGACTGTGTAACTAAAGACTGTGTAAAAAAAAATACAACATTGCCTCTGAAAGGTAGAGGAGCAGAAATATTAAGATGTAGAAGTGGAAATATTTAAGCACAAGTGCTTTGAATTTGTATTTAGATACCATAACTGCAAGAGTGTTGGGTGTTAAGGACTTTGTGTGCTTGAAATGTCATTTGAACTTATAAATGCCAATCTATATGCCTTTTATCCCATAAATAATATTTATATCTGTGTTTCAGCCCCTGCACATTTGTAAGGAGACACAGAAGCCTGAAGCTTGTGTGTTATTGAAGCACGCTTTAGTGGTTAGTGTGTGTCTGATGGGAGTCCTGCTCAAGGGGGTTAGCTGCTTCAGCAGCCAAGCATGCTGCACAAACAGTCCCTCTCCCTCTGTGGGTCTTTTTTTTCTCTTTCTCAGCCAAACTCACACTCAAACTTTCTGACATAGCGTAAAAGCACAGACATCCCCAGTGATATCCAAGTTACTGTCATATATTACTTGCTTACTGCAGGACAAGTTGTGTTAAAGCTAAAATGTCAAAGCTGTGATACAGCTAACAGTACATAATTGCATGCAACTACAACTACACGCACACACCCACCCACACACACGCTCACAAAGTCATCAGTGTAGCAAAAGCACAATTTCTAAGCTAGAGTCACAAGTGTTGTGTCTTAGCTACCATAGATCCTCCACCAGACCCCAAAAATAAACCATACTCAGCTCCCACTTGCAGTTCAGTGTAAAACTTAAATATGTTTGTGCTTTGTCGGCATGTTTGGCAGCACAACACATTAAAAGTATAAACCAACAGCTCAATTTTTTTTTAATTTAGCAAATATTAAATTCTACAAATGTATTTACTACGTAAAATGTTTTGCCAAAAAATTTTGCCAAAGGAGAATGAATTAAGTAGTAACCCTAACCCCTAACATATGAACATGAACACTTAGTTCCATGTAAATGTGTCAGATAAAGCCTTTCAGGTTATTTTTCATCTACACTTTCTTACAGGTTAATGGCACATCAATTTTTTTTTTTTTTAAAGGTACAATAAAGAAACACTTAAACACGATCAAAAAGCACATTGACACAAACAAAGTTCCTAATTAAAGTAGTACTTCAATAAAATAACTCTTGGTACATCAGAAAAACGGTTCTATCGCTGCTGATACAAATAAGCGTAGCACTCTGCAAATACACTTAATCTACTGAAGATGGGGACATATGCAGTGATTTTGCCAGTTTTGGTTATCAAGTATCTATGCATTACTGGCTGTGTGCATATGATCAAAACCACCAGATGGAGATACCAAATGTTCAACAAAGCTGATAATGTGTGAAGTGATTCTGCTCATTGTTTCTATTATAAACAGAGCATGATGTTGCCAGAGGAATCAAATTCACAGAGAAATGTTAAGAGATACAATATGTGCCGACTCTTGCAGAAAGTTTTTACCGACTGAAGTATAGTATAGAATAAGAATACAGAATTAACTGTTTGCAAATATATTCAGTGTTGTGGCTCTTTGTATAAAATGCCAGCAACAGTACTGTGTTATGGCTGGGGTCTTAATCCTCCTTGTGGTAACGGCTATTGGTTGTCCAAATTTAAGCAAACCATGTTTTTTACTTACTGTCTGACGAATATTCAACCTAAAACGAACTTCACGTCCAGGCTCATGTTGAGGAAACAGTCCTGTGTGAAATGCCCTGAATAAATGCACACAGAGATATTTTTCTTTTGTTGTCCAGGAAACAGGAACACTGTCAATTTCTGTGTGGTGCTTGCCTCTTTAGGAAAGCTGAACAAAATTAACTTTTCCTCATTCACACCCAAAAACTCACTTTATGGTAGCCGAACAACGTGCTTACATTGTAAAACCTGAAGCGGAGCACAGCGGTGTCCGAGGCAGAGCACGGCGGGCAGCACCCTTTAAAGTCAATGTAGCCAATCTGACAGTGGAGCTGATGGCTGCTGTTCAACGCGTCATGAACCACAATCAAATTCATCATTATTCAGTTATCTGGTGACAGAAGCAGATGTTTAAAAAGAAATGCAACCCCTAATCGCAGACATGTTGGGTCACCCAAGACTAATATTTTTACAGGACCTCTGTGTTTAGCAAAATATAGGTTTGCAATAGTCGGTAGAATTTTTGACTTTATAAATAACGGACGTGGCAGATTCGCAGGAGTTTGAGACCACAGACATCCTCCACAATTATTGCAAACAACCTGAGGTTCACAGGTAACACTTACTATGTGCATTCACAAGTGCACATGCAAGATCTGAAGTCTGAGGAGAAAGGACGCCATTACTAGTTTTATGAAAGGTAACAGGAAGTAATATGAAGATTAATGTGACAAATTACTTTTGGCATGGAGAAATAGGTACAGTAAAGTAATTATATTACTTCTCAAAAGAGTAACAAGTAATGAGTAACATGTACCTTTTTTAAATGAATGAGCCTAACACTGCTGTCTTGTAATCATGAAATCTTAAGTTTGCATCTTCAGTTTGCCTTTTCTGTGTTGACCCATGTCATCCTTCCATGCATCACACAAATCTTTCACACATGATTAATTCCTTCATAATTAAACCCTTTCTATTCTTCCCCTTTTTCCATACCCTAACTTACCTGCCTTACCCCTCCCTGCCTGCCTGTCTGTCTGTCTTTCCTTTCTTTCCCGACCTCTAGGCTCCTCCTGGGTTGAAGAAGAATTTGCTGAGAACATATGAGTCATGGAGTCCTGAGCAGATCAGTAAAGGTTGGCACCCATCTTCTCTTCTCTTCACTTCACTTCTCTTCTCTTCTCCTCCAGTACCTTCCCTGTTTGATTAATAATACTTGTTTATAAAAGACGGACACTATAATAATGATTTATGATTGCAGTTATTTCAGTTGTGACACACTGTTGATTGTTTGTGTGTAGGAGGCATCCTTGCCAGAGCCCAGTCTCTGTTTTGTCTGGCTTGGTTCCATGCTGTCTGCCAAGAAAGACGCAACTACATACCACAGGTAAAATACACAAACAAGCCAATATTGAGCCAAGTGAACATAATTCTACAATTTCAGTTTAGGACAACAAGATAAATCTACTGTGGCATTGTTTTAAAGATTAAAAGTACAGCACTTGTTGAAGTGTTGTAACTATCATAGAACTAAGACAATAACACAAGCAGATAAAATAACCAGTCTTTCTTCAATTTTTCTTTATTTAGATTGGAGTTTTTTTCATGAATGCTACCAGCATTAACTGCTATTGCAAGTTGATACTTAACTTAGATACTTAGTACATGAAAATGTGCTGTAATGCCCTTTGAAACCGAGGCTTTTTTGAACGATGTGCTGATGCACACCCAAAATACATTATACAACCTTATCTCCACCCTGGATTTCACAATTTTTAAAGCACAGCTTACAGCACACGCCTTTACACAACACAGCTGTATAAATGCATGATTTATCTGTTTTCTAACCATCCCTACCGTTAATAACAAGTACCAAAACCATAGAGATTGATATTCAGAGGGAGGAAGTTGCACTGACATAAAAAGTTGTAGTCCGCACATTAACGCCCACAGAAAAAGTTAAAAAAAAAAAAACTACCACAGAGATCAGTTATCTGTGTCCTTCCTGACCACCATAGATAGTAAGTGTATTTACTCTTTGTGCTGTGCCTCTGGCAGGGTCTTTGTGTGGGCTTATGTGTGTGTATGGCTATGTATGTGTGTGTGTGTGCGCAACTCTAAATACAAGCCTTTGTTGTAAATTTGCCTGTGGGTCAAAATACACACACTGTACACAACAAAAAAGCACAATGTATGAAACAGCCCCAGCATTGGTGAAGCGTTAGAGGAGTGTCTCCATCTGATGCTTTTCATGCACTCAGAGTTTGCCATGTCATGTCAGGTCAGTGGAAGCATGGGAAATTTGATCTTCTGATATCATACACTGTCAAAGTGTTTTAATGGAGACATTACAAGTGTCAACCAGAGATGGATTTCACTGGTCTACTCTCTTTTTTAAACTAAATTGTAACTGAGCTTTAACAGTCCCATAGCAGCGCAAATAAATTTAAGTGGTGTCCCAGAATCAACTCAAGACATTTAGAGACTGAAAACAGCATTCCCTTATTTGAACTACAGGCCTGGTCAATCATTTCTTCATAACAAGATAGATTGTTGGAAGAATGATATAATTTGCATTCCCACAGAGGACATCCAGGCTATTTATTTTCTCAGTGGAGCCCAAAGGCAGAGATGAATCAGCACAAAGTAGATAACAAATCAAATAACATTGAGAGCAATGATGCTGAACAATAGCCTCAGTTATTAGGCTATTGGGACCCTTGTGTCAAAGAATTATTCAGTTTATATGAATACTCAATTTTGATTCACAAAATAAATTGTTTAATTTTAGTAGCAAAATCTCACACTGTTTAATTGCTAATGTAAGTTAATCAGGAAAGTTAATCACAAATAAAGATTAATGTCGTCACTGATGTAAAATGAATCACTTAATAAATGTTTCTTAAGAAATTAGTACAAAATGCCTGATAATCTGACATTCAAGCGCTGTTTAGTTGGCCAGGTGTGCAAAGGTGAGTGTCAAATGACTCTGCAGTAGTCATGGGTATTTACCAGCTCCACCTGCAATAAAGGTGTAACCGGAATGTCATGTTTGGGTGTGCATTTGGCTTATTGTTTTAGCAAAAACAATTGCTAAATGGGCACAAAAGATATACTGTGTACAACACAATTTCTTGAAGACATAGAAATGCAGACTTTAGATAGGCAGAGCTGCGAGCCTGTCTTATGGTATTCTTCATTTGTTTTTTAAATTAGGATATTTGAAGTTAAGTAAGATTACCTTATGGTTTTGTTATTGTTTGTTATTTTATGGATTCTGTGCATCGCTTTGAATAAAAGCGTCTGCAATATAACATAAATATAAAGATACTAAGGCCCACCAACAGAGCCAGTGTATTACTTTTAATTACTGTTGGCTTACATGAACTTAGTCAAAATAAAACTCGCCTTTGTGCAGTTATACAAACAGAAATTATGACCTGTTTTTTGTTTGTTTTTGTGTTTTCCTTACAAAAGTAGAACTTGTGGAATGCAGTTGATAGCTAACTAGTTAGGGAAGCATTCTTGTTCTTATCTCTGGAGGGGCAGTGCCCACCCCGTCTCCCCTGGAGCCATGCCCCTGCCTCCGATCAGCAGTGGTGTAAGTATGTGGGTGGACATTGTAATTTGCACGATGATCTGATTTTGTCAAACACCAAAGCATTTTATTTCAGCAAACGCTGACATCGGCCAATAGCTATTTGGGGTTTTGAAACCTAGCACAACAAAATTCAGTGAAAACGAGCCCTGACTGAGTTCTTAACTGTTTGGTTTTTGCTGCTGGTTTGATTGTGATTGAGTAGTGTGACTCCCATGCAGAGACATTTTAACACTAGCAAAATGAAAAACAAAAGATAGTAGTTCTTAGTATGCAGATATGTGTCAGAGTCTTAGCATGCACTGGAACTCATTTGTCTCTCTGTGTATTGCCGTCATGCCTCAGAGTCGTCTGTCTAATTGAGTAATACGAAATTTCTGCAGTTACAGCAGGAAGTTATCTCCCTCTGTCAGCTAAACCAACACGCAATCAACACTTTCCTAGTAAAATCAAATTCTGGGAGAACTGTAGCAAAGAACATGTTCCTATGATTAAACTTGGTGACGTGGTGGCTCTGATTAGCACTGCCGCATCACAGCAGCATGGTTTTGGATTTGATTCCCAGTCGGGGCGAAGCCTTTCTGTGTAGCGTATGCATGTTCTCCGCTTTCTATTGTTTCCTCTGGAGGATCTGCTTACCAGCACCATCAAAAAGCATGCATGTTAGCTTAGTTCTCCTGCCAGTGCCCTTGAGCACGGCACTGGCTTAGAACTTCAGATGGTCCCCAGATGCTGCAAAGCGTGCACATTGCTTCTAATAGTTAGGACTGGTTAATTTCACAGAGTGCATTTCCCCACGGGGATAAATAAAGGAGAGCTACTATAGGAGAATATAAACCTACTTAGTTAACATGAGTGACTTATGTCTTCTTGAGATCTGTCTCTCTGTTCCTTAAATTCTCTTACTTTACTCTGCTCACTTGTTGTTTTCCCTAATTGTCTTACCATTGGCCTTCCTTTCTGGCTAGTGTCCCTTTGTCTCTCTCTTCTTTTCTTTCTCTATCATTGAATCTCTGGTAAGTGTTTTCATTTGAGATAGTATTGTTGTTCCACATCCAAGAACATGATTGTCCAATTATTGAAACCGTCAGAACTCCTTTTGTCCACTCTTCCATCACTTGCTCCTTCCTTGCTTCATCTGCCACCCCCCATTTGTCTCTCCCCGTTTTCATCCCTTTTGCATATCTGTGTGAAAATCATTTGAAATGATACGAATAGACATTGACAGAGAAAAGAAAGAAAAACAAAGGGTAGTAGAGAAAGAAGTGTGTGTGTGTGTGTGTGTGTGTGACCATAGCACTGCAGCAGAAGCAAGATTTTGAAAGGAGAACACTTAGAGAAACCAATGATGGTGAACACGCGACTAGGTAGCACATTTTCTGTGCTCACAAAATAACTGAAAACATGCACATTCACAGTCAATAAACACACACACTGGCCCACAAACACACTCAGACACCTTTATAAGACCCATACATTGAATCGTTCACAAAATAAGCAGCCATTATTGTATAAATAAAACAAATGTATACATGCATGAGCACATGAGTGGGTTAAGGCATCATCTCTCTCATACACATGTAAGCACATTATCAAATGCAGTAGAAACACTCCCCAGCGTAATTTGTGAATGCACACTCAAGTACAAAACTACTGAACAAACAACATACACTTATTCATTGAAAGATTGAAAGAATTACAGAGCATGCCTACGCAGTTTTCCTCCACCCCTCACCTCATCCACCCACAGCATCAGTGGGCAGATAACAACTGCTCATTGAATAGCAGTGAAGTGCAACAAACACACACCACAATCTGAGACTGCCCTTGCACTCAATTATGTTTTACCACTTCTGTAGTTTTTTTTTTTTAGATTTATTTTAAGATGGTCAGTGCTGTAACACTGTGTTGTTCTTCTTCTGTGTCTGTGTGCATATGTGTTGTCTAAATACAGCAGACTTGTTTTTTTACTTTCCTTAACCTCATCATTGTGAATCTCCAGATTGTAGCATGTCTCTGTATAAGCAGAAATGGGAGTGACCCTTATTTTGT
Organism: Acanthurus reversus; assembly: GCA_029823135.1. NCBI lineage: Eukaryota > Metazoa > Chordata > Actinopteri > Acanthuriformes > Acanthuridae > Acanthurus > Acanthurus reversus. The sequence goes on from JAPXVT010000027.1 coordinate 15,840,143, forward strand.
GATTTACCCTCTGACAAGACAGCAGGGTTAGCTGTGATCAAATGGTTGATTTGAGAAAAATTGAGGAAG
>JAPXVT010000027.1:16079934-16100039 GCA_029823135.1 Acanthurus reversus
GGAGGTGCATACACACACACGCACACACACATACTGACACGTACTGACACATTTTATTGCTCTTAAAAATGTCAACCTCATGGTCACACTAGATGAATAGTCAGGGGAACCACAAAGTCTTTGGATACCTGCTCTCGAGACAATACATATTTGTACAAATTTTAACGTGAATCCATCCAAAAGCTTTTGAGAAATTTCAGTCTGGACCAAATTGCATAACTGACTGACAAACCAACATCACCATTCCTAAAGCCACGCCACTAACTTGGCTAAAGATATGACAGGTTTTTTTGTATGAAATTGGATCATAAAGAAAAAGATTGCTGATTTGGTTTTAAATAACCACAAATCTAAAATCAAGCTTTTTCAGACATGGTGGTGAAACGCTGTCGTTTCAGCTTTGGTGCAGCAGGTTCGGCGGGGATGCTGGCATTTGGCCACACAGGCCATGTTATGTTTGAACTCTGGCCAGTAGAAACTTGGCATTAGACTTGTTAATTTGTTTTACGAACATGTTGAGCTGTTCTGCAGTATTGACCATGATCTTAATCTGACTAAACACTTTTGCAGAAAATGGAGGAAACGGTGAACAAAATGGGATTGCGCAACAAGACCACACCACCCAAGATCAGAGTGTGCCGAGACCGAGTCAGCACCAGGACCACTATATGTATGTGTGTGTGTGTGTGTATGTATGTGTGTGTATAGATAGATAGATAGATAGATGTGTGTGTGTGTGTGTGTGTGTGTGTGTGTGCGTGTGTGTTAGATAGATAATAGATATGGCTGTTGAGCCTACTGTATCATATAAAGCTAAAATATGAGTGCCAATTACCACATGCCTTTGGGACTCTGTGTTGATGGGTCTTTATTATCAAGCTGGTATATTGACTGTGAACTAAGTAATTGACTTTGTTCAATCCAGCAGCCAAAGAGTTTGCCTGGGAGCCAATAAATAAATTGATGAATGGATTTAGATATGGTGGATACTGGTTTATAGATTGGACACACCCTGAGATATTGGAGACTGAGCAATATCTTTCTACTGGGACATTATCTATATTGACTTGCAGAATAGAAAGGTCTCTATGTAAATGTAACTGTGTGCGTAACATTTAGGGCTCTATGTTCGCAAAGGAAGTCTAAGCACAGATTCAAGCCTATTTACATTTTGGTTCACCGTAAGAAGTGGTCCGTGCCAAAGTCAAGCTGTTATTTGTAGAACAATGCAACAAGTGATGTGAGGGTGAAGACGGCCTTTGGAATTTAGGTGTAATTTTTGAGGTGAAATAAAGCAGGTCTAAGTGCGATGCAGCTGATGGAGTTCTGCTCCCTTTGTACACATAAACAGACGTATATTAAGTCCCACAGACAGGTTTTGTGGACACCCTACACATTTTATTCAATTTATATAAATAATTTAAACAGCATTTTTTGAATTTAAGCTCCTGGTTCAGTTAATCATGTAAAAAATTAAGCTGACTCTTACCTGCTGAACTGGATGGAAATCAGGCAGTTGGCGCATGACATGCCGCAGTAGCAGGTAACTAAAAAGAATTGCAATTAAAGTGCCCATAAGGCATTTCACCTACTCATCTGCTTTAATAATCTACCCAGCCATGCAAAGCACGTGACACTGCATCATTTACACACAAAGGTTTAGAGCAATTTACCTACAGCAGCTTGGGCCATGTAATAATAATTGGGAAGTACAATATGCACACTCCAGTCGCCAGCGTTTGTCGTCCGTTAGACTCAAGTTTTGGTTGGTTCTTCATTTTATATTATTGAATCACCTCCTGCACTGGGGATTGGTTTTCATAATACCAGGAAAAGAGGCATTTATAATGATAATTATAATTAATTTCCTCTTCCAAAGCCAATTTAACATCATCAGCCTTGGAGGCCTTATCATAGTACCATAAATTTGGTGATTATGAGTGTTGACCTCCCCAATAAGTCAGTTTCCTCATGCATAAAGTTTGGCTGGTGGTGGTCTGCTACTTAATGGACTTGAGACCGCGCTGCAACACAGTGATTTTAAAGGGGATGGAGAGGAGCTGATTTGATTGGCCTTGATTGAAATTGGCTGCGACCTTCTGCTTGTCTATGTTCATCAAATTACTAAAACCTTAAGGACATAGACCCTTACCTTGCATTTCTGCCGCACCTAAATTGTGTACTGAACCCACTAGTTCCATGTGTGACAGTGTAATGAGATGATGTAGGTCATGCATTAGCAGTAACGTTATTTGTTTTTGTCTGATTGTGAAGAAGTTACTGAATCCAACAAAAGACTTGTTTTCACTCAAATGTCTTCAGGGTTAAATAAAACTAGTTTATTTTTTTTTTACAATTTATAATCCAGTGATTGCATTAATAATGTGTCCCGGAGTCATGATCCATGTTCTAGATTTTTGAGGCAACAGAAAATGTCATCTGCACAAAATGGGAGTGAAGAGAGATGTGGGGTCTCAGCAGGAGACAGAATGCAATCATTTTTTTTCTCAAGTGCATTAACAGAGCTGGAAAAGGTTGTGTGTTTGTTGCAGCACACTGAGACTGTGTAGTTTTAGCTTGCTTGAGTCTTTCTGTTAAGTACTCACAATCCATCTTTGACAAAAAAAATTCTCTCAAGCAGAAACCATAATTCAAGACTTCTGACATTATTCTTTAGAGTCATGGTTTATTCCATTTTTGATCCTCTGCACCTGTTAGTCTACTGGGCAACAGAAACTAATAATATTATCATAGATCAGTTCATCTAATTGATTGATATGTTTTAACTGACTGGTCTGTGGCTTATACTCCCACATGAGTCATTTGACCATTTGTCTTTGCACTCTGGATATTTGAGCTCCTGGAAGAGGCCCATGCAAACCGAGTGGAGGCAACCCACAAAGGACCAGGGACAAGATCCACAATCATGCAGCTTTGGTAGCAGACGTTACACATTACTTCAGAAAACTCCAGAAATAACAGAGTTGAGACAGAGCAGCCGGAGACATCAGAGGCAAATGTGATCCAGTTTCAGTTTGTGAGGCGGAGTGCCGTAAAGTATCATGCAGGGATTCGTACTAAAGCTTATCCTCTCCTCCAAGTTACACAGTGCAGTAACGGGTGACTGGGGCTCAGATTGACTGACGCAATGACACCATTTACCCTATTACGAGTCTGGATGCTATCAACGGGATTTTTAAGCTGTTAATTTACGTCAAAACAGTTGCATAATGTTGCTTTCAAGATAATTCAAAGAAGTAGTATTCTGAACATTTTGTCACTCAACGCTGGTCCTCAAGGACAAAAAACAACACACTAATCTAAGCTTTGCTGATCTGAGAGTTTTCTGCAACGGCAGCATCCTTCTGTTTCCTATTGCTCGCTTTTGGGTGCCCTTGTACATATAAAACCCATATTATTTGGGATTTCGTTATTTGTTATCACTGATATGGATTACTGTTGTGGAATAAAAACCGGATGCTCATATTTAATATGTTTTCCAAAAGCCACTGATGTGAGGTTAACCAATAATGGTGTCATGTGGAGTTCAGCGAGACGTGTTTTTATAAAGATGCCTTTTAAAGGTAAAATATTCCCACTGGGAGGCCTCTCAAAGGTCCTGTGTGTAAGTGGGCTGCATGTGTGCCATTATGCAAGCAGAACTGGAAATGCATAAGATATGCTGATTAAGTAGGAAAAATATTAAAAGATGCGCAAGTGTGTTACAACCCTTAGCACAATTTACATACTGAATCCAAACTAACAGAACAACCTGAGGTGCCAAATTGGACTGAACAGACGTGAAAACACACTGCTAAGAGAGGGCAAGAGAAGTCATCACAATCAGTGGGTTTTCATAAATGAGTAAGATAGCTGAGTCATGAAACTTCCTTTATGACACATTTTTGTTCTGAACTTTACATCTGCGGTGAATGCGACTTATAGGTAAACTCCATGATTCCACACTGACTTCAAAAGAAACCAAACAAAACATGAACAGATGGCGCAGCCCTTATGGAAAGTTTATGAAAAATTACTTAAGATGAGTTTTCCTGCTCTGCACATTCTGGTGAGCTAGCTGCAGTACAAGGCTACGCAGCACAAAGCACAGTGCTGCAGACCTTCTTATACTCCAGCAATGCCAAAGCTCTCTTATAAATTACACAAATGAAACAATCCCTTCTGGATATGCTCATGTTTCTAAATATGATGAACTAATCAGGCTAACATTTCAATATGATCATTGTAGGACGGTCAGAGTCTTTTACGTTGCACACAAACTGATGCTTAATTGGCTTATTACCCCTAGCACGCTTAGGAAAGGACCTTCAGTGGCAGCCTTTATTTTTCTGTCACAGAGAGTCTTGGCTCTCCCTGTGTGTATTTGCAGCATATTGCCAATGCACAGACATTGATGTCGTATTTCTTCCCAAGTCAAACACTTTTCCACTGCATCTACACAGTAATTAAATCTTTGTTTAACTGTTTCTAGTGTTCAGTCTATATTTAACAGAAAAGTTGGATACAATTTGAGTTTTAATTAAACCTGAGAAAATAAACCTCTTTCTGCACAATACACACGTTTCTGATATGTGGCATGCACATTAACTGGGAGTGCGGGGCAGGTGAAAGAGTCACAGTTTGCAGCATGAGGTGATTTTCCTAATTAGCTCACCTTTATTCAGAGAGAAGTAACTAATCAGTGTCATCTCCTGGTGCGGTGTTTGTTTTCAGCTCTGCCTGCAGACTATGTGCTCTCAGTGGCACATGGTGTGAAAGCTGTGAGGAGGGAACCAGTTTTTCCTTCCAACCTGCTGCCTGCATAGCACTGTTTGATTTCAGCACCACGGACAGAGCCGGCAGTCTGATGGAGGAACTGAAGGCAGACAGTATGAGGATGAAAACAACTGGGCGCTGTTGTTTTAGTTCATTTAAAATCTACTTCAAAGCATAATTTGTCCTTATCCTGCTGCTGTACATGCATTTACTTTTACAGTTTATCTTAGTTTAGTTTAGTTTAGTTGGCTGTTACTTTTTCAATCTGAATATCAACTTTAACTTACAGTTTGGGGCCAGTCTGTGTTATCTGGAGCTGGCAGGGTTGATTTTAAGCTAAAAAAAAAAAAAAAAAAAGGCACAGGGACGTGTAATGCAACATTTAAGAAATGTCGAATTCACATGTGATTTACTCCTGTGCTCTGCACTCGAGCGGGAAATCCCCTCAGAGATGGACAGACCGCATCTCTCACTAGGACAAGCCGTGAAGCATCCGTTTCGTTTTGCCATCTGGAAAACTGAAACTGTGCTCTTCACTGTGTAACTATCAGATTCCAGACCGTCTGTCAGTTTTACCGACCTGCCCGAGAGGCAAGATAAAACGACCCTGAGTGGGATACGGCCATAACATAAAGCACTCTGACGGAATCTACTCCAGGCTACGATTCTCCCTCACCGTTTTATTTTCTTATTTTAAGCAACACAAAACATTATTCCTGGCTTTTATCATTCCATGTCGCTGATTGATCGCGCTCTCTGTCTTGTGGTTGTTGTTTTTCCCTCCTTCTCGTGGCCAGATGTTTGCGCTCATGAGGTCGTGCCGTTAAACATCCACAATGATGATGTTAGCTTGTCCCCAAGGCGCCATCAGCGTCCTGCAGCTGTGGGCGGCCCGAGGTTTCCCCTCTGTCAGCTTGACTGCGTGCTGCCGCCTTGGTGGGACGCGCCGAGGTTGGTTTGGCCGCGGTAGTGCACCAGTGCGTCAGGATGGACTGGTTTTAAAATGTAATTAATTAGGCGCAGGCTCTCTCTCTTTCTCTTGTCTGTCTCACCAGATTAAACAATCAAACCCAAGTTAGCATCTTCGTGTGTCACATAGGCTACGCTTTTACTTGAAACACTTTCTCCTTTTTGCTTCTCTCCGTTTCGTCTTTTCTCTTCTTCCACACATTTATGCGAAAGACAAATAATCCAAGGAGTTGTAAAAGACAAAAATATCATGTTAGGTTAAATGCTGTCAAGTTCACACAGTGGGGAGACCATGGCCCTAGTGCGCGCTCACTCACTCGCGGATCCCTTTTTAAAAAAAATTTCTCTCTTTGAAACTACATCCGCGCCTTATCACTTGGCTACGGTCATGAGATTCAGTGTTATAGCAAGTTACGGAGGGCAGAGCTGACAGGAAGGTAAAAGTGTGAGATGGATGGATGGAGAGAGGCAGGGGGAGAGAACAGATGATCTGAGTGAGAGAGAGAGAGAGAAAATAAGGTGTGCGAGTGAGGGAGAAAGAAAGCGAGAGAGAGACGGGGCGCGCATGTCCAGTTCCTTCATGCAGACTGTTCTCCCAGCTCGCCAATCATTCTAGCGAGTTTCCCCAATCTTTCTCTCTCACCGTCTTCACATGTGCGCCGGACACACAGCTCCCACCAGAGCGGACACTGCAGGGGAAGAAATGGACGAGCCCACAATGGAATAGGAATACTGCCGGACAGAACGAGGAAGAAAACCTCTCTCATCTTTCTTCTTTTCCCCCTTTTTTTCTGACGCCTTTTTTCCTCGCATCTCCCCCGCTTCTCTTTCTCTCTCGATGTCTCTCAACAGTTTCTGAAGGGATTGAAGGACAGAAAAATGAGGATTATTATTTTTGCTTGGCACTTTCTCGGGGTGTATTCCGCCCTTTGGGGGCTGGCGACGGGGGCTTTCCCCAGTTCAGTGCAGATAGGTGAGTTGGAGGATTGCTGATTTTACGCACGGACACTCAGATCTGGGGTACTATAGGCAACTGAATATTAGTGGATTTTAGCGGACAGCAGACACTGAGGCAGGGGGGGCGCACCGGGACCCTCCAAAACACAATATCACTGTTACAAAAACTCCAGAAATTCACACAGGAATAGAAGAACAAGAGAACATGCACGTATAGAAACTCATGTCCCTCTGGTGTAGCTTTTCTGTTTTTCAGATATTTTGCGTAATGGGAAGATTGGTGCGTTTTTTGTGCTGTGACTCATATGGTTCAGAAATACACACTTACTCGTTCATTATGTCTGTTCCTTTACTGTATTTGCGTGTATGTTAAAAGCTGCTCTGGTCTCATGAATGTTTCAGCGAGCTTTGTTCCCTTTCAGTCTTCTTCACTGTTTAGACACTGCAGCATTCTCTCTCTCTCTCTCTCTCTCTCTCTCACTGTGTTCCTGCCCTTTCCCAGTTACCCCATCCAGTGTCAGTGCAGGCTTGTGTTTCAACCTGCCTTTAAACATCAGAGTTAAAGTTAACTAAATCTGGATAATCATTGTCTTGCTTTGCACGTATGGACCACACACGCATGGAATCCCTCTTGTCCAACACACACATGGGAGCATACACAGACGCACACACACATACACACACACTGACACACAGATGCACACACACATTCCTACAGACGTGTGTGAAAATGAATGCACTGCATCACTCCTCGTGGGGGGCATCTGGGAGGTCTTATAATGAGATTCGGCTCCTTGACTCTGTCTCCCTACAGCTGCCAATAAACTTAATACGCTAAATATTTCCTGCTTGGCTCACACACACACATACACACACGTACTTGCGCAGGCTTTTTAAGCATGTATGTGCGCTGGCACAGCATACACTGTTATAAAAATGAACACTTGATGTGAACACTGCTGCAAATATTCATCCAAATACATGTACAACATTCAGGTGCACACTTTTACACAAAAAAACATATGTGCAACATACACACATGCACATGCAGAAGGTATACAACATATTGGATCATGCAGAAGCTCTCCCATGAACTCTCTCCTTCTCTCCCACTGACCAACACTCCAATATACATACAGAATCATTCTCCGGTCTTTCAAGTTCACTTGAGGAGTCATTTGCATATCTCTGCATTGCACACAAGTGTAATGTAAGTGGAAGCACACACACTTTCTTTTTGAATGTGTGTGTGTGTGTGTGTGTGAGAGAGAGAGAAAGGGAGAGAGAGAGAGAGAGACAGAAAGACAAAGACTCCCACAGATGAGAATTTCCTCGAGAAATTGCTGCAATAAGGTGTCATGTTGGGACATGACTCGACTCCTCATCTGGTTGAAGTGCATGCGCAAAAGTGTGTTTGTGCCCTAAAACAGAAGCCATACAGGAGTGTTTAATGTAAATTAATTATTTTGATAATGCAGATATACACATTGCATATTGCCCACATACATCCAGATGTGATGTCTTGGCTTACTCATGTGTGTGTTTGGTGTCTGGCTTTGGCTGCTGTCTGCTGAGGGGTGCAATGGCAAATTCTGAGAATCAGAGGAAGAAAAGATGGAAGACAACGCAAAGTTTTAGCCTGAACGAGACACACACACACACACACACATACACACACACACACACACGTCAGCGACGATTGCCTCGTTCAATATGCTCTGCCTCCCGGCTCCTCCCCTGTCATCTTTCCTCCCTCCCTTTTCTCTCCCTCTCTCTCTCTCTCTCTTTTCCAATGCAATGTCAAAGCTGCATCATCCTTAAGTGTAATCCAATTCAGTTAAGTCTAATTCAGTTAAACTTAAGTCACATCAGTTTAGATCAGTGTAATTTAACCTCTTGTGTAAAGCGATGCAGAAATAATCTATAGAACTAGCATGACAAACACGTTAGTTACATCCACGGTGATGCAACCAAAGAAAGTTCTATTCAGAAAATGAAAATATTGGAGATTTTCTCTCTTTCCCACATATTTTCACATGTTCCTTCACTCCCTCTTAACTCTGTCTCTAATTTTTGGACTTTGAAATGTTAGCTTCTCTGTTTCTATCATCTATCTCATTTTGTCATCTAATTCTTCATTTTGTCAGATGGGCCATATTGGGGGATTCTCTCATTTTAAAGGCCAACTGAGACATCGCACTCGCCACCCTCTGCCTTTCTTTTTGCGCGCTCCTCCTTTATTTAGCTGACACTTTCTGCTCCGCTTTTCTTTAATGTCCTTTCCAACTCATTATCTCTTTGACTGCCTTCCTGTTGGCTCAGTTGTCTCCTTTTCTTCTCCTCCCCTCGGTCCCTCTCTGTCTTTCTTTGATTTCATCAATGAAATGCGCAGTGTGTGCGCGTGTGTGTTAATGCGTTTTTGTGAGGAAGGATGTGCTAAAAGACAAATTACCTTTTGTTGCAAAGCTAATGAAGATCTTGGCCTTCTCCCTCTCCCCCCTCCTCTGTTTTCTTTGCCCTCCCTCCCTATCTATCCTTGCTTCCTCACATTACTCTCTGTTTTCCTGTCCCTTTCCCTCTCTCACCACGTTCCTATCCGACCCCTCTCCGCCCCACAATAACTCACTTCCTTTCCTCTCCATCATGTTCCTCTCCTCTTCGCCCTCTCTCTTTGTTGCTCTCTCTAGGTGGGTTGTTCATTAGGAATACTGATCAGGAGTATACAGCGTTTCGACTCGCTATCTTCCTTCACAACACCAGCCCTAATGCTACGGAAGCTCCCTTTAACCTGGTGCCACATGTTGACAACATAGAAACTGCCAACAGCTTTGCCGTCACCAATGCATGTAAGTATTTAATGTGTGTGTGAGACTGAAAATGAGGCTGCAACAAGGACATGCAAGTATTCTCGCTCTTTCTTTCTACGACTTTCGTTAGCTTTTGCTTTCTCTAGGCTTGTGTTCGGTCTCTTTTTTCACCTCTACACACTGTTTGGTAACGATGGATTAATTAGGAACTCAAGTTGTTTGAGCGATCACACTGCAACTTTGTTATCTCTGTCATGCACAATGTAGCAGCTGAGCGAGATTTGATGAATGCTATTTAAGAACAATCTTTTCTGCCATAGTTGCTGAACAAGTTGCCATTTGAAAGACTTGATTTTAGACACTGAAGCACTACATGATCTAATACTTGATCCATCATAGACAGGTTCTTACTGCGTGGCATTTTGAGGCAACAACTGTGGTTGTTTTTACCAACAATTTTGGCAAATATTGTTTTTTAAATCATAAGCTTCCCTTTATGATTTTTCCCAATCAAAGGGGCAACATTACCAATAACAACTATATTAGCCTTGGAACAGAGCAGAAATAGGGAAAAATGAATCCTTTGTGTTCAGAATAGAGGGGAACAGTTGGTACTTGTGTCATGTGTGATCATTTGAAGGATGGCAACTAATCTTTCATCATCCCCGTCTCTTCCCCGGGAGTGGAGATTGAATCCGACACACTCCCTCTTGACCTGGAGGTCAGCGACAGAATGTTTGTGATGTTTGTGCTGGCAAGTCAGTGTTAACACGACCATGTGGGTAGCCAACAGTTCAGAACTGCTCAGTGTGCTACAGGTGTGTGTGTGTGTGTGTGTGTCCTGAAAATTAAAAATGTTATCATGATAAACAATTTCCACACCTTAAATGCTTAAAAAATATGCATGTCTTTCAAATAAATGTTAAACAGTTTCCAAAAAAATTTTCAAAGACCCCAGGGAAGGTTGTCCAGTTTTGGCCTTATGTTAACATTACAGCAAACATTAGCCATTAAAAAGTCTTTGTCCGGTCGTGGCTTGGGTCTCTGTTACAATGAATGTTTATCTGTTTGGAGTAAGGGAATAAATATTGCAAGAATAAGAAGAAAAAATAGTTACGAATCATGACATGCTAGACCCCCATCTTATTTAGACTTTGTGTTTTTTTTGCACTCAGCAGTTTAACTGTCATCACACACTTTTGTTCTGTTCTTCCTTGCTTTTCTCTGCAATGTTGTGTGGATGTATTCCCACTTCCCCATACAAGTCCCAGGTTGGCTTGTGGATTTCATTCCTTCAGTCTCACTGACGTGGTGCAACTTGCACACAGCTGCTTGATCATTTTTCTTCATCACACAAAAAAAATCATGGACGTAATCATTGTTGTATTGTTGAAAAAGACTTACTTTGTGGGTTTGTTGACTCTAGCCTCTTGCTCACAGTGGCGGAGCTTTGCTGTGACTGTCTGCATTTATTCGCATGACTTGAGAAGTTTGGTTATTTTTGTTCTGCTGAGTGACGCTGGTTTATGCCACCGCAATCTAAACGTCTTTGATATTCTTAGGTGAGTCTCTGTGCGTGCCCGTGAGCATCTCCAAAGGATACCCGTTGTGTAATTCTCTTGCTCATCTGCCTCCTGGTGAGATCTATTCATGTCAGTGCAAGAGAGGGGACTACGGTTCTGTTATTACTAGAACAATGTCATTTAGTTTTTCAGTAAGTTAAGATTTTGTATTTGCAGGGGCTGAGCAGTCGGAGTGCTAATGTTGATTAAAGAGCATTGCCTGATAATATGAAAATCCGTATCCATTGTTTTATCCATTGTTATGCTCAGTTGCTGTGCTAACTCAGAATAATTGTGAATAGACTTGAAGGGGAATTCAGAAACTTTTAAACCTGGGCCCTATTTGTACATGTTATGGTGTGGAAATGACTGGTACTTACCAAATGGTTTGTATTTTCTTTGGGGCAACTGCAACTGTCTTCTCTAAAACCACTAAAACTGCTTTTATGACACTCACAGGCTGCAGTTGTCATTCTAATTTGTTAGTTTAAATAATTTCTATGCAATTTCGAAACACAAGGTTCAAGGCTCGAGGAAAAGTCTTGCTCTCAAATCCTGCATAATTGGGACTCTTGCATGATCCCTGGGGCCTGTACTATGACGCGAGTTCAACACACCCTGGATCTCTTCGCGTTACTCGGCTTCACTAAACCTAACAAAAGCAATCCAGCTAAGCGGTTACACGAAGCTGGTTTTAAACTCCGTGTTTACAGCATTTTGACCTATCACAAATATGGACTGAGCAGACAAGTGGCAGCAGAGCGGCATATTTTAAATACCGGGAGCAAACTAATGTAGAGGTTAGATGAAAAGTGATCGCAGTTGTCAGACGCAGGAGGAACACACACACACACACACACACACACACAAAAACTACTGTGAATGCGTCAAGCATTTAATATCAATGCAAAGATAATAAAAGAAATGTACATGGGATGAGCGCTGGATCACAAAATAACTACAGTGGAGTTTAATTAATAGGGAGATCGACACATTTAACACCTACCATTTTTAGCCTAAGTTTTTAAACTGTCGTGTTACACTAAGCTCTTCCTCTGACTACTTTTTATAGCCTATTTAATATTAGTGCCACATTATTAGGGTCCAAATATATCAAATTATTAAACGTGTTTCACACTATGCTTCTAAAGCTTAGTTAATTTCAGTCATTCAAACTTTTACTTTTTGGCTCTTGGTCCAAATGGGCTTGGGAGTAATTAAAAATAAATATGAAACATAATTCAGAACAGGCTTAACTTTGATATCTTAAAGTCCAAAAAAGGCAAACATTTTGGTGCTTCATTCATTCTCTCTAACGTATGTTTAAAGAAGCTGACACAGATAAATCATACCTTCTGAGGAGAATGTATTCTTATAAAAATCTTTAGATAAATGTAAAGAGATTTGTCAGTCTGTAGGCATGCTTTCCCTCCTCAGAGACTCTTTGATTTGAGCTCTGAGCTCCACAGGATCTTTAATGAATGGTGATGTCATTTTTAAAGAGAATTTCTGATTGGTCTGTGTGCGGTGCATTTACACCCGTTGATCTTTTATCTCAAACATAACCTGCTACGAAGCAGGTTAGGCATTCAGCATCAGTTACCGCAGTGATTTACCCCAATGTGAAGTAATTCACCATCACAGGAATGAAAACACAGAGATAAACCTAAAGTTGCCTCGCTAAGCACAAATCCTGCTTCATAGTACAGGCCCCAGGTTAAACAAACCGACATTTCTGGTTATATGAAAAGGATACTACCCTAACAGAAAAGTCTATTTCTGTGCAGACCTTTTTGGTAATGTTGTCAGATACAACTGCAGAATAACAACTGCACACCGTGAGAGGTAAATCAAACAGCTTTAGTGGACGTAGTAGAGACTGTCATAGTTGCAGTCAGGATTACATTGCAACCGTGTTGTGGCTCCCCTGTGGCAGTCTTCTGAAATAATTATGAATATTTTGATAAGTACCACCATCATTTGCACACCTTAACATGTAAAAATAGGACCTGGATACTGGAAGTCCCTTTTAAATCATTTAGCACTTCTGTAACCTGGAGTCTCACCCTGTGTGTCGCATTAGACATTAAAACAACCGAAACTCCCCCGGGTGAATTAACCTTTTTAACTTAACAACAAGTCAGGATTCTTGCTTATCTGACCTGTAAACCCTTTCTTGGCCTTCCTTGGGCGTTGTTTTGTTCATTCGTTTGACCGGTCCACTCTTTCATGTGGGTCTTGAATTTAAAAGGTGAATAACAGAGAGTTTGTTTCAGTGTGGGAGACAAACTCTGCTTTCTCGATTTCTTTGTCTTTAAATGACGACAGTGTCTTCTTTGTGGTGTGACGAAAACGTGCTCAGTTCCTAAAATCTCTCCCCACAGGTAAAACACTTTTCAGCTGATGAGTCAGAGTCACGACCCCTACAGTGTGACGTCAGCTGTGACCCTGTACCCTCCAGCCTTCCTAAACTATAGCTACTTCTGCTTAAACTGCTAAAACTTTCCCATAACACCCTTGCTGAAAAATGTGAACATTTTTCAACTGTTCACACTGAATTTTTCTCAAGGTTAGTATGTCGAATCTCCTCATAAACACACTTATATGGTGCAACCATCTTAGTTTTGGGGAATTTTTCAAGTGATTGTATTAGGGTTAGGGTTAATCACTCATTATATTATATTAGTGCATTTAACAAGGTTCATGACTTCAGGTTGTAAAGCATATTCTGCTCCACAGTCAAAAAAGGCCAGTGAAAATGGCAAAGTAGTCTATTTCAGAAGAGCTCTTAAAGGTATTAAGCAATTTTTGTGTTGTGTTACATATGAGTAGATCGAGTTTAGACACCTTATATCCCTGGAAATGATTATTTATGGATTTAATCGCAGCCAAATGCAAGTCACATAGAATCATAAATTAAAGCTACATAAAACAATTTTCTGCTCACTGTATTTTAGCCCCACATGAATGGAAAGACTAGTTAAAACAACCTACAATGATTGGAAAATTAATGGTCCATCTACCACCTCCCACCCACACATATCATCACATGCTGCATCTATCTCTCAGTTAAGCTGTGTGAGTGGGAAGGTACTCATTGAATACACTTTAGGTAGCGATCAATCAAAGTCATCAGCAGGTGTTTTACAATACGTATGCATGCACTGAAGCCCGACTGACTGAGATTTGCCACAGCGGGCACCAGAAAACTTGCTCTGTCTTTGTACTTTCATTCCTCTGTCTTCAGTATCTACTTAAAGCCGAATGACCTGCCAGTGATTTAGTAATAACTTCATGCTGTGCAGCCAAATGTTGTTAAAACCCAGAGAACTTTACTTTAAACTCTAGATATCCCAGAGTCCCCACAGATATTAAATGTTTCTGGCTAAACTTTGGGGAAATAGGTGTAAAATGATCCCCAGCACATCTAGATTATTGAATGGTGCCCTCATAATACTGTGCAGTGCAGACTAAAAGGATTTTTCCTCCTGCTACTGCAGGGAAAATTATATGACACAGCAGTATTTTTATTATTGTCAAACCATCTGATCAAAAGACCAAAAAGAACCACAACAAAGCCATCTAAGAGCTCCCATTTGTCCAAAACAAATAATACTGACATGACATAGTTTGCTAAGAGAGCACAAAAATTAAGCACACAGCAGCAAGACACACTTTTTCACTGGCTGAACATTCCTTTATTTCCATGAATGCAGCCATTGCAGTTTCTTTTGAGTCAGTTGCACGAGCTTGTATGCACGTACTTGTGCTGATAGATGAGATCAATGACAAATTGCGATCTCTGCACAGCTAAGTGTTCACCGAGTTGCAGCAGTAAATAATGTTACGTCTAAATAATGTTACATATTTGGTCTTTGATCAATTGCCAAACTATTGTAGCTCCGTTCAGTAGTGTCAATATATTAAAAGATGGTTTGGGTGTGTTCTTTTTTTGGATTCTTTACTGGAGAGACGCATTCAAGCTCATGCATCCACTTCAGACAGTGTGCTCTTACGTTTTTAGCTTAGCAGCTACAGTGAAGATTTTAGCTTTAAACAGTGTGTAAATAACTCCTTTCCAAATCCATGTGGGATCTTGGGGCTTCCGGAGACAGATTAAGCCAGACGAGCTGTGTGGAGCTGTTTTATGTTTTATTCAGTCCCCAGCTTCTTCAGTTGTTTACAAAAATGCTGCAACAGTGTTTTGTTGTAATGCTTTGTGGACTAAGAAACTAAACTTGACTTTGACATTTTATCTGAATGAGGGTGAGTGGATGGCAGACGACTTGTTCCTTTAGTGGGAATTACTGATGACAAGACAAGTATAAAATAGAATAGCACCAGCCTTTTTTTAAGGAGCAATTTTTTTCTCTCTTTTGTAATTTACTTTAAGATTTACTTTATTTACATTGTTTTTCTGCTCAGCTAGCAACTCTTTTGCTGTCTGTCTTCACCTTTTCTTGGTCTCTTAACATTTCCCTTTCCAGAGCTGGTCTCTGTCCTGTTATCTCTCTGCCTTAATTTACACGCACACATACACGTGCACACCCCCACCACCACCACCACCACACACACACGCACACACACCTTTGCAGACATTGTGCCATAAGAGGAGGAGTGTTTGGAAAATGAAGCTCTTCAATGTGAACCGTCTGCTCTCCGCAGGCTCCACATAACAAGCGTAACCACTTCTCCCTCTCTCCCTGTTCATCTTTCTGTCTCTCCCTTGTCCACTTGCTTTCTCACTGGTTTTATCTCTCCATTCCCCTCTCCGTCAGCCCCCCTCTTGTCTCCTCATCTCCCTGGATTCTCTTTCTCTCTTCCTCCGCTTCTCTATTCTCCATCATGTTTTGCCGTCTCCCCTCCGCACAGGCATGGTGAATGGATCTCTAAATTAATCCCTGACTCTTGCTCCGGGTGGTGAGCAGCGCTCCGCATTAGAATAGGGAATTCTGCCTCTGACCTTGGCTACTTCCTCTCTATTCTAGTATTCAGGAAGCATGAACGGATCATAAAAATCCCTGGTCGCTGCAATTTTCCCTATTCACCAAGAAATACAACCCACTTTCGTCTTCCAGGGTCGCACATCCATATATTCTCTGCTGCTGTCGATCTTACTTTGTTGTTTCATGGCTGCACATGCACATGCATAGGTGTGTGTCTATCTCTTTTGTGATCTATAGACACACATATATGTACACATACATATGTTTATGTGCGTGAATCTTTTTGATGTCCCTCAACCAGTGCGTGTCTATTTACCGGCTTATAGAAACTAATGCACATGGATTACCATGACCAAAAGCTACATCTAATATGTGTGCATGTGTGTGTGCTCCTGTGTGTGTGTGTGTGTGTGTGTGTGTGTGCTGGCATTCCTGTCCATGCCTATTGCTTTAGCGCAAATCCGTGTGTCACTGAGGCGCACGGGCACATACGAATGTGACTGTGTGCCTTGAAAAAGACCCCGCTGAGACGGAGTGTGATGAAGATAGACAGGAAGTGATAAGGTGAATTAGGGACGGAGGAGAAATAAATGGAGAGGAAAGGATTTGTAACAAAGAGGTAGTTATGGCTGGTTTATGGTGCCAGAGCTGAGAGACACAATAATGTGCTGTCAAGGCTGTAACTGTAATACTTTATTTGTGGGATAATGCTTTGATTTTAATCCAGTTCCCGTCCAAAACAACAACAGGTAAAATATTGTGTTCTTATCTGTATACAGCAATAATAATATTGATGGTGATGTGTAATGTGGTGTGTTGGTTTGAGTGGTTGATTACTGCGGTGATGCACTTTCTCGTTTGTCATCTAGAGTTCATATACAGCAGATTGTGCCTATAGTGAATCATTCACAAATCAATACTGTTTATGTATTATTGACTGCCACAGATTGCATTTGCATGCAGGCTGCACCCGATTATCTTTGCAGCCAGACTGAGTCAAACTGTCGCAGTCAGAATCTCCTTGAGGTGTCAGTCTTTTTTTTTTGTTTGCTTGCTGGGAGTTAAGGACAAAATTAATTTATTCAGAGGTGCAAAGGCAAAGGGACTTTGGAATTAGGAATGGTAGTTAGACGTACACTCATACAAGCACATGTTCCTATCTCATTAGTCCATGCATCATTAATTACTGTGATTTAATATAATTGCATTACATTAATTTAATATTCAAATTAAATGTTTATAGTTCACCTAAGTATAACCTTGACTCTTATGCCGGCCATTGGCACTCAGTACTTTCAGAATAAATCTGTGATCTACACAAGCATCTGGACCAAGACCTGGGTCATATGAAAACATTGCTGATAAGGTGTAATCAGGTGGCAATCAATGCATGAGTATGTCAAGGGGTGCTTCTCAAAGTCAAGGATGCTTCCACGGTAGGACGGGTACAGAGGCAAGGAAAGACTCCTTCCTGCATCCTGAGAATACTGAGTGAAACATTCTGGCCAGTGTGCAGGTGAGCACCATTGAAAAGGACCAGTTTAAGAAATGATGCTTTAAATTTATCTAATTTCCTATAGAGGTGACTATGTTAGGTAACATTCATGTCACGGCATAGCTGCCAACAAATACTGTGCTGATAAACTTGCAATATGACAACTAAAAAGCAAAAGGAAAGCAGACACTCGGCAATGTGCATGAGGGGGTTCACTCTTGTACCATGCCATATTTATGAGACATATATGAGCAGGGCACTGATATGCATCGTTGCCATCAGTTAACAGACTTTTAAATAAAGCCTTGTTGATAAAATATGTGTGAAGATCAGCAATTAGAAAACCCATTCCTTGCCTTACATTTGTTCAAAAACAGTTTTTGTTGGAGTGCTGAGGTTAAATAACTGAACGTTTACCATCAAATTTTCCTTGTTTCCAAGTCTGGGGACACAACAGTGAGCGTGTACATCTTGCTGTGTGGGTTTTCTGAACGAAGAACTCTGAAAAAATGAGGCTCTAGTAGAATTTAACTGATTCCAGTTTCGGACAAAAATTCAGGTCAGGGCCAGTGATTGACTCTGATATTCTGTCCCAACACTTAGCAAAAGTTCTTCTAATAGTAAGTCTAGAGTCTTGCAAAAAGTTCAGAAGAAGTCACCGGAGAAGCTCTGAGTTGAATGCAGCAGAGTTTATTTCCCCAAAACAGGTCAGCAGTCCTATACAGGCAATAAACCCGACTCTTTCCCTGGAATAGACTGAAAATTGAGCTGTTCTGCACCTTATTTTATACTCTACACAGAGTCCCTCCTTCTGCTATCTATTTTCTTTTAAATGGTCACATTTCTTCCTGGAAATAATGGTGTCGCATCAGGCTGATCAAAGACCTAACTCCACCCCCTCACACCTGCCACGTCTTGGCACAAGTTTCTGTTGGTGTAAAGCTTTAGGCTCATTTGGTTCATCCAGCCGCCCGTGAGTTTCTAATGGTGGGACTTTCCAGCCTGCTGAACAAAGATCAGCCAGGTCTAAGATGAGCTTCTGACACAATTATTTCCGGAGAGACTCCAGCCGCCTTTCTAAAATTACATGTTAAATTCTACAAACTACATTTCACACTGTGTTTGATTATACAATTTGCAAAGTTATGGGAGTGACACGTATATGGTGTATATTTGGTACAATGTAACACATGCTAATATGGTTAATATTCATGGTTAATATTGCTCTCTTAACATGATTTTTCTCTACAACACAAGACATAAGGACAGTCCTTCAGTAGAATTAGATGTGCCTCTATAGAATTTAGCCCTGTTGGGATCAATCATTGACTTTGAGAGGCAACTATTGAGGCTTAGATTGAGTTTATTCTGCTTAGTGCAGTCAAATACTTCTCCCTTAAAAAAGAAATCTTGCAGTCTCAGTCGGACTCACCTGATAAAATAAAGTTTAAATAGAAGATGAAAACAGTAATGCCAGCAGCACTTGGTGATTCTGACAGTTCAAATTTCAAAAGAAAATAAGACCATGCGTTTACTTCAAAAGACACAGGGACAGCTTTTAATGTAACTTGCATAGTTTTTAAGTCTAAATTATTTGAATTTTAGAGGCAACAGGAAACATTGTATTTTTGAAACTCATACATACACGCATAAGGATAATTTTTACAGTTAAACAGTTATAGATTTTCAGTGTAATTCTAAGGTCACATACACATTACTCTGTTTTAAATTTCAGACAGAGTCTTACAACACCAAGATCCCCGTCCATATTTGCACTTTAAGTACCACTGCAGCTCTAATCTCCATCCCTACTACATGCCTTAAAACACATATCACATGACTATTCAGCATCCATGTTACTGTACTTGTAATCGCACAGCACCTGGACTTTCAAAGAATGTTTCCCTTAGCAAGGAGTTTTTTTTACATTGATGTATTTGCAGTCAGTAGCTCACAGGCAGCATGGCATACCATGTGTTTGGTAGAAGCAGATGACAAGCTCCCTCACTTTGGGCTCTGTATGTGGTGTTTTGTTGGTATCTGGCCACAGGAAGATGGTGATAGCCTTACAAACTTGTCGGATGATGACAGAAACAACTTGTTAGGATAGTCTAAACACATTGGCAGTTTTGCGAAGTTGTCCCTCATCACTTCAGTCTTCCCTTGTCCCAAAGTAACGTTAATATTTTGTTAAAACATCCATGGGCGCCTGCATTCTTATCGTCACTCCCTCCACCGGCGGACACATTTTTTTGCTAAGGTCGATCAGGGTCAATCTGGACCGATGTGTGATAGTTTTTCCTCCATTCCTCTGTAGCCACAACACTTTTGATAAAGTTGTCCCACCAGGTGCTTGTTCTTCCCAGTCTCACCTGCGTAAATAATAGCTGGCCCCATGCACATGTAAGCAGTAGTAACGTGATAAATGTGGAAATTAACTGCAAAAGAGAAAACAAGGTACGCCGAGTAGTCGTGGCTCGCAGATACAAACGTTCATGATACATACAGACTGATGTAACATGTTTTCTTCTGGAAAAAGTCACATGTCATTGGCTTGACCATTCAGGGAAGGACACAGCATTGCTTATACTGC
>JAPXVT010000027.1:16138718-16154198 GCA_029823135.1 Acanthurus reversus
ACAAAGGTAACCTATTAAGTTTTTAATGTTATGCTGTACCAAATGCAGTTTTCAAGTGATTGCATTTTGTTTTTGTCCATGTTTTACACGGCGTTCCTACTCTTTAAAATTGTGATTACATTTGCCATGTGTTTCAGTTTTGTGCATCTTATCAAACTGTCTCTGCTTGGTGTTTGCTTTAATCCTTGTCATTTCACTGTTTCAGATTAACTTTTGCACTTATCCTCTGAGCACATAATGTATTTCAGCATTAAACCCAAATAAAACAACACCCAATGTAAAGTTATGATATAACATTATTAGCAATCAAGGTTGATATCTGGCCTTGTGGCACAATATTGACATACTGTCAATATATTGCCTGAGCATATTCGGAAGTATTAAATAAGCCTGGAAATGGCACAAAAATTATCTTAGAAGACGCTGAGTCTATTGACTTTGAGGACGCCATGACTCAGCTTCATCTGAATGACGCATGCTAAGTACGTAGTATGCTAGTTCTCTGAATTGAAGACATTTAGCTCCTGTCATAATCGGAGACTAAATCCCTGCCTTATCGCCTCCTGGGTGCAGAGGCCTCGGCTTTGTTTAATTGCCACAAGCCGAACCGTCAAAGCTGCATCTCCCTCAGTGTTTACCCCCACTGAGGCTTATAGCTGATAATGGAATTACTCTGAGTCCCAGGGGGAGGGAGGGAGGAACAGAAAGAGGAGACAGTCATAGAGGAAGAGAGGGAGAGAAGAGATGAAGTAAAGTGGCTGGTGGAAGCTGAAAGAGAGACGATGGATGCAGTGTCCGCTTGAAACCAGAAAAGAGAGGAAAAGGCATGAGGAGAAGGGATGCACAAGGAGATCAAAAGAGAGGGACGAGGTTGCAGAGTGATGGCTGATTGTTGCCAAAAGCAAAGTCTGCAACCCCCCGTCTTACTGTTTACTCCAGTGTGACATATTACAGAGTGAAGAGTGAATTATGAAGAACAGAGCTCGACCTCAAAACATGCCAGCTTTAAAGAATCTAACTCAAAGGATGAGTGGGGCTAAAGAGAGAAAGGAAGAGAAAAGGGGGAAGATAAAGGGAAACATTAGAAAAATGAGTTGAAGCACACTTTAGTCACTTAACTCATTGAATCCTTAGAAAATGCATCTCTTGTTTGTTTACACTTTCTGGTTGATTTGTCAGAATATGCAAGACTCTACAATTCACACTCCCAAGAGCTTTTTTTGTTGTTGTGGCTCAAACACACTTTTGGTGGAGGCGCACTGATGAACGACAGACAGAAGCAGAGGAAAGATTTTTTTTGTGGAAGCCAGATAGCAAGACGTCAGTGCTTTTCACTCTCCTCTCTGTCACGGTTGAAAGCTTCGGGGTGTTTGAAGACTGAGTTGCAGTGTTGTAGTGGAAAATGACTTCACATTTAAAGTGAGCTCGCGGCTTGGTCAAGGGTTGTGTGTGTGCATGTGTGTCTGTGTGTGCACACACGCATGGATGGATGGATCTTAAGGATGTTAAGCTCTAAGAAGGTGAGATTATTTGACTACAATTTCTTTAACAGCTATAAGCAGTCGTGCCAGTTTTGGCAAGTGGGACTGATTTTGTGCCAGTCAGAAAATCTTAATATTGCTTGCCAGGGACATGTAGTGTAGTCTTACTTCCACCCACATACATGCAAATGTGTGCGCTTATACTTTATAACTACATGTATGTGTATGTGAATTGGCAGAGAAATTTGCTTTTGACGCCATGACACTGTCTCGTGTTGTTCTGGGTGAAATAAAAGTTGTTTCTTCAGATAACACTCAACAAGGCATCTGCAAAACTGCTTGATGCATCATGATTTATCTCCGTTTCATGAGACTTGTTTGGTAACCAGTCACATTTATAGATGCTCACACACACCACTCAAAGAGCGCAGTCTGTGGGTCTAATTAGGAGTGAGAACTTATAGCTGACACAAGCCGAAGCTCTCGCTCATTAAAATGTTTGACATGCATAACCAGATTCCACTGTGAGAATTTAATTAGGGACCGTGTGTCTTTCTCTGTCCCATCCTCATTTTTGATCTTTTTCTACTCTGTTCATTTGTAAAAATCAATGCAAAGTTCTCAAAAACGGTGTTGGTGAGTAAACAGCACTCTTGCTGTTGTCTTGTCTTACCTAATTTTTCTCTGTTTGCTTTTCCCCTTCTTTCATCCAAATCTTTCTGTCCTTAACATCCCATCCTCCTCCCTCCTTCCCCAAATCAGTCTGTTCTCAGTATTCAAGAGGGGTCTTCGCTATCTTTGGCCTTTACGACAAGCGCTCTGTGAACACGCTGACGTCATTCTGTGGGGCCCTGCACATCAGCCTCGTGACGCCCAGCTTCCCCACTGAAGGAGAAGGCCAGTTCACCCTGCAGCTCAGGCCGTCCATCAGAGGGGCTTTGCTGTCACTGTTGGACCACTACGACTGGAGCCGATTTGTCTTCCTCTACGACACAGACAGAGGTAAAATACCAACCACAAAAACATTAACTAGGTGTATTCAGAACTTGTGTTCCAATCTAAAAACATGTAACACAGTTATTGCAATATTTGCATTTTCACCCCCCAAAAAACAACATTGTTTGTTTTGAAAGAGTATAAACAAGAGTGAAACAGACTTAGTCAGTATGATTTTGGAGCCTTGAAGTTGATTGTTCCTTGTATAATTTAGGAGTACATAATAAAAAATGCATTAGTCATTATTAGACTGTGAGAGAGGGACTTGCATGATTTGAGGGAGTTAAATTATGTCTTTTTTCTTTTAAATCCACCATCAAAGTGCTGCACCACAGCAGCACTGTTTTGTTGTAACTAAGACTTCACCTTATCTGTTTTCTGCTCCATTTTCCCTCCATTGGTTTAAGACAAAAAGGTCTGCGAGGGATTTGAAAAAGTATCCAAGGGGGGATGTAACTCAGCATAATTATAGTCTATGTTCACTGTATACCAGTGCTGTCTAAATAACTGTGACTGGAGCAGCATGGTGTCCTTATGGCACCCCCAGAGAGTTATACGCTCCGCGGTGATAACAAGAGCTAACTGGCTATATCTGCAATCTTATTTATCTGGGCCTAAATTAAAAACTCAGTTACAGAAGATTAGAATAAATTTTCAGATTAGTCTTTTTATAAACGCCCTTTTTTGCATGAAGAGTTGGCCATTAATTTGAGCTCAGTTTGGCATGGCACAATGAGAACCATATTATAATATCATCAAGTCATAATGATATTTTTAAAAGTCAATTTGCCTGAGATTTTTGGCCTTATTTAATTACCAACTTCTGGCTTTGTTTTCATGTGATAAAAGAACAAAGACCGCTTCTGGATCTGCACTTCTGTAATGAAAGGAAAAAGCTGCAGAAGTAAAGGTGGAGTTTAGTTCTTTCCAGCCAGAGACCAGGGTTAGGCATTTTTCTTGTTTACCTGTGTTTAATTTAACCATCCCATCATGCAGTGCACAAAAGTTAGTGGAGCAGGCACAGCTGACGCCTTCAGCCCTCAACCACTGTCATGGGAATACTCGGCACGTTCTCTCTCTCTCCCCCTCCCCCCCTCTCCCTCTCTCTCTCTCTCTCACACACACACACACACACACACAAACACACACAGACACAGTCTAATTCCCTGCCACAGGGAGAGCAACACAGGTCAAACATGACGCAGAGTCCCCAGACCATGTTATAGTGGTGTGTTAGGGCATCCGTGAGCCGCACAGTGTGTATGTTTGTGTGCATTTGTGTGGGCTGTGTGTCTCTGCCAGCTTCCCTCTGGTCCAGGTTGTCTGGGTTAGTACCCAGGAGGGGAGCAGAGGGAGAGACAAGTTGGTGGAGCAGCCAAAAAAAGAGAAAGTAAGAAAGACAGGTGCGAGAAAAGGCGGGGTGGGGGGGCAGACAAGGTGAAGAGACAGTAAGAGGGGAAAGAGAAGGTAGATTGGAGGCGGTGGAGGGAGGCAGGGGGAGGATTACAGAAAAGCGAAGCAAGAGGACACACGGGATCACAAGCCTCTGGGGATATACAGTAGCAGAACGGGGGGAGGGGGTGAAAGGAGGAAAGGAGGGAGAAATGGAGCGGAGGATGGATGCGTAGAGTTTGGGCGGTGCTCACCCTTGACTAGGCCAAGGCAGGGCCCTCCATTATAGGCTCCCATCAGGCCCTGCTGCCGGTAATGTACTGGAAAATGGGCAGTAACGCTGTGATCTGTTTTATGCTCTGCTTTGCTCCACAGACAGCCTGCAGACACACATTCACACACACACACACACAAACACACACACACACAATGAGGTATGTCCACAAACCTGCATACAAGCACAAAGGCACACACACACATACCAAGTGGTGCATAAATTCACATACGGTGGATGATGTGTGTGCATCAGTGCATGCCATTACATTAAGAAAAACACCAACAAAAAAGAACACATAAACAGCTCACAGACAAGTGCAACTTTAAGCACAAATTCAGTGATTTAGGACACACTTATTAACAATATCACTTGTGTATTTGAAGGGTTGAATGCACAATCTCACTCTACACATAAAGACAAGCTCCACTCCTTACACACCACAGTAATACACACACATTTCCACAAGTACACACCGTGATTACTGAGGCTTCAGATGTACTTCTTGTTGCAAATCAAGCAGCAAATAGCTGCCTCCAAAAAAGAAGAAAGAAACAGGGTAACAGTTGGCACTGTTGCACTGCAGTCTGTGTGTGTGTTGTTTTGTGTTGTTGTTTACATGTGTGTCTGTTCATATCAGTGCTGAATTGTCACTGTGTACACGTGTGTGGCTTTGAGCGAATTAGGAGCTTATTTTATTTCTATCCAATTCCAGTTTAAGCTTATCAACATATGTGAAGGTTTGACAGAGATGACCACAGTCATCATGAACGAATTAGATTAGCTGCACATGCCATTTCTATTACCTCATTTATTTAGGGGAGTTTCACTGAGAGCAAGCTCTCTTTTTCAGGAACACCCTGATCACATTCCCACAGTTACACATTCACACCTGGTAGCTGCTGAATACAACCACAGTCAGATCTGCAGCCACTGTGCAGCTCCACTGGAGCGGTTGGGGTTAAGGGCCTCGCTCAAGGGCCCTCAGTGGTGGTCATGAGGATGGGGGCAAGCAGTACCCGTCACTTTCTCCACACAGATCAATCCTGCCAGTGCGGGGGTTCTAACTAGCATTCCTTCGGTCACAAGCTTGCTTCTCTAACCTTTAGGCTCCCACTGCCCCTTAAAGTTGAATTGTCTTTCATAAGTGGTGACTGTGGCTCAGAAAGTAGAGCACATGTCAGAGGGTCAGTTGTTTGATTGCCGGCTCATCCAATCTGCATTTCACAGTGTCCTTGGACAAAATACTGAACCCCAGATTGCCTCCTGTGGCTATTCCATCGGTGCATGTGAGTGTCTGTCCCTGATTAACAGGTTGTCCTGAGTACGAACGCCTCGCTAATAGTGTGTGTAAGTTGAAATATGCTAGAAAAAAAGGATTATCAAATGCAGCCCTTTTTATTGTTGTTTTTCCCCATTTGTTTTGACCCATCCAGACAGCTGTTCAATGTAATATATTCTAATTTATTGTCACTGATGTTGCCACCTGCTGCTCACAAGATCATATTAACTTTGAAACTCCTCTAATATCACGCTGAGAGGCATAGTCACCCTATTCAACACTGTACTCCATCATTTTGTGAAAAAAGATTCTGTGTTTTGTTCCACTCAATAAAATGATAACTTGCAGCATTTTCTCAGATAAGCTGCGTTTTAATTCAAAGTTCACTGTTGAACAAGAAGCAGTGAGAAGTTCATTTCAATGTAATGTCTCTATCAGTAAAACTGACAGTAAAATTTGTTTTGGCACGTAACACTTTAGTCTGATTAGCTCTGAGGTTTGGTTGATAAAGTGACTTTTAGAGAGGACTGTTGCTTGAGTAACTGAACGTTTTATCCTCACAACTGAAGACAAGACATTCTCATTTTGTGCAAAAGACCTTGTCATAATTGAGATTTTAAAAAAGGTTTTGCAAATACTTGATGTGTGGGGGTTTTTTGGCTTCATCTGCAAAAATTAAATAAAAATAAATAAAAAAAACGTCAATTTCCCAAGTATGACTTCTACATTGTACAGCATTAATTCTCTCTTCTACTTGCCTTTCTTTCTGCTGTCTAGGTTATGCAATACTGCAGGCAATTATGGAGAGAGCGGGGCAGAACGGATGGCAGGTCAGGATACACACAAACACACACGTTCCTGGAAACAGGCCAAAAAACACACTCACAAACACACACATGCACAGTGCGCAGACATTCTTGTTTTTGTTTGTGAAATATTAATACAGAATTGTGGTTTAAATGCATGACCTTATTCCCACAGACTGTTTGTGTTTGTTTGCATATACGCATTTCTTGTTGATACATGCACGTATGTTAATCCAGGTGAGCGCTATCTGTGTGGAGAGTTTCAATGAGCCAGCATACCGCCGACTCTTAGAGGACCTGGACCGACGTCAGGAGAGGAAATATGTCATTGACCTGGAGCCTGAGAGACTACAGAGCATCCTAGAACAGGTAATATTATTAGACGACTGATCAAAGTTTCCTAGAACATGATGGTAACAATAATGCTAGAATACACAATACTATAAGAGCACAGTCAGCAAGGTAATCAAGCATGTAAACCCACTAAACATCCGTATGGTACCATTTGTTAGCCAAAATAATATTCTTTTTTTTTTTTTCATTTATGGTATTTAAAGCTACTTGGTGTAGAGAAAAGCCATTTGTGTGGTTTTATTAACTATAATGTCCGTTTCACGAGCATTGCTCATGACTCAGAACATCAGCATGTCAAGCTAACATAACCTGGATCGGAGCAAAAACACTGCTAACACCTAGCTGTAGCATGCAACCAGCTAAATCTCTTAAATGTTTTGACAGGTGAGTTGACAACTTTGCTAAAACAGCCAAAGATCAAGCAAATGCAATTATATAAGATTCATAGCTAAGTAAGCTAGCTTAGCCAAGTGATAGAGACAACATTTATTCGATTTACAAGTCAATGTATCATCACAATAATTCTGAAGCTGTCATTTTTAAGTTAAATTGCAACATAAGGTTGCTTTGACATCACATGGCACATTTCTAAACACTGTAGTCCTCAACTACATTAGCTTTTTGCCGGCACAGATGATATTTGATGCTGATGTGGAACTTAAAGGACCCTGCAGCATTTTAGATCATGGTTTAATGGAGGCCATGCTACAGTTTTATGTGGCAGTGTTTCTGATTATTACAGACAGAGCAGAGATTACTTTACTGACCTGGACTTAACAGCACTTAAGGCTTAATAATGAGGTACAACCACACCACAGTGAAACATTATTACAAGCATAAACCCCAGTCAGTAGAGTACAGAGTTAGCTTGTTTTAAGTGATTAAAAACAAGAGACAAAGAGGTTAAACATTACCAATTAGAGGACCCCACATTGTTTATTGGTTCGCGGTGTTACTGGTGTATGTCTGCCTGCTGTCTGCTTCACTCAGCCAGTTGCAGTAGCACTCCTTACGCTTTCTGACATCTGGAAAGAAAACAAGGTTTTAGCTTTTCCCTGGAGTTCATTATGATGAGAAAAAAAACATGATTTCCCCAACAGCTACACCAGTGTGTGATTGCAGTAAATGCACCATACTGTCCATTCAGATACATATTTCCATCACACACACAAACACATACACACAAAGAGTATATGAAGGCCTACACTCTGACACCTCATGCTTGTCCAAGCTTATTACATTATCTGTCTTGCCTGATGGTGGAGCTCTGACAGGTGGCGCGGATATGTGTTGTGTGTGTGTGTGTGTGTGTAGGGGTGTGTGTGTGTGTGTTTGTGTGCCCTTTGACTCAGGTTTCAGTGTAACATCCCATTGGTTCTGCCACCTGTCATCACATCTGATCCTCCTTCTGCACATCTGACAAACTTAATGACACACACAGTGAAGCACTCATGCACACACATACACACACGCAGACACACACATGTGCTATTATCTTTAAAATAAATACAAGTGGATGATACAAACTACAGGTAAGCAAACCTACACACCAACCTTTTAGAAGCTCTTCCTCACACAGCAGCACACATACAAACTTGTACCAGTAGCAGCATCCCTGACAGATAGACAGACAGTTTCTTAATTGGCTTCTGTTGTGTGTGAACAGACAAACAAAGACACACACAAACACACTCACACTAGTATATTCTGAGACAGGCATACAGAGACAAATACACACTCCCATCACAGTGGGCTCTGCAGTGCTGGCGTTGGCCAGCATCCCTGCTCTGAGACAGAGACTGCTCTGTTTGTCTGCCCCCGCCAGCTGCGATCTGTGTGTGTGTGTGTGTGTGTCTGTATATGTAAGTGTGTGCATCTGTCCGCTTCACAACTGGCTGTTGATATTTGTGGGTGAGAGACAGAAAGAAAATATGTCAACAATTTATTATTTAGGTTTACGTGCCATATTCATATAAATATGATTATCCCTGCTGTATCAGATAATATCACAATGCACCATTTTTCACTCCATCCTACTGCAGAAAATTCATTTTTGATTTCACCGTGGTTCACCATTGTAGCCAAGCAGTCTCACACCAACACACCAGAAAGACAGTCAGTTGTAATTTCGGGTTACTGACAATTGTATCGACTGAGCATGATGTGAAGAAGACAGAGTGTTGAAGTCAGGGTGTTGTACAGGCCCTTTGACTGTAGCACCATGGAGGAAGTTTCTGGTTTTAGCTGCCTGAACTTAAAGCTGGGGTAGGAAGTTTATTTTTGGTGACATTGGGCGAAAGTTGCTTAATAACCTTTCAGCATATTGTAATTCAGATGGTCTGAAAGAACACTAGACTGCTGCACCCCTCCTTGGCTCTGTGTTCAGACTTTAGAAAATGAAGATGTGACTGACACTTTTCTGGCTGCTCTACAAAGGCAAATAAGCGTTCACGTCCCCTCAGCTAGTAAAAGCCTAATACGATGGCAGACAACTCAGGAGAAAAAGCTGCCCTTCTGACTTTAGCAACAGCTGCATATACAGCAAAGTAACCAAAAGAAAGGAAGAGCGACGCATTAGGACAATCAACTAAAAGAAAGATTGACAACAAAAGAAATAAAATATGAGCCAGGTGAAGGGAGGGCGGAGCTACAGAGTGAAAACAGGAGGAGAAGGAGGCAGTAAAGTTGTTTCCTTAGGAGTCTCATGCTACAGCTAGTCTGAATTCCAGATGTTGCCAACCCCAGTTTTAAGCATACCTTAATGAAGCATTAGTTGAATTAAGTTAATTATAGGAAAAGTCAAAAAACATTGAAAGAAATGTGTTTTTGTATGTATGCTTACACTCTCAATATTTCTGCAAAATGTCACCAACTACATTGTTTATACATTACAACTTTGCAATATGTGAATGCAGTTCTTGCAAGAAAAGGTTGGTAACTTAATTGAGGCACCTCATTAAAGTTATTAGCAAAACAAGTCATCCTTCTTGCAGGATGCAGAGTTTTTTAATTGAAGTTGGGCCAGACAGGTTAACACAGCCCTCACACAGACATTGCTGTCACTCTCTAAATAAATGTTCAAGAGGCTGCAGAGTCTGAGCCAGCGTGGTGCAGAGGACAAGTGATGTCCTCACAGGCTCATCACTCCCACTGCTTTTAATCAGCCTAAGAAAGTGGCCACAGCTATAATTGGGTGAGGCAAGACATAGGAGGGAGTCTCCTTAACTTGTTTGATTATCATCCCAGGCTGCCTAAAACTTAATTAAAACAACCTTAAGTTCTCTTCACAGTTAACACAATGACTCATAATAATAATAATAATAATAATAATAATTTAGATTTATATAGCACCTTTCATGCTTTACATAGATGGATAGGTAAAATACAAAACTGAAAAAAGTAACTAAATGTGTGTCTGCTGGAAAAACAAAAGTTAGGTTGTTTGCTGCTGAGGAATTTGATATGTGTATATCCAGCTTATATCGGCGGGGAGAGTGTTCGAGAGGGTACGAGCTGTGACACTGAAAGCTTTGTCTCTGAAGGTACAGAGTCTGGTGTGAGGAATGGCAAGCAGACCAGTGTCTGAAGAGCGGAGGTTCTGAGATGGGGTGTGTGAGTGAAGGAGGTCAGATAAGTGCTGGCGGGCAAGAGCATGATTTAAGTCAAGTCCAGTATGAATCCTACATGTTCCCTGGTTTGCTACACAACACATGCATAATCAGTATGCAGCACAGGAATTCTGTTTTCACTCTCTCTGTTTTTCTTTCCTCACAGGCTGTCAGCGTGGGGAAACATGTAAAAGGTTACCACTACATCATAGCAAACCTGGTAAGAACTCTAAATGGCATTGCCGTTGGCTGTTATTTTGAGACACGTTCGGTGGAGTGTTGCTATTTAGTAGCCTACATACATATGGAAAAGTCCTTTTTAAAATGTTAAAAAGACAAGACAGCAGGTTGCCTGGCGAATAGACACAAAAATGATCAAGATGAGTTTTTGAAAGATAGTGTGTCAATATTTAAGATAACAGAATGAGACACATTTTCCTTGCCCCTGTGTAGACATCCAGCCTGTCCCATGGTTGTTGTTTGTTCTGCAGTTACTAGGAAAAAAAAAGGAATCCATTTTGTTCGTTCCATATTGTTATTATTGCACTTCAAATATCCCCACTAGGGGACCATTTTCCTTCTACTTCAGAATTAGTATATCATGATTTTACTCTCTTCAACAAACTCAGAGCTGCAGGTCGCTGCAGGAACTCAAGTCAGTAAATGAAGTATTGCTTCAACCTTAATCCCTAAAATCTGTTCCACTGCATTTCTCACTGGGGTGGTGAAAAAGGGGCCAGTGAACTTGGGTCAAGCTACATCGCTTCTCAGAGCTTTTAGCAATTAGCATCCATCAACCCAGTACAACCCTCACATGACTTTACTCTCTACGTCTGTCTATGCCCATTCCCAAATGGTTCCCTCTTCTGAGCCACTTCACTGCAAAGTGTCACTTCACATGAAGTCACACTCGCAGCTGCGGAGGCCACTCCACATTAAGTAGGGGTATAAATAATCAGGTAATCTGTCGGAGTATGTGGAGTATGATATGTCAGCAAAGGTGCACACATTCTGTCAGAGGGTTTTGCAGTCCTTTTCCACTGTCCTGTAACTTGTTTGTGATGTTTTCTGTGCTTACATCATCTTTTCACACTCTTCTTTCTTTCTTTTTTGCTCTTCCTCTTTCTCAGGGTTTTAAGGACATATCTCTCGAGAGGTTCATGCACGGCGGAGCCAATGTGACTGGTTTCCAGCTGGTGGACTTCAGCAGGCCTATCGTTATTAAACTGATGCAGCGCTGGAACAAACTGGATCAGAGAGAGTACCCTGGATCGGAAAGTCCACCTAAGGTGACAAAAATATGCTGCCTTATCTTAAAATTTCCAATGCACATTGGAAACCCGTGTCTTAAAGAGCTGCAAATACCCAAATAAATGTCATTTTAAACAGTTACAGTGCTCGGTCTTGTTTTGGAAAAGTTGTTCTCTTCAGCAGCCTTCATTCTACCTTGGTTACTTTTTTTAGGAATAGATACACACAACTTTAGAAACTTGGCTTAAGCTCTTTTCCACTGTAACATGCAGTCAGTGCACCCACACCATGCACTGAAACACAGATATTTGCTTTTTGTGTGATATTTGTATGTGTACACACATACAGGGGTTGTGCAATGGTGTGCAAATTGTTCTTTGTTGCCGAGATTCAGCACAGATGTTAGATATTCAGCTTCTTCAAACAGGTGCTGTAACCAGTCACAGGGTGATGTGCTGCATTTGATCCATTCAGACTGTGATATGGTGCATTTTAGTTCTGCTTCTCAACCAGTCACAGTGTGACCTCAGGGTGTCGGAGAGGTGAATTGGCTGATCCTACTACGATTTATACATAAATTCCTCTATGACTCAGTGATTTAGTGTCAAGGTTAACATGATGCCTGCAGATTCTTCAGAATGAACACTTCATTCTGATGTCTGTCGTGCATGATATTCCTCCGTGATATCTCAATTTGTCTCTCACTCTTTTTTGTCTCTATATCGAAATGCACAATTGCATCTCTAATATATCTGTCTCATTGTCTCTCTGGCTGTATATTCTTTACCCTGTCACATTATTGTGCCTCTATTTAGTCTCTACCACTCCCTCCTCACTATCTGTCTCTGTCTGTGTCCATCTCTCCTCCCCCAGCACACCTCTATTGACCGGCTACTGACCTGCAGCCAATTGCTTTTGGTTTGCGCATATGTTAACTGGAAATATGTCCACCTACTTATTAAAATACATCATCCTGCAGCTTTTTGTACCTTGCTCTGTGGCTCACGCAATCTCAGAAGACACATACATACACACAATGTAGTGGTGCTGTGGATGTATCCGTATTGATGGCCATTTTTCATCCAAGGACCATATTAAATGGGTCATTATCGTTGTTAGATTGACCTGATGAATTCTCATTAGTTGATAATGGTTGCATCAATCAACACTGTTCACACAACACAAGATAAACTTGTGCATGTTTGTGACGACTCAGTAAACACGCAGGTCTTCTTAACTTGTTGAACTTTCTGAGCATCTCTGGTGAAGTGGCCTCAAAGATTCTCTTTCCATTGCATCCACAGAAGTTATGTTCTACTTCTGGCTTTTGCAAACAAATAGACAGGATTTCAATGATTTAACACAATAACACAAAACCAGTTTTCTCTGGTGGCAACAAATGCCTCCAAATCGCTCTTGGCTAATTGGTGCTGTGTAAAAACTGAGCTCAGTTAGCCGTGGGCCAACCATAGCCTCAGGCAGGGTAGAACACAAGTCTAATAATGTGCAGTGTGAAATCACTACTGGGACCTTTGCACTGGAGACATAATTTTGCATTAGCTGCTATAGCCATTAATCAAACTCTCTTCACCCAGTGATTCTCAGCTGGTGTTCGCAGAGATTTTGATGAAACGTGATGAAAATAATCAGTGACCTGACAAAGTAATATATTAACTTCATTAAATTCAGCCACAATGCTTACGATCACACACATTGTCTCCAAGTTGCGGCCCTTTTTTGCCGTTTCTTCCATTTAATTTTTTTCACGCACTTCCCCTAATTGCTTGTTAAGAATGTGAATAGGTTTGCAACATCTGTGTTAACATATTTAAGAGATAAAGGGGCTGCCTTTATCAATATTTGTCCATGTGTAAAACATTCAGTGTTTGCCAGACACTAGAGCACAGCTCATTTCAAAAATTAAATATGTGTGTTCAAATGGGTTTAAAGCTATTGTCTTAATTTTTCATTTCCATTTTTCATCTCATTTGACAAGAAAAATTAAGAAAAGAGCTTTTTGTTTTTCAGAGCGTCATTAGCCCAGCCTCTGCTATATTATGTTCCCTGTGGTACAGTCTAAGGGTGGGAAATTATTTTTCTAGGAGGGGCAACATAAGGAATCCAGACTGTTGCTGGGGGCCAAACAAATTTTGCCATGTTGTGACCTTCACTGGATTAAATCATAGACAAAAATATGCATTTAATTTTCAGCCTTTATTATATTGAAAATCACTCTTGACGTTATCTTAATTAAGAAAAATGCAAACTAAGCAGACTGTTTATCATCAACCTCAGTAGTAATTGTTAATAGTCCATGACTTATTAAACACACTTCATTCTGCATCAGCCTGACCCCTTTTAGCGCTAATTTGTAGCAGGTGTGACTAAATTAAATCTTTACAGCAACAAAGTGAAAATCCCCAGACATGTCGTGCCTCAGCCTCCTCATCTGCTGATACTATGAGTCCAAACATCACTCACATAAATATCAACTGTTACAGCAAGAAGGGGAGCACACTCATAACACAAAAGTTTTTCAAAATAAAAGCTAATTTAGGTCATTTCTTTCATTTGATTTTTAAGCTTTATAAGTAAAATATTGGGCTTTGCCTTAGACCTCCCCAGCCAGGCAGAACCGTCCTGTGGGCTGCATAATGCCCAGATCTGGTCTGCTGTGTTTTTATTTGACTTAATTATAAAGTAGAAGTCTTTGCACCTGGTGTATGAATCCCTGCATGTATTTTATTATTAATGCACACATGCATGAGGCAAAAGGCCACTCATATAGAAATAAAACATTTGTGGCATGTCCCTGTTTTGGACACCCGTCGGACATGTTGACCTTAGCTTGACACTCCTATTATCATGGAATGGTGTCACGTCAACTTTTGTGACCTTATGCTGATGTAAGTCATGATGGCCTGATAATTGAATACAAATCTGTAATCAATGATACTCTGTAAAATATTTAACGTTATTGTATTACAGCACTCTGTGTTGCAGGTAATTAAAACACTCTCGAGACTCTTTTGAAACATAATAAGACAAAGTGTCTGCAGCAATGCTGCTCCGTCAAGTTAATTTGCACCAACTTTGGCTCAGCAGTGCTTTGAGCTAAATGTTTACATCACCATGCTAACAAGCTCAAAAGGACAAAGCTATGCTATGTTTTGCAGGTATAATAGCCACCATATGTATCTTGCTTTGCATTACAGCATGCTAACATTTGCTTATTATCACAATATAGCTGAGGCTGATGTAAAAGCCATTAGTGTGTTTAGGAGTTCGGTCAGTGACAACCGGACTGTAGCACAACCCAATGTTGATCTGAAAATGATGCTATATAAAAACTTAGGTTAACACAGTTCAGCATGAGGGGATGATGACACATGTTTCATTCATTTCTGACAGTTTACTAAATAGTTGTCAAAATATTACAGTCTGGACTAAATTGCCGGTATGACCAACTAAGCCATAGTCAAATGTAAAAGAAGGCTAAAAACACGTGAAGAAATAAATGAAAAAATAATGACTGAAACTCCTTTTTCTCGCAACATTACTTTATTGCACTCCTGTCAGTTCACTCATCAAGTCTTGGTGTAAAACATGGATGCCAACATGTGCATTCTACATGCACTGCATTAATGTTTTATAAACATTAGTTTCTGTGTGCAAAGTGGCACATGCTTTCTTTTTTTTCATACATCATTTATAAATCTGGTCTTTGGTCTGATAGAGTAAGCTTGTATCAGGCTGCATGTTTTATCTTATTTTTCCACATTTACAGAAAAAAAATCTGTTTTCACTCGGTGGATTTTTGCTGAACTTGAACCAAGATTTGAACTCATCCCAGAAAAATGAAATTTGGTGTTTTTTAAAGCCAATACTATTTCATATGTGTCCCCAAGGTGTTTCTGTCCTAGCCCTGACAGAAACAGAAAACAGTATGCTAGCTGGCTCAGTTTTGTTGTTGTTTTCTCCTTGATTTGGATTCTATAGTCGTCATCTGTCAGTCGCACGCCTAAAGGCTTCTTTA
>JAPXVT010000027.1:16159117-16169606 GCA_029823135.1 Acanthurus reversus
CTTTATTCCCAACCTAATAACCTTATCACAGTTAAAAATATAATTCCAAAACTAGGTCTTAACTCCAAAATACCTTTGGGAACTTGCCACCTAAATTGTTAATAAAAAAGAAATTATTATCCATAATCTTTTCAGGCTTAGTTTTATTTAAGTTTTATTCCCTAGGATTTTAATAAAATCGATCCTTGGTGATTATACTGTTCCTAACTCCAATGGAATGCATAGAAAATGATGTGTGCATGTGATCCAGCATTATAGTTTGTAATATAATCTTATTGCCATGTTTTATTTTACCAATTACTTTCCTAATATACAAAATTAATGTTAATGAATACAAGTTGCTCTTTGGCTGCATTATAAACACATAGGCTGGTTTCTCTTTTGTTGTATTTTTGATTAAGAAACTGCTTAAGTTGTCTTTGCTGTCCAAGAATTCTCAGAGCAGTAGTTTTAAACCACAGTTGCCATCGTGGATGTTTCCAAATCAGCCTGGGGTGAAACATTAAGGATTATAACTTCAAAAATTCTTACTATCATTGTTACTATGTATCCAGGTGCGCATTCAGGGCCTGACTGGGAACATTCAGTTTGATCACTATGGTCGCAGGGTCAACTATACCATGGATGTGTTTGAACTGAAGAGCAATGGACCACGCAAGGTAGGCTGTCCTCATGGCTGGTATTGCAGTTCTGAAAAACAATGTTTTTATTTTCTTTTTATCATTCAGTAAAATGTGACTCCTCAGCAGCAGAGTTGCTTTTAATCACCACTGAAAGGGCATCATCTCCCTGTTATGTTTAAGGATAACTCTTGTACATTACAATGTGTGCTGTGTTTTTCTTGTTTTATCCTTAATGATGGCACATTGTTAAAAAAAATATTAATTTACCACATGATTATTTCACTAAATCTCAATTAATAACTGTGTTTACTGCAGTTATAAATATCTTCAGAGAACTCCAGCTGAACTATCACAGCTTGTGTTTTAATAGCTTTTTGAGAGCAGCTTTTAGACAACCTGAGGGTATGAAAAACTCCAAAGTGACGTAAACAGGGAAAGTTTGAACACAATCCTTCTTCATAATAGGATAAAGTAGAGCGGTGAGGCTCAGGTTAGAAATACTTATAATTTTTCTTTACTGGAAAGAAAGCACACATGGAGTGCCTATAATCAAGACATAACATCATGAACCTGCTTCTCAAGTGTTCCTTCGATAGCAATGTGTGTTTATTGAAAGTTCTTGGCTCACACTCAATATCTCTCAATATCTTCTACAGTTCCAATGGGAAATCTACTGGAATGAGCTCATTCTGTTGACTCATTTTTTTTTACTTTCTCTCCCTTTCTCCTCATCTAACATAAAATCTGTTTCTTTTATATGTCTTTTGATTTGTGTTATTTCTTTCCTAGAATTTAATTTCAACACTTCAATTTTATTTTTTGATGAAATGTGCACTTAAGTCTAATTGATTGAATGTTTTGTTTTTCTTTTGTCGCTACCTTTCTTTCTTTGTTCCCTCTGCTTTTCTTAGATTGGCTACTGGAATGACATTGACAAGCTTGTGCTCGTCCAGAATGAAAATGCTCTGTCCAATGACAGCTCAGCGATGGAGAACCGGACAGTTGTCGTGACAACAATCATGGTAATGTACCCTCAGACTGCTTTCATTTCTGCAAAGTTTTGCTTCTGTTGGAGATTTGTGTGCAACCGACTCACACTGACAATCCGACTTTATGACTAATTAATTAATTTATTTCACCACAAAAATAAAACCGACCAGATTTTACAGCTCACATCTACCTCAGGTATAGGCTCGAAGCAAGAATGAGCAAAACGAGTAAATACAAATAACAAATCAGGTGCACAGGAGGTGATAAGCAGGCGATAACCCACATAACATATGCTGAATAATGAGAATTTATTTTTCTTTATTTCCAAACAAAATCAAGGACATGTACAGGGAAAGTGGTGACTGGGTGTGAGCTTAGTTTTTAAGGAAGGAATAAAATGCAGCAGTCTTGACTGAGGTGAATAAGTATAACATCATGGCGTGTTTGCACCACAGATCCAAGGATATGTTGTATTATCACTGTGGTTACAAATTTATGAGAAGAACACTCTGCTGTTGAACTTCCCATGAAAGCAACTTAGACATATTCAGACATCTGCTGCCATGCCATCACCCAGCATTATTCCAGCTGAGATAGAGGAGCTCATGCCACTGCAACTTTTTATCCTCTCTAAATCTTTTGTTTGAACTGGTGTTTCAGGTGAATGGACAGGAATAGACTTGTTTATATGTAATACAGCAATTCCCAACCTGAGGTTTGCGACTCCCTCAAGAGGTTGCAGGACAAGACACAAATTGCCTCTATTTTGTTTTTCAGGGTTTCTCGTAATTTTTGCTTTTTTGACATTACTCACATGAAACAAGTAACATTTTTTACTCATGGTCACAAACAAATATACCTGCAACTAGTGCCCACAAGTTATAATCTGAAGTGGTTACAACCTTAAAACAGGAATTACACTTTACAGTCACTGTGCAAATACCAGATAAAGTTTAGGATTGAAACATTTACTTCCATTTGTGGCCTTATTGGATACATTCAGTGTCAGCTATGGGGCTGAGGAATGAAATACAACAGGGGTGTTGTGTGACGTTTCGTTGATGTCAAAGAAAAATCAGGTTGCAGCTGGAAAAAGCTGTATGAGTTGCAGCAAGCACTCAGAGCACAGGCGGGGGGAGTGGCACTTGTCCAGCTGGAAGATTACACTAATGTCTCATTAGTAGGCAAATCTAAAACTGACCTCAGATCACCATTTAGTAGTGACCTGGGTCCAGTCTCTACTAATGGCTTTTACATAGACACCAGTCTGAAGTCTAGCGTAATTATTTCGATTTCTCCAACAGACACGAATAAAAGGGGGCTAATCGAGGATTTGCGTGCATCCTGTGCTTACTTTTTACTTCACTTCATCCATCTGCAGCCTTTTTATGCTGGCCATCCCCTTCCTGTAAATGCAATCAGTCTAATTCAATTGAGCATGCAAAATGATGCAAGTGATGGCAACTCAAAAGACTAATTTCAGCACACAGATAAAACAAGCCACAGATGCTTGAGACTCAGCAGCTCATCATTTTGTTTCCAGCCACATTACTTCATCCAGCAAAGTATAGCCAAAATATCTGGGGTTATATGAACAGTACTTTAGTGCTCATACAAACACCTTTAAATTAACAATTTTTTTAAAGATGTTGGTTTCATTATACATCTAAAGTTTACAGTGCCTCCAGTGGCTAGAAGTGTAAGTAACCAGTCATGTCTGCACTGAAGAAAAAGGCCAAACACGGAGCAGCAAAGAATCAAGATAAAAGAATTTAGCTGGACTAAATGTCCCCGGTGACAGCCCACCTCCAGACATTCACACTTCAACTGATGCTGTATTACACCTCAGTGCAGTTTGTGATACGGTGCCGTCAGGCTCAAGAAAAGCAAATACACACATGTCAACACAATCCAATAAATCAAAGAGCAGGTTGTTTTTCCAGTGACAAAATTATATTTTGAATATGTGCATATTTTGTTAATATCCTGTCACTGTTAACTATGAATCTATCTGTTGCTGTTTACTGTTTACTGTTTAATTACATTCACTTTGTGTGGTTGTAACAGAGATGAGTGTTCAAAACATAGTTTGGCATCACTGCATACGTGTTTTCGATGTTTGTTCCTTCCCTGTTTCTACCCTCTCATGTTTGTCAGTTATCTGACTTCTCCCAACACCCCTCCCCCCGAATCGCTCACTGTGTCTTGCTGTCGTTCTTTAACTGCACTCATCTCTCCACCCCCCACGTATTTTACCTCCATTCCTCCCCCTCCTGCATATTTCTTTGTGGATGGTGACCTCAGCGGGCCTTGGCTAACGTTAGCTCAGCCACCTCCTCCTCTTTGCAGCCTCTGATGATGAGGAAGCCTCTGCTGCGACACTGATGCCGGGTCTGCAGGCAGAGCAACAGACTGAAACACAGACTCACCTGAGTCGCAAGCCCTCGGGAAAGATAAAAGGACAGACAGACTGATAGACTGAGCGTCTCTAAAGCTCTGCAGTGTGTTCTACATGCTCTGTTTTTGTTTTGTCTTTGTGTACATTTTTTTTTTTCGAAAAGGTGACTTATTTTGTTTGGAGAATATTTTTCTGTTTAGAAGTGGTTTGCCCAGCATTAACACAGCAACAGAAAAGGACTGAACAGATGAGCAGAGATTCACAGCCACCATGTGCTGGGATGCCTTGCTCATTGTGCTTCTGTCCTCCTCTCATGAGAAAAGCTGCACAGTTGGACAAGAGCTCAGCAAGGGATTCTGTCAAGATTTGACATTTGGCCACTCAAAATCACTGGACCGTCTGACAGTGTTGTTAATTCTTTCTTTTCACTCTTTTTGAGGACACCACAGTCCCAACCAACGTCTTCTTACCACCACCGAGCACCTGCAGGAAAAATTACCTCACAAAAATGTACAATTTTTTTTTTATTTTCACATTTTTTCTGCATCGCTTCTTTTAAGAGAAATGCGAGGAAAATGATACATGGACAGGTCCTTGTGTCAGTCCCGCCTTGTGCACCCCCTTACCTTTTGATCCTCTCCCTCCATCCTCATCTTTCTGCTCCGTCACTCTCTAAATCTACTCAGTCATGCTTACTCGCTCAACTTTCCTCGCCTGTATTTCAGCTCCTCTGAGAGCCCCACACCTGAAAAGAAAGGTATTCAACACTAGGGGCGCTTGTCTGAAGCATGAGTGATCCCT
This sequence comes from Acanthurus reversus, assembly GCA_029823135.1. Lineage (NCBI taxonomy): Eukaryota > Metazoa > Chordata > Actinopteri > Acanthuriformes > Acanthuridae > Acanthurus > Acanthurus reversus. The sequence goes on from JAPXVT010000027.1 coordinate 16,163,930, forward strand.
GCACCTTGTATTGAAATGGCATCTATCATCAAAGGATTTGACTTGTCTATAATGTTACTTTTAAAGACAAAAATGTTTTTTTCAACCATGAAGGTCTGAGAGTAAAGGATGTCCAAAATGAAAAGAAATGTGTACAATTTACGTAAGCCCTCACAATGAATGTGTGCAAACAGTCATATTTGCATATTTGCTCACGCACACACAGTTTTCCTGAGCAAAGTGCATTGATGTGAACTGATTGTTAAGCTTAAGGTCGCTGCCTTTAAGAACTTCTTAACAAAACTCTTGAGAATATGACAATCTCCCATGTTTTTCCTTTAGCCTTTGCACTGCAGCATGCAAACTGCTCCTTTAGAAATATGTCTAATTTGGTTTGAATTAATATTACATGATAAAGAATCAATAGAATTTTCCTTTAAATTCATTTTTGTGATGGATGGATTATCAAAAAGCACAGTCCCTTCAGGGTCAGAGGCAAAACTTATGGTCTGCAGTGAGTTTGTAAATGAAAGGTCAGTGTTCCCATCTTTTCATCAGCAAACTCACACACAGAGCTGAAGATGGGAAGTTAATATTAAGGCGGTACATTATTTATGTGATCATATAAAGTGGGTCAAATTACATAAACAGCCGGCAAAATATGCAAGCATCTAAAAATGTTGACATTGGAAAAAATCTGTAACTAGTTCAGCCAAAAAAGTGACTAACAAAAGTGTTAAATCAATGATTAGGCTGACAGCAAAGCATTTCTTTAGCTTTGGTTACAATGGCTGGTGGATTAAACAAAGATATTCTATATGACAGAAGATAACTCTCTACATGCTGTGTCACTGGAGTGAAATGGTATACACTCCCTGTCTCCTAAGTGGACGGGTCACCTCTCCCCCTATTCCTCCCCCTTGTCTGGAAGTGTTGTGAAAGTCGTGCGAAAGTGTGTTGTTGAGGCAGAGCGAGGTCTCGAACAAAGTTTATTTTCTCCTGATTTGTGTGTCTGAAAAATGCCATTTTAGTGCCAAAGTGTTTGAAAGATATGCGTCTCGTAAAAAATGGGTCTATATGTTCTTTGGTGAAGATGTGCCGAAAAAATGGTCATAATCTGTGATCTTCATTCACTTCTACTTTAAGAAAGAATAGACTCAAGACTGCCTCTAGTCGTGTGCCACTGATACAGGAAACTATCTTTCAGTGTGCTGCCTCGGTTCCTTGACTGTCTCTGGACCAAGCGTCGATGACTGATGATGTCACTATGCAAGGCTGTTTAACTGACAGCTGACTAACAAACAAGTTACTGGCTGTCAGTTGGTGAGCTGTTTATGGGATGGCTGACTGCTGAGCTGCTTTGCTCTCTTTATGGCTGAATATCTGTGAGATAATCATGCTGACTCACTGGCCTAATATGTGACTGGATAGATGATTATGTAGCATAATTGCAGTAATTAATGAATGAATGGACTGAGTGACCAAGTGACTGACTGGAACAGGCTGTGACTAACCGACTGCCTGGCTTGCCTCTGTGGACAGCTGAATGGACGGCTCGCAGGCTGATTAAATGTCTCACTGGTTGGCTAACTCGTTATGTGACAGTCTGGCTTTTTAAAGTGTCTGGTTGGCAGCCTGAATGAATGACTGTATAGTTAGGTGACTGTCCAGTTAGGTGCTGGTTTTCACTCACTGGTTAACTGGCTTACATAGCAAGTCCTGCCTGCCTCTTTGGCTCCAGTGTGAAGTGTTTCATGTCTTATCAGCCTCAGCCATTTGCTTCTACAAAGCTGTTCCCCCTCTTTTCGCCCATCCATTTCCCCTCTTCATGTCTCTCTTTTCATCCGATCCTCTCTTGCTTTCTGCTTCTTTTCCTCCTCATTTTTCAGTTTGTCATATTCCCTCTTTATCTCTCCTTCATGCTCTCCCTTTTTCTGCTCTTATCTTTCCTCTATTCTCCCTGTAGCTATCGCTGTTTGTATTCTGATCTGTGCCTTCATCTTTCTTCTGTAGTTTCATGCAGCCAACATTCACCACATCCCTCTCTCCATCTGCATCTCCTCCTATTTCTTTACCATGCCCTCCTTTTATTTTCCATCTAATCTCCTGACCTCTGCTCCCCTCTCCTCCCATTTCCACCTCCCATTACTTGCCATTTCTTGCTCACTTCCTTCCCACTTTCACAATACGTGCACCAACTTCAAGTACACACAAACACTCTCACACAAAGCATTGGCACTACCGTCACGCCAAGACAAAGGCGTCTGGGGCAAACTGATAACAAACTGTAAGGAGGCTCTAAAGAGGAACAGTGTCACTGTTGACAGACCCCGCACTGGTATACTAGTGTCTGTTAATGTCTAGTTGCTTGCATTATAATAAATTAACTGTTAAATTAAAATGTAGTGGCCTAACCAGCTTTTATTTCAAACACTTGACCCTCTAACATGATAAACCTGAGTGTTTCTCGATGTGGGATTTAGTCCCTTGTATGTGCTACTAACCCTGGAGCATTTGATAAGATCATTACAGAAAATGTATCTTTCATTTCAGCTCACTATTTGTGAGTTTCAGTTTTAAAGGTACTATATGTTACGTTGTGACACTGATTACTGAGCATTTCTTTAAAAACTCTAAAAACTGTGAGTGTGGCTAAAAAAAAAAAATGTGGTCAAATCTGCTTCAGATGGCCTAATTTGACCCAATTTTAACTGAAGGGTCACAATCTAACGCCCAGGTTTAATTCCTGGTGTGAGAAGAGTTTCATGTCTTTTAGTCTCCATTCATTATGCTGCAATACACTCTTGTACTTCCATAGCAATATTTAAACTTGACATCAACCCTGAAGCGTACAAACAGCAAACAGTGCTAATTTGACCTCCATAGTACTGTGCTTTGATTAGTCCTAAAATGTTGCATATAGAACCTTAAAATAAATATGTTAAAAGTATTAAAAAAATTTTGGGGAAATACAGGTATATGTTTTCGGGTACTAATAAGAGATCGATACTGCTCTCATGTCTGTCCGTAAAGCTGGAGCCAGCAGTCGGTTAGCTCAGCTAAGCATGAGGAATAAAATCAGGAGGGAACAGTTAGCATTGCTTCAGTGTTTAATGCTGTGTGTCTAATGGTAAAACTACGGTAGGAGCGTTGTGTTCTAGTTCTTGGCTGGGAGAAGTGGCTCCTCGTGTCTTCACTGGTTGCTTACAGCCTCAATCACACAACAACACACCAATCAACGGTCATCTGGCTGTAGCCAGATGATGAGAGTCATATCAATCTTCATATTAAGTCTCAACAAGAAACAAATAAGTCAGACTGTTCTTGTAAAACTTATTATCTCGAGTTACAATTTGCTGAATTAATAGCAAGTAAGATTACTGTAGTTCAAATACTTTCTCTCAATTATATTTGTAGATAATTAAGTCTGTGCCAAGTTTGCTCAGAAGTTTCCATTTCAGTGGTTCCAGATTGTTGCATTTGTGTCTTGCTGCATCTAAATCGAGGCTGCCCAGTACTACAGAGTTTTAATGTTTTAATGAATACAATCATGTCCATCTGGTTACAGCATTATCATTCATTCATTCTTTTTAACAGCCCTAAATATGACAAATTTTTAACACAAGTTCCTTTACAAAGTGCAGCATCACATTTCTGTCAGTATTTTTTGTTTGATCTCTGGGTAGTTAATGTCACACACAGGTTAGAAACGTTATGATTGTAAAACTATGTAAGTAACTCGAAAATGTATAACTAAACAAGTAGTGAATACACAGGATGATGTTCACAGCAAGATGATTGTAAGAAGTTTAAATTTGACCTGAACAGTCATTAGGTTACATTTTTAAAAAAGTTAAAATGCTTTTCTGCTCTTGTCTTCATTTCTTTAGCCTGCATCCCTATCCCTAACACAGAGCATTTCTCATGCTTGTGTTGTTTTGTTGGAGGAAACCTTCTTGAAACTGTATTGCTCTTCATTAACATTATAATTCACAGAGAGTCAATGAGAGCCCCAGGACCTGCTAGTGTCCCCAATAATGACATTTTTGGAAAAATGTTTTTTACAATCCAACACTAAGAGTAACTCGGGTAATTTTTGTGTTTTGTAATGACAACAACAATGATGACAACAATGATGATAATGATGACCATTATGATCATAAAAAATTCAGTGTATATTGATAACTGAATCCTCTTTTGTTTGGTTGGTTTTGGAAAAACTGTATGTTTTCATAAAATTTATGTTGTTGACTTAATATTGGTTTGTAAGAAAAATGATAATTCCGTGCTTGTGTTTTTCTGTCTGATTGTATATTTAAGGCTTATTATATCATGTTTGCTGTTATTTATTGATGCACAAAAGAATCATCATGGATATCCTCAGAAAGTTTTTTTTGACAGCTGCTGGAATCGTTTGTAACACTAAAGAGTGCCCAAAACTTACAAATCATTTAACGGGAAGAAAACTGACTGACTACTGAATTCAAGTAACTCAATTTATATGGCTTTAGAAACAAGAAGAGACACAGCTGTGCTAGCATCTGTGTGAGGCTGTACCTTGGTACATCAGTGCTGTCAGCTAAACATCAGCATGCTAACATGCATGCCGATGTTTAGCAGGTTTAATGTTTACCATGTTTAGGCTACCACATCAGTTTAGCGTGCTGTCATTAGCTAATTAGCACTAAAAGCAAAGTATAGCTAAGCTACATTTAGTTAGTTTTGAAGGATTTTTAGCCATAAAGCAAAGTAGTCCACTGGACAAATACTTAATAAAAGCAAGAATGCTGCTGTGTTTGAATGTGCATAAGTCCATCCAATATTTAAAACAAAACAAAACAAAACAAAAAAAAAAAGATTCCTTTTTTACCTTTTACTTATTTGCAAGTAGGCCTACACAAGGACATGTTTTTATTTACAGCTCTTTGCTTGCTGAAGAGAATGAGGATAAAGGAATAAATCCAGCTTCCTCTTGCAGAACATGTTCATACAGTTCAGTTTTCATTACAAGGTCTTTTTTAAATCCTTCTTCCCGCTTGCTTTCAATGTAATTCAATTTCCTCGACTGAAGATTGTTCTGCCGATTCCCTTCAACTCTGTGTGAGTGATTTTTATTGCTCATTTGACCCCTTTTATAGGATGTCAGTCAACAATCCTCTTTAATTAAACTGTACTTGTTTTCAATGTGAATCAATTTCCTGAGTGAAGAATTCAATCCACAATATGTCATATCATTTTTTAATGTGTTTATGATCTTCATAGAACGCCTCATAGCTTGCGAATGTTGGATATAATAAAAGCCTGTCTGATTAATTAGATGAGATTAGTCTTTGATTAAAAAGGGTTTGATAGCATTTTAATAGGCTTGATTTCAGTTGGATTACAGGGTGAGCAGCCTCAGGCATAATACCAAAACTCACATGCTCCTGATGGATGCACTGTCACTCAAAGATCTGTGTGTGTGTGTTTTGTTTAGTTTTCTTCTCTGTAGATATATGACAGGTGTGGAAATGTGGCCGTGTGTGTGTGTGTGTGTATGTGCTTTTCTGTGACCATGCTTGTGTTTTTTGTGTCATTCCTAATGCACCCACCAACATTAAACTCTGTTTGCTTTCATCTTGTTAACTGCATGCACAGAAATCATACTACCAAAGCAGTAGCCTCTCTCTCTCTCTCTCTCTCTCTCTCCTATGAAGTT
>JAPXVT010000027.1:16268721-16278985 GCA_029823135.1 Acanthurus reversus
TCAAACTTGCTGTATCATGACAGTCATAAGGAAACAACTCCACTTAACCCCCTCCTCCCTGTTTTTGCTCCGGCTCGCTTTGTTTTCCATTTGTCGTCTCTCTGTTAAATCAAGTTTGCAGCACGGATTCACAACAAGACCAAACGGTTGCGGGAAAAGTTGCAGCGGTGTAAATCGTCCGCCTCAGCTCGACTCAAGCTGACTGACGGTGTCACCTGCAACTCAGCTTGTCAAGTCGTCAGAGGCCAGTTTTAAATACGTAAGGCACGTCACTTGTTTCAACAGCCAATCAGCTCATAGCAACATCACTTGGTGCTAAGAGGCAAAGCATAGAGCAGCCAATAGAAACACCCGCCCTCTGAAATGACCCGTGATTGGCCAAAAAGTGCCCACCATGGTCTGAATACAGAACCAAGGAGAGGAGTAGAAGTCTAGTGTTCTTTTAGACTACCTGAATTACAAAATGCTGAGAGGTTATTATGGAGTTTATGACACCAAAAATAAAATGCCTACCTCAGCTTTAATAAACTGAATCATAGTAAAAAAAAATGTCAGTTTTAGGTTCTTAAAACTCAGTACGGCACCTTTAAATTGCATCAGATTCTGTCCAACCAACACAAAAGCCAGATTTTATATAATTTTCAATCATAAAAAGAAGGGAAAAGCAGAGTTTGGGTGAGATCCCAGATGAAAAGGTGTGGGTAACCAAAACCGTGCGAACCATTGCTTGACTTTTTACAAACATGTTTAATTTCAGGAAAAGCTGATTAGATATTGGTTCATCTCTCTCGGGTTACGCAAGAGTGATATCTTTGGTTGTCAATGTCAGACTTAAGGGATATATGGGAAATGCTTAAATGGGAGACTGAGAAGAGCTTTTCTTAGGCAAAACGATTTCCACAGCCTTTAATTGTGCATAAAACAATGAGCGATAGATTTCCTCATAAATATTGAATTTGTTGACTTTGGTAATTTCAGCAAGTGATGCTAGTTTATTTTCACTGAAATAGTCATCATACTTATATCTCTAAAGACAGAGCGTGCTCATATGACCAAGGATCCAGAGAATCCAGATGTGATAAATGTTCAAAATATGTTGTGCAAACATCATCCTACCTTTCTGCTGTCTTTGAGGTTAAACAGGTTCTCTAGTCAAGTGGATGATAGGTGGAGCTAGGATTGATATCACATGATGTCCTCCAATAAGAATAATGAAGGTTAGTTAGCTTAGTTGAGCCAATTAATAGAAGAGTGAAGGAGATGTAAATCAAACACAGTCCTGAGAAGAGCTCTAATAAACAACAAGTAAAAACACCTGTGTTTGTAGACTTAATCGCTTGTCTAATACTAAAGACACAGAGGAAACCACTTCAGTTGATTCAACACAAAGCTAAATCAAAATCCACCTCAATCCATACCAGTTGAGATGAATTTTGATTAATTCCATATCAAATGACGATGTGACAGAGGTCATTCTTAGTGATAAAACGTACAGAAAATCTTACCTGAATCTGCAGCTCCTCTGCCGCACAAAGCTTTACAGTCAGTCTCAACTCACTGTTTTGGCTCTAGTGGTGCAACTTTTTCATTTTTGTTCAATCTCACTGCTCATGAGAATCACCTTCGTCAGCAGTATTCAGCTGTTTCCTGTGAAAAAGCTCTAAAAACCAACCATAGATGAGCATTAAACAGCATCAGACACGGCATCAAACGGCAGACAGATGGCAGCTAGCTAGTTAAGTTTATTGGGATCATCATTAGCTTGAGAACATAGTGAAGGATTATCAGCTGACGGGACAAATATTTCCCTAACCTTGGGAGTAAGATTTACCAGATGGGCACAAACAGGATTTTAAATGATTGGTAACGTTCCTCCATAACTGCTGGATATGTAAAAAGGCAACTGTTTGCCATCAAGCTAGGCATATGAATTTAAAAAGAAATGACATCAACTTGTTTTTGCTGCCCCCAAGGCGGGCAAAGAAATCTGTTATTGCAGGTTTGCCACCTGTACGAAAAAAGCAGATGCCATTTGCACCATGTGTCCATAGACAACAATTCTAATTTCAGTCTGTCTGCTAAACCTAAACAAGTATTTTGTTAAAAAATAACGTCACCCTTTGACTTTTGATTTCCCACAGGACTCCAACCGCTGTGAAAGTCTGGCGTTTGATCTGTTCATCCATGCCTACCTCCTCTATATTTGGATTCAGTGACAGGTGTGAAAAGAAAAAAAAAATCATTGTCATGTGACTTTTTTCACTCAGGTGTAAATAGACACTTAAAGAAAACTACAAGGCATTCTGATGCGGTTTACACACGATCTCAACCTGATAGTTCATCTGTGCCAGATCTTCAGTACCTCCTCTGGTGTCTTGTGTGGTCTGTAAATGGTTCAACTTGTAACAACCCTGGCTCATAAGAGTGAAAAATGTTGCCTGGTCCAACAAATTATGATCTACTGATTCATCTTGCCTAGTGGTGATAATCCATCTGGAACAATTTGGCACTGAGTTTCATAAATCCAAGCTTTGTTATTATGAGATCTATAGATGCATTGATAACTAGCTAAAATTATATAACTCAATTTTACCCTGGAAAAGTAGCCCTGTTTCAGTATCTATGTAATCGACATACATTTGATAAAAATGTATGTCGATAAATATGTGAACTCTAGATCAGTTTGAAGTGCCACAGCATAATGGAAAAAAAAACAAAAAAAAGCCGAATTAGTGCTAATTTAAAGATCTATATACTATTTTGAAAACTTTTGTCAATGTACAATCAAATGCATCCTCTCAGACTGACACACTGAGTCTCTACAATCATATATAAATGTGTAAATAGGCTACATGTAAACACAGTAACAGCCACAGTCTTTCTTCCTTATTAAAGATAATTGGTGTTTTGTTTTTATTTACATCATATAAGACAGAAGATGTGCCCTTAATGTCAGTCAAACCAACAGCTGTCATCAAGCCTCTTCCACACACACCTGATTCCAACCACAGGGTCAAACAGGGTTCATGTCCAGGGTCGACTCTGTGTGTTTACATCATGACATCAAAGGTCAAAACACTGACCGGGTTTGTGACTACTGACATCTATTAGTGGCTATCAGCATTTGAGAGATGTTCCAGTGAAATGTCACAAGTATTTTATTAGTTTAAAATGTGAAATGTATAAAAAATGAAGTCTGGCAACATAGTGCCGGAGTAACCTCTACCTGCTGCTAACTATACTCCTTGCTGTAGCTCTCGTTAGCTGTAGCTAAGAGCTGCTGTTAGCTTCTTAGCTTAGTTAGCCATGCTGCTAGTGGTCTTATTAGCTTAACAGTCACATCTAACTTGGTAAATAAGGGATTATTTGACGAAAGTAGTGTTTGTGGTAGCTGAAACTGTGTGAAAATCATCAGAAAATTATGGGTTTCACAATGAGTTACCTAAGCAGTTAAGAGACAGGACAGGCTGGGGTAGGTATACTAACTTTAGCAGATATCTCTGCAATGCAACACCTAGACCTCTTTGATGTAATGCCTGGACTATGAACTCTCTTTCCACATTCGAATGATAATGTTAGTCCAAGTTTTTGACAATTTAAACACAAATTCTGCCCATGTTACACACTATTCCTTCAAACCAAGCTGGTTAACAAATTTTGAAGGGATATTCTAGAATTTTTGACATAGGGCCTCATTTTGGACCTACCGAGTCCTATCTGACCATTTTCAGCTCACTGCATCCAGTACGGAGTTTGGATGGCTCACCTTTTTGACACTTAAGCTAAGGCAAGTAAAGGGACCAATTGCCACTATCAAACTTTAATTAAACACTCCTCAGTGCACCCAGAGCAAGTCGAATATGATGAGTTTATTGAGGCAAATATGAGTGTTTGTAGATAATTGTAGAAGTCAAACTATGGCTGAATTACTTTAATTTGTGGTTCTGACTAGGGTTAACAGCGACAGGAAGCATCCATACTCTTTACTCCCTGTTGTTAATACTACTAGCTTCCTGTCGCTGTTAACTCGAGCCACAAGTTAAAGAAATTCAGCTGTAGTTGGACTTCTAAAATTATTCTACGAACACTCGAATTCGCCTTGATAGACTGTCGTCATATTGAACTTGCTTTGGGCGCTCAGTGGAGTGTTTAATCAGAGTTTGGTAGTGGCTATAGTTGAGTCCCTTAAATTGCGCTAGCATTAGTATTAGCAGCAAAACGGCAAGCCGTCCAAACTCCTGTATGCAATGAGCTGAAAATGGTCTTTATCAATAGCAACAGGACTGGGTAAATCTGAAAAGAAGCCCTATGTCAAAAAATACGGAATATCCATTTAGCTACTATTTTCGTGTGGGTGGTTGGGGTGTGGGTTAATCTTTAAAGATTGGAGAACGGTTAAGCAATATGCATCCATTAGGAAGACCCTGGACATACGTAACAAGCATCAACCATGTTTGTTTCTGCTGTTAAAACCAGGCTAATGTTCAACAAATAGGGACCAGTTTCCCATGAGCTTTCATCCGTTGTACTGTGAGTTAGAGGAGGTGAGGTTATCTTGGCAACAAGACAGTTTATAACAATGTCCTGCAAAAAACATATTATACAACTTTATTTTTAATAAAAATGACATTTTCTTGTTCATTCTATTAAAGAAAAAGTTAAATCCATCATTTATGGAAATAAATCAAAATAAAATGTGAGCGGAAAAATCTACAAGTTTTTCCTTTATTCTTGAAATTTAAAAAAAAAAAAAAAAAAAGATATTACTTGAGGGTGGGAAGATTTTGTGGGACAATGGCATTTTGGGAAACCAGCCTGGCTTTTGATGGCCCACATACTGACACAGAGTATCTGACTAAAATAGAAAACAGATAACAAAGCAGTGGAAAATGAGATAACATCAAATTAATTTCTGAATTATACCTACAAAAAAAATCTTTTTTTTTCTTTTTTTTAAAATTTCATTACAATTTAAATTTTGAATATATTAAATAGATTTAAATTGTACAGGTCTGTTACAGGTACAATAGGCCTTTATTAACAAATAATTCTGTTTGTACATTGGCAAACTCATCATGTTCTCACATTGTTTCATTCACATACACACTCTCTCTCTCTCTCTCTCACTAGCAAACACACAGATAACAGTTGCTGGATGTATTTGGCTTTGTCTCACAGGACCCTCCCACACTTACCTCATGCTCATTTGTTCATGGTCATTGTTCCACACAGCTTATACAGTACAGCTCAGTTGTATTGCCACTGTATCTGTGATGTACCCCTGTGAATGAGTAAGTGACCTACAGGATGCACTGCGGTGTAATGGTCCACAATGGACAACAACACTGTAGAGAACCAGTACCTGCAACACCTCTGCATTTTAACAGCAAGAGTACCAAATGTTTAATATAAGCCAAGAATTTACAGACTTGGAGACATGAGCATTGGACACAAGTTGCGTGGGTGTAAAGCAGATGAAATGTGCTTTATTTAGCCGAGCTGCAGAACTCAGGCTCTGCTGAGGCTGAAAGTAAAGGACACGTGCTTTACATTTATGCTGTAATAGATTTTGCACACATTGATGCATGTATGCATTACAGAGTATCAAGGACCCCACAGAAATTTAGACTTTTTTCCTGCTAAATACACTGTGATAGTGGGGTGATGCATTGATTTTTTGTCATAGTAGATTTAACATTGTATAAACTTGCTTATTTTCTCTTTTGGTCAATGTCCAGAAGTAAACAATGTAGACAATGTTTACAATAGCTGCTAGTCAGCTAAACTAGCATGCTATCAACACTACAGTGGTCCTCATATCTCCGTTGTCTGCTTACTTCTTAAACTTACTGTGGATTTTAAACAGTTGCTAAACATCCTTTTCATTGATTAACACCTAACCGCTACTTGTGTGTGTTTTTGGTTTAATCAGTTAAACTTATGAACAAGGGACTGTTTATTGTTTTCCTGTTTTCTTTTGTTTTTTTGCTATGATACTTTATCACAGGACAGAAACAAGGCTTACCTGTGTCTATTTTTCCAACCTCTAAAGACATGGTGAACTTCTTCTAAGCTCTTGCAAGACTTTGTCAACCATTCTCTTAAGTATTACGGCAGTTTCTACTGAACCAGGGTTAGGCAGGTTCCTCGATGTTACAAATACAAATACAAATGTTAATTTGCTAAACTTCTTAGCAACTGATTTTTACAGGCACAGGATGTATGTCCTAAGTGGGTGCTGCAGATTCTGGTTCAAAATATCTAAAATAAAATAAAATAAAAAATAAAACAACAGTTATAGACCTGTTGTGTCTTTGTTGCCCAAAGCAATAGAATATGAGCTGTTTGCCACTTTCAAATTGGTGTAGCAAACCCTGCCAGAAATTTTATTTACTAACTTTTTAAAGTTGCCTTTAAATTAATTTATAGTGTAAATTTGTTCTCTAGACTAAACATGACAGGGTTGACCCTACGCACATTGTCACCTAGTTCAGAGTTAATACACATATTTTCTTAGTGTTACAATTCCTGAAATTTCCAGGCTAAATACTATGCTCCTATGTATTTAACTGATAGGGCTGATCTTTAAATGTTATTGTGGTCTAGTCCATTGTTAGTTCTATAATGCATAGTATACTTACAGCAAGAGGAAACTTTTAAAAAATAGGCTATAGCTGTTTTTGTTTATAGTAAATATAGATAAGACTATGGGGTTTATGGATAATAATTTTTAAAAAATGTATTTTTGTTTTTTGTTTTTTTTTGCCAACATTTGTTCAAACCATGACAGAAAATCTTGTTTAGGTGCAGATTAAAGCTCTCTGATGCTACTACTGTCAAAGAATCTGAGGACAGTTTAAAGAATTATTTTTGGCAAAAATGACCAAAGTTTCCAGGACATCTAACCCATTTGTGATTCAAACACCTGTAGGTTCAAAGAAAATCTTTTATTTTCACCCTTCCGATTCCTTCCTTAACTATGGCACATTACTTTGTTATTAAAATTAATCTGGAGGGCAAAATGCCCTTCAGGGCATTGTTAGTGACTTTTTCTACTGATGGGCATTTTATTTTAATTACTGGTGTTTTCCTTCAAGCTGTGCCTTACGTAGCTTAGCCAGCCAATGATCCTGTTGAATCTGTGCCACTGAGCTGACAAAATGTGCCGGTCCTCCTCTCCAGCAACCTGAACAACATAATGTAGAAACAAAAACTCTAGTTAAAAAGCAAAACAGCCTGGTTTTGCCGTTTGGTTGGCACCTTTTATTTAACTTTTAGAGATTCAGTGACCAGTATGTTAACGGGCACAATATAGGGGAAATAACAACATGCTATTCCCTTTCAACTCCTGGTTGAGTTTTGTGATCTACAGCAGAATTAAGACCTGTGCTGGAGTTTTCCACTGTCGAAAATGTATTCTACCATTTAGAAGGGCATTCTTTAACAGTGACTTGTTATCTTAAGCCCTATTGTGTAAGGATGTGATGTTGACAAATCTCTGTGTACTTCTTTTAGACAAAAACATTTCTATCAGCACCAAAGCTGTCATCTTTAATAGAAACTAATTCCTCCTACAAACAGTTTTTCCTCTGTGGGCTTGTTCAAACTCGATTTATGAGCTGTACTTCACTGATGTCACATCTATGCAATGTCAGCAACCAAGGAGAACAATTGCACCAATGCAGTGTCACTTACATAAGGAATCTAAGTGTGCCAAGTCTATAAAATATATTAAAAAAAAAAAAAGTCCATCTTCGACCCTTTTTGTTTGTTTCACGAACTGTCAACTGTTTGTTGACAGTTCATGAAGGTTCTCTTGGACAAAAACTTCTGATGGTTTAGTTTCCCATGTCTGGGTTACTGAGCTACGCTGAAGTATTTGGAAGGCCTGAGATTTCCACTGAGTAAATCTTAGTCAGTCTACCAGCAAACAAGTAGACTTTCATTTGAATCCTGTTGGTTACGCTTGCATGGGGCTGGGTAATATTCTACTATCCACATGGTAAAAACAAAAAACAAAAAAACAAATGCAATTAAAGATTATTTATGTAAATGTGAATGTGTCAAGCATGCATACCGTGACTATGTGTACAAGTTAGTATAGTACTATATTATTAGTACTATATTGTGTGTATTATTGGTCGATCTGGATAAAAATCGGATGAACAGAATTTTAAATATCTGAACTTGTTGAGGAGAGCTTTATTTATCTTGACCTCAAAAAGAAAGATTCCTTGTGTTGGCTCAGTGGGATAAGGTGCCTGCTGTGACTTTTGGCCTCATGGGTTCATAACCTTTGGCACATGTTATTTCCTCAATTTCAAAGAAGTGAATGACACAGAAAGGTCATAAAAATGAGTGGAATCATAAGATAAATGAAGCACTCCGCATGTTATCTTTTCAAATATTTAGAATTAATCCATCTTGTGTTTGTCCTGATTTGAGCAGTAAAAAGGCACTGAGCTGGGAATAATTTTCTGTCCTAAACATATTACCTGCAATGAAATGGCTGAATTGTTGTCGGTTATAGTTTGCTGTGGGTTAGAAGCATAAAAAGGCTCTAAAATCAGCTTAGTATTAGCGTTTTTGGCAATTGTCCCTTGATGCCCTCCTCTCCAACCTAACTCCTTTTTTGGGCCTCTCATTTGTCTCTCCCAACCCCAACCAACTGGTCCTAGGTTGACGGACGGATGTAACGAGCAGCAGATGTTAGAAATATGTTTGGTAAAGCATGACATGATTTAGGGACAGTTGGAAGGGGAGTTGTATTGTTCTTCAGTAGTGGTCTTTCTACAGGAGGCCATGATGCACAGCAAATATGTGTGGCAATGTTGCCATCTTCTAGAAGTTAGTACAACATCATTCCTTAGCATCCTCTTTATTAATGGAAAGTAAATTTGTTCTATTTGCGCAATTCCATTGCTAAGAAGAGTAACAGTGTTCCCGTAAGTGGCGCCGCTCCAGGTTTTCTCCAAGTATTGTTGCCTCCTAAACCAGGTCAGGGTATCATTTGGGAGAGAGGACCACTGGAGAGAGCAAAAAAACAGGAATGGAGCTGTGGAATCCAGCTAGATCATTAAGTTTAACATTAAGGTTTCTCTGTTATGTGTCCCATCAATCACCTCCATGGGGTAGGGTCCAAGTGAGACAACCATAGTTGCTTTTCCTCAAGTCTTTTGAACCATATCTCCCTTGCTCAGGGGAGATGAAGGCATGTTGTTCTTTTTCACCCATGATGAGAGCAAGTTTCATTCATATAGGCCATCCAACAGGTCTGAATCCAAGGTTCACACTTAATGCTTATACATATCCACAGATCTGTGTGATCTACTTCCTGCATGTTCCATGTAGGTTTAAATCCAGCCTCTCACACAATGAATATGTGTATCCTAGTCAGTGTGTTGGGACCTACAAACTTGTTTCTCTGAGAAACATGGTCCCAATGCTGTAAGAGACTTTCCTCATAGAGGCCGGGGGAGCAGAGCGAGAGCTGGTGAGCGAGGCATGGCTGTGAGATGTCCCTGCCTCCAGGAAGTAACATGTCCCTGGGATCTCTTTGGGAAAATTCTCTGGGAGCTCCAGGCGCGAACGAGGGACAAATGAAAAAGAGCGGTCATCTTTCAGCAGCCTGTTGAAAAGAGAAGTGCCATCAAAAATTATGTATTGTCATGGGGACATGATCAAAAACAAGACCACAATGCTGACTCCCCAAAAGTTTGGGCTCTGAATGAAAAAAGAAAGTGATGATTTTCTAACCTTTCTTGACACACGTGATTGAAAACAGTACAAAGAATATATTTATTGTACTATATCATCAAATTCATCAATTTATTTTCTGAATTTGATGCTAGCAAGACATTTCAAGCAAGTCATGACAGGAGGAGTAAAAGACTGGGAATCTTTCCCAAAAAAAAAAAGTTTTACAGCTGAACAAGTTCACTGGAGACAAGTCATAGTATCATGACATGGTATCAAAGGGGCATCCTCGAGAGGCTTAGTCATTCACAACCAGATAAGAGACAAGGCTCACAACTTTATAAAACACGTTTATATAAAAGATACTACAACACGGAATCTGGAACATTTCATGAAACAGTTTTTGATCAACTGTTTGTTACCGATCAGTCCCACCAATTTCTGAAACTGAGATGCTGTATGCTTGTGTACACGCATTTTTGTTTGTCTTCACTTGCAGTGCCGTCACTTACTGGTAAGTTGTGGGACTAACATTGATGCACCTTGGATGGCTCCCCGACTCGAACTT
>JAPXVT010000027.1:16355656-16365887 GCA_029823135.1 Acanthurus reversus
CTTGCGTTAGCATAAGCATTAGCATCATCAACAAGCATTCCGCTTGCCAGTTTACACAGCCAGAAAGAAAGATGCGATTTCAAAAGATTTCCACTCTGGAACCCAGTTTCAAACGTTTGTGGATTCAGGGGCGCCAGCGCACTGTTGTCATGTAAAAGGAAGGCCGAACCACAACAAAAGAGTTTTGTTAGATGCAAAAACTTGCGCCGTGTAAACTGCCCCTTAGCCATAAATTCAGAATAATTCACCTAAGAAGTTGTAATAAACCACCATTTTTCTTTAACTAAAGCCCAAGCCCTTCAGCAGTCAAAAATTCCCCAAATCATTCACCGTCTAAATCCATAAACTTAATTTGATACTCGCAGTAATATAATATCTTCTTGCCTCTGTCTCCATAAGTTAAATTTTGCACCATCTTTCAGCACACATCAGGAGATCCAACTGTCAGCCGGCTGAGATCAATGTGACTTGCACATTTACTTCCTGTCATATCTAATAACAGCGAAGTGGAGCTTGTTGAGCTAAATCCATTTTAAGTGTGCACCAAAGCACAGAATAAGCCATCATAGGTTTGTCAGACGGTGAAATTAAAGCTGTGCAGGAATACCCTGAACAAACTCTAATGTATCTGAGTACTGTAGACATTGGTTCACTTTGTGCTGCCTCTTAAAGATCACTTGATGTTGGCAAACAAAATAAACAGGCGACCGTTTAGCTCAGGTTTTCTAGATGCTGGTATTTAGATAATAAAGCCCCCTTTACAAAGGGTTTGTAAGTGGTAACAAGCAGCTTTATTAATGGTTAATAATTAATTGACTAAAGCTTAAAGACCAGTTAGAAGCCCAGAACAACTTTTTGATTATGAAGAATTTCCAAGTTGTAGCTAAAGTCTTTATTAACTATCATTTATTAATGCTACATGATTTGTTAGAAAATTTCAAACCCCTGAACATCTAACATTTAGAACCATATTTAGTGTCAGATAGAGGAAAAAAAGAAACATCTGATAAAGTATCCGGTAATGGTTTCCAATTGATATAAGAAGCGCTGGAAATCTATTAACCAATATTAATTCATGTTAAGGCAATTGGTTATAACTACAAACCCTGTTTTAAAGGTGCCTTTTTTCAAAAATGTTACTAATGTTACTAGTGTTTTCAAAGGCCATTGTTAAGATTAATATTTTTCAAGCTAAAAGAATCGAAACACATTTATTTTATACCAAAATTAAACCTTTTTACTTACTATTAAAATGACAGTATATATTAAAATCTCTCCAACATTGGTGAGGCACTATATTAAGCCATTAACTCCACGGTGACAGTATCTGGAATACATGTCGTTGTGTGTTCTGCATGCAGTTGAGGTTTTTCAGTTGAGACCAGTTTTAACATGACAGACTCACTGCCAAGCTGACCAATGAGAGGAGAGAGCCCAGAGGGCGAGTCCTGACCATCTGCTGTCCCAACAGACTTCAGCCACCTCCTCACTGTACACACACACACACACACACACACACATACACACACACAAAGCATAGAGCAACGCAACTCAAACGTCTTAAAATAAAGTGATATCAGTTGCTTATGATTTATTTGATACCTGGTAATGGATTTGGTTTTATCATATTAGAGGGGAAATATGAAGGTAAATCTTTAATGCTAGAAGAAAAACAAGTGCATCATGGTTCACCTGGGACTGCTAATCACTGCCTCAGGCACGGCTTGTTAACACAAAAAACACTGAAAACAAGGAAACAATGTTCAAAGACGGGCCAATGTTCATTGTGAGTCGGAGCCAGACAGCGACTGTGTGTTATGTTCAGCCAAAGCAAAGACGGTTTCTCATGTTTTTTCATGATGCATGAGCCGCATTGATTTTGAGCCTGAGAGGGCACATTAGACACAGGCTGCCTGTGTGAGATTAGACAAGAGAAAATAATGTGGACAAGAGGATCTCTGAGATATTATAATGTTATTTCAGAGCAACAAAGCTGAAGAACATTGGGTTATTTTAGAATTAGGCAAAAATAAGTCTGGATGAAAAATTACAAGACAGATTTGAATGAGGAGGCTGGACCGCTGTGGGCACAGCAGACTGCAGTTTGATGGAATTTTCTGCAAAAGCTGAAGCACATACTATTTGTCTGTTTCGGCATTTCACTTTGTGTTTAACTAAAAATGATTTTTCCTGAGCAGACAGCAACAATGATTCAGGTTTGAGAAGCCATGAAAGATGACCCCTTAGCCAAAACTTTGTGCCACATGCTGATTTACTCACTGACATTCCAGGACAGTAGCTGCTAAAGAAACTAATCAAGCAAACCGAAGATTTGAAATGTCCATGACTGCCCAGACAATGATGTTTGATAAAGTTATTTTCTCAGAGGAAAGAATCCGCTTCCTGTACAGTTATGTGTACGAACATTTTGTCCGTTTCGTCAAAGCTTATGGAGAAACAGTTTGTTACGATCCTCGAGAGTTACAGTGAAGCAAATGCTGTGAGATCTGATGTACTTTCATGTAATGTTTATAAATATAATGTAAAGTTATAGTAATGCCAATAAAAATGAAAAACACTACTTTCAAAGGCTTGCATGTTTTTTTAAATAAATCTTACAAAATCTTACACCAATGATAAATCAGTTTTGTCAACTTGTTGACCCTTGTACAATGTCTCTGCAACCTAAACCATTTTGATTTGATGACATTTCAGACCACTGACATCAGATCTTCTTGCAGTAGCCTACCTCTTCCTCTGTACACATGCCTGATGCCTGTTGATCTGAGTCTTAGATGTTGTAGTTGGTTGATGTGTGATTAATAACTGTAGTCAATCCCAACAAAATTGGACTTGAAAATGGATCTGCAGCTTCTCTTATTGTGATTCAAATTTTAATATTCCCTTCATATGTCAAAATAAGTGTTGACATGATTAATTGTTATTTAGACACATTTGTCCATTAGCTGGAGTGCTTTATACATTGTTTTTATACTCTAATTTTTCATTTTTATTAAGGTGCACATGTTAATCTAGACTTATGTGTGCTATGTGTTAAAAATGTGTAGGTTTAGATACAGGTTGAAGGTAGTCCAACATTTACTCAGGTACTGTGCTTAAAAACAAATTTGAGATGCATCTGGATAAATGACAATGAGTGTTTTTTTTTCTACTTAATATTCTTCATCACTACATCTCAGTGGACAATACTGTATTTTTAATGCACTACATTTGATTTCTAAAATTTGTTACTAGTTAGTTTCCAGATTAAGTTTAAAGAGGCCGTATTATGCTCATTTTTTGGGGTTCATATTTTATTCTTGGTTACTACTAGAGCAGGTTTACATGCTTTGATGCATAAAAAATCTCATCAGTTTTCTCATACAGTCGGCTGCAGCAGCCCTGTTTGTTTCAGGATTTTTGCCTCTGTCTGAGACGCTCTGTTTTAGCTCCTGCCCCGCCTCTAAAGGCTTACTCTGCTCCAATTGGCCAGTTCAAACACACACCTTCCAAATGAACCCATGACGAAGCCCAGCACACTATGACACACTAGTGGCCTGAGATTTAAAAAAAAACTGATGAGAATGGAGCATTCAGAGCCAATAGAAACAGCCAACAGGGATGACTGCTACATACCTATACCTCACTATTTCATATTTTGCATTCATTTATAACGGCAGTCCGTCTTTGTGACATAATTTATGGGTTAAAACAGACAGAAAAGCATCATATGACCCCTTTAAAAAAAGAGAAGGACAAGGAAAGAAAGAGACAAACAAGGTCTGGTGAGGGAGAAAGGCGAGAAAATGAGAGCTGTGGAGAAAACCAGGTAGAGGGCAGAGTGGGAAACGCTGTAAGTAAACAAGGGAGTGTATAAGCAGAGGTAGTATGTGGTTGCAGGGAACGGGAGGGCGTCCCTGCACACTAATGACACACTAGGCAATAGTTAGCTGACAAGATGAACAATACTGCAGCTGCCCTGAACTCTGATCTATTGGGGCAACATTCAAAGAAACTCTACTATTTCTGTGTTTAAACATTGGTCAAATATAACATAAATCAGCTAAATAAAATCTGGAGTGAAATTTTATTCAGAGATGCAAAGACCAGAAAATGTTTATGGTACATTTGATATACCTGGAGGATTTTCTGTTACCTAAATGCTGAAAATCCCTCAATAGACTGATCTCTGTTATTACCTTTTGTTGCTGCATTTCCAGCCATCTCCTCTGGGGGCAGACCAGTTCCTCCATCTTTCCAGTAAGGGTTTAGCTCCAATTTGTGCAAACCAGCCTGAGGGAACCACAAACACACATGCAACTGAGTTATTTATGTAAACTGTCGATTGAACAACAGGGCAGACAATAATAAGTGCATATGCGTGTGCACACACTCAAACACACACACAAACTCGGCATGCTGCTGTCCGAGAGAGGCCAACCTCTGTTACCTTGGTAACCACACAGTTGGTAAAATGAGAAGAATGACGACCACAGTGTTTTCATATAGTGTGCAAGCCATGAAGACACAAACATGACCGCTCCTTCTCTCCCTTTCACACACACATGCAATTCATTTTGCATTAGGATTCAAATAACACATTCATGTTAATCTACCAACTGAGGTACCATACATGATGCATCAGAGGGACCAAATGGCTGTGTTTAGGCTCTCTGGACTGGCAGCGGAACAAGAATAACAGTGGAAAGGATTTGGTCATTACAACTTTGAGAGGGGCAGGTAAGAAAAAAAAAAAAACACACACACACCTGTTCAATGGCCTGAGCCTTTGCCCTCTCCTCCTCTTTCAGTCGCTCTTTCTCCGCCCTCCTCTCTGTGTTGGAAGTAGTTCTCATTGCAAGGAAGTCAAAGGTCATCCATTCGTCTCTCTGCGAGGCAGAGACAGACAGTATGGAGGATTAAACAAAGAAAAAGAAACGTACAGAATTAGTCTGGTTTCGTCCTCCTTCCACTTAGCTCAGATTTTTCGCTGAGATACGAAGTGAGTTTATTCGCCAAGTTAATTAGGGGTTTGGTTTACCAGGCGGATATAGATTAAGGACAACCCAAAAATCGGGGGGACCTTATAGTGATGTGTTCAGTGATTCAACTTAATTTACTTAACTACTGCCTGAATTGTACTATTTGGGAGATAAATTATTTCACAATTTTTGTGTCAACATATGATTAGTTGTGTTGAGAGAATAATCTTCAATTTAATAAAAAAGAGAGAGAGAGAGAGAAAGATTTTTAAAAAACAGTTAGACAGCATTATTCAGTATTCATTCGGCAGTTACCTGGACATTTTGGGCTGGGCTGATGTTGCTCTCTGAAGTTTTGGGCTCGTCAGGAACCTGCCAGGCTTTAGCAGCTTGTGTCTGAGGCTGAGCCCCAGCCTCAACCCACTCATCCTCTGAGTCCTGACACACAAAGAGAGGGAAATGATGATGAAAAAGGAAAACACTGTGAGAGATAACCATATGCAAACGAAAAGAATGGAGAATGATAATGGAAGGAAGAGGCACTTTGCTCAAATCTGAAAAACTGCCATCCCTGTAAACAAAATAAAAATTCTGTTTTTATCAAAGCCTTGAAAGAAGCTCTAAATGTAACTGTACAGCTCACCAGGAAAAGGGGACAGAATCATCACCTGCCAGGCATAACTTACACTAAATTATAGATCATTGCTTAGGTTTTTTTTAGAAAGAATTTAAATTTCTTTTAAATTATTTTCACTATTTACCAATGTACCAGGATTTACTGCTACTATTCTGGTGTTAATTTGAGAACATGTTCTAAGGAATCACACTGTGGAAAATGACTTAACTTACTGCCGAGCTGTCACTAGAACCATCGCCAGCCTCTGTTGTCTTCTTCTCCTTTTTGGCCTTTTTCTTCTTCTCCTTTTTCTTTTTAGACTTCTTCTCCTTCTTCTTTTTCCTTTTCACAGCACCCTCCTGTACAAAATTCCGGTTCCAAGAATTGGATTTTTTTCTTTTGTTGCGTTATTGTTGGCTACTAAGATGCAAAACATGTACAGAGTCGGACCTCATACACACAAGATATGCAGAAATAACAGTTTGTCTCAGGTCTTTGGTTAATGTGACACCTTCATGGCGAATCTTGGACATGACCACCATTATTATCAAGGTGTTACTGTTGCTCCTTTGACAAATTACTTCAGTATAAAACTTAATGCCAGAGAAATAGCAGAAAAAGGTTTGACGATTGTAATACTATCAGCGACAATGTCCAACAGTGTGGAACATTTATATGATGCTGCAGACCAGCAACAGTCATCACTGTTTTGAGATACAATACAGTTTTGACTTGGCATGTAGCTTAAAATCTACTGCAACAGAGTGATAAAGCAGTGAATACTGTAAATACACTATATGGTGCACTATATAGGACATTTGAGTGACAATACTTCTTATCGTACTTCTTCAATCTCCTGCAGCCTCTGGTTGATCTCAGGAAGCATCCAAGTGTCCTCCCCTCTCTGCCTCTTCAGCTCCTTCCTCCTCTCTTCCTTCTCATACCGCTGCTTGGCCTGAGCAACATGATGGAAATAAGAGGGACAATTCAGAAGAAAAATAAGGCAAATATTTAAAATTAAAGGTTCAGCAGCATTTGCATTTTTAGACATATCTATTAAACATAAATTAATTCATTATAGAGTTAAACTAATTCTGTGGGCTAACACAAATTTTTAAAAAGAGGTTTATTCATAATGATGAAACAGGCCTACACAGAAAGTCTACAGAGATACTAGACCATTAAACGACTTTTGGTGGCACTATCTTATCTTCTGGATGCAATGGCAGTGACACTGGAGAGTTCTTCAGTCATAATGAGCCAGCTCTTCTTCACACCCAGAATCAAACCCAGCAACACTCTTTACTTTGACCAGTTCAAACAATGTGAGACGGGCAGATAATGAATTTAGCACCTTCACTGCTCATCCACAGGAAGCATCGCTGGTTTACATTATCTGCTCCGTGTTAATCTGTGTGTCTGGCAACAGTGCAAACACAGCTGCACAGAAAAAGAGATAGCGCGCGGTTGAATACCTGTGTACATGTGTGATTACAAAACCGAGGCTGTGTTTAGATGCGACCATCACATAAAACCTCCAAAAAACACACTACTATGGCCCAGTAATATTTGTCCACTGATTTCCTGTCTTCACTTAAGCATTATCAGTTCACAAACAGCCACGAGCATGTTACTGAGACAAGCAGGTACGGTCAGATTTCCGACAGAGAGGGAGAGATGGAAATAGCCACAAAGACAGCAATTTGCATCATGGTTAAAAACAGAAAAAGCTAACACAACTGCCGCTGGAGCGTTAACGTGACGTTAGCCGTTAGCCTACTTAGCTTGTTAGCTTAGTTCGGACGAAGTGATAATGATTCAAACCACAACTGATGCTTATGAAACAAACCTCAAATTACTTACTAGGATTGTTTGCTACGAAGCTTACAATTCATACCTTTTCTAGCGCCTCTTGCCGTGCCTGCCGTTTACTAGTCTTTCTTTCGTCGATGCTGCTCGAGCTCTCAAAACTCACTCCGTACGCCGCCATGACACTGTCGTCAAGGGGTTTGTTTACTGTCGTAAAGCGACGCCGTTTACGTCAGCCGTTGACTTGTAGTCCAAAAAGACAGATTTCGTCAATACAAATAGATAGTTGCATATATAAATCAATATCATTATTTTTGAATACATGTTAGGAGTACTTAGAGTCTAGTGTAGTCTAGAGAATGAACCAAATTTTATTCATTTTAGAGTAGCTATTCCCATACCTTAGTTACTAGCTTTTTAGTATCATTTTTTTGTGTGTAAACCTTCTGGAAACAGGACTGTAAACTGGACCAGATAAAATACTTTGGACATGGTGATATTGTCACTGTGTATACAGCCTAGTGTAAGAAAACATTAACAATACATACCTACCTATATATAAGGTCAAGTGTTTCATTATTATACAGTAGCCCAAAACCACAAATTCGCCACAGAAGGTTTTGGACTACATCTGTTGAACACAAGACCCTGTGTCCTCAATTTATCATGCGATGAAAAGGCTTTTACAAAAAAAGAAAGAAAAGAAAGCGAGAGACTTCGTTAAGAGCAACAGGCGATGGACAGGCATGCAATGGATGTCTTACCCTATATAGAGATACAAAGCAAAGTAAGTTAGTTGGTTTGTAGTAATTGGAAAATCACAAATTTGCAGAACATCTCGTCTTCACTCATTTAGAGCTTTGTGTGGACCAGTCAAGGTTACTTTATGCATTGTGGGCTTTCTCCTGATGAAGCAGGAAAGGATCTTTCCCAAATCTGGAAGCACCCGCTTGTTTGCTCTAGCATTAAGATTCTACTCAGTTAAAACAAGCACAATTCATTTTTTAAAAAAAGCTGCAGACCAAAAACACATTAAAGAAAGACGATATGGGTACTCACACCCTTTAAGCTGCATAAAACATCTTGGTTGAATGAGAATCTAGTGAGAGCTCTAAATGAGTAGTTTGTTCATTTTCTTCATGCACTGTAACAAATCCAGGCTAAAGCCATTAGTTTGAGTGTAAACACATTGCTACAGATGCTTGTGCATTACTGTATTTCATGTCAGAGCTACTGCAGGAAACAAGACTGCGCATTGTTGTGTTGTGTATTGATGAGGATGTGAGATACTTGAGTTAATATGATTATATTATCAGTGTGAATATAATTCTATTATAATACCACAAAACAATTCTAATAAGGCAGATATTGTCAGTGTCACAGCACAAAGACAGAGTTGTATTTGTTAAGCATTATGGATGACTCTGTATGAACTTTGTTTTTAATTTAGACTGAACTCAGTATCTCAGCACACTTTCAAGCAATGCCAATCTCCAAAATCCAGCTGCTGTCTCAGATCTCTGGTTCCATATGCATCCTCTTTAATCCATATGCAACTGAGGACATGACTCTATCTCTTTGTTTCTTTGCCATTCAGAAAATTTTAATACAACATATGGGGGGTATTTAGTTCCTTCTTATTTGTCCAAACTGATGATGATGATGTGGTTTAACTTTTGCAGCTGAAGCACACCAAAAAAATTAAACAGAATACAGGGCTAACATCTTATATGTGTGAAAACGGCAGTTTATGGACATCACTCATCTGTGGTGCATGTGAGATATCAAGGTTTTTATTGAAATTTTATAAAATAAAGTCAAGGTTTAAAGAAAGTGAGGTAATTCATTTTTAATTCATGAAAATCATCAAAGAGTCCAAACCGTCATAAAACTGGTCCCAGAGCAGCGAGTGTCGAGTGTTTTGGAGAAACTTCTGTATAAATTTGGAAATGTTTCTGGTTTTTGACGTGACAGTTCACGGTGACGGCTCGATGCCGTCGTAGTGAGAAGATCCGTAAAAACAGACTGTTGTCATGTCAGAGACTCTGCAGCATCTCGTCCTTCATGTGACGTCGATCGGATGTGACAGGAAGTCCTGGCTGCTCTGCGTCTGAACTGAAACTGACCTTTAGTCGCCTCTGATGCTGTCTGTCGTCTGACGTGTTTCAGGTGGAGGTGGAGGTTTACAGGAGAGACTCCAAGAAGCTGCCGGGCCTCGGGGACCCGGACATCGACTGGGAGGAGAGCGTCTACCTGAACCTCATCCTGCAGAAGGTGAACAACATTCCCCCTGAACACTGACAACTAGAGCTGTAACTGGCGCTCAGATGTAATCTGAAGTAATCAGGATACAACAGAGTAGTGAGGTCACAGTTTAAGATACTTGACACTTTGATAGACTGTTTCCACCGATGACCACGATGACCTGAAAACTCTGCTTTCCTGCAGCTGGACTACGTGGTGACGTGTGCCGTCTGCACGCGCTCCGACGCAGGAGATATCCACATCCACAAGAAGAAATGTCAGGTAGGAAAACACCTGAGCGACTCTCCGTCAGCGCCGTTCAGGCCTCGTTCATCTTTAATCCTGTCTGTGACGCTTCACAGGAAGTGTTCGCGTCTCCCAGCAAACACGCCATGGACAGCAAAGGGGAGGAGTCAAAGATGAGCTACCCGAACATCTTCTTCATGATCGACAACTTTGAGGAGGTATTTGCTCTTTTTACTCTTTTAACCCTTAATGAGCCAAACTGCCACCTGAGAAACAAGCTCACATCCCGACACGACACCTCGCCTTAAACCAGCAGAAGTAACTAACTACATTT
>JAPXVT010000027.1:16482218-16495370 GCA_029823135.1 Acanthurus reversus
CCGATCTCTGTAAATCTCACAAAACTTATTTCTCTACACATCACAGTGACTTCATTCCTTTGCACTCTGACAAGTGGCCCAGTGTCACCAAAATTAGACAATTTTTTGATGAGAGACAAAGCAAAGCAACGCAGCAGCACAAGACTGACACATGTGAAAATATAAAAGTAGCTGTCACAGGCAATTTACATGAGCTCAGCCCCAGTGAGAGTGCTCTCCTCCTGGATAGAAGTGACAGAATCTCACCTTACAGCTCTGCCAATGAAGCCAGTAGTCTGTCTTTGCATGGCAAACATATAACTAGAGCACAAAGCAAAGAAAGAAGTGCTTCTAAAGAGACTTTTTATTACGGTATGGACTGTAGGTCCAAAGCTGTCCACCAGCAATACTCAAATGATGAAGAGGCAGACCTAGAAACACAACATTCTAGTAACAACAAAGGTTCTAGCAGTAATACTTTTCAAAGTGTCCGCAGTAGCAGTCGCGGTTGCGCTGGGGGAAGTCACAACCGTAGGATAAGCCCATCTCCATACAGATCTCATAGTCCCAACTCTGAGACAGAGGCTGCCCATAAGACCCCCTGGACAACAGGGTTGACACCTGACCCAGTCCCTGACCTTCAACCTCCTGCTACTTCGTCTTGGAGTAGATCCGAGAGTTTAGACACCTCCTCTCTTCAGCAGCCAACAGTGAGGGAGAGAAGGGATAGACAGGGGGTCGGGCTGCCCAGGGATAGTTTACATTCCTCACATAGCTCCTCTAGAGCTCCAGCCCCTACCTCCTCCTCCCCCTCCTCGTCTCCAGCTCCAGATAAAGTCATTACCTCCTCCTCCTTTACTGTAGCTCCCTCCACTGAGCTAAGAGCCCCAGCAAGAGTTGCCTCTCCCCTCAGCTCCCGCTGGAGGTTTAGTTCTGGAGACGAAGAGGAGGAGCACATCAGGAGAAGAAGAGGCGGAGGAGGCAGTTGGAGTGTTTCTTCCGGCCCCAGTCCTTCCATCCCCTACAGAGCAGGAGAGAAGGGCACCACAGACCGAGGAGGGAGCTATTTATCTCGCAGTAAAAATGGCTGGTGGGGTGCTAAGGGCACTGGCAGGTCTTCAGGTAGTGAGGAGGACAGCCCCAGTTCTTTAGGCCCCCACAGTCGAGAGGCAGTGCGCCGCCGCTCACTAAGAAAGAAGAAGAAGGTCAGTGGAACTTCTCCAGCAACAGGCCGTGATGATTATGATGATCATGATGGCGAATCAGAAGACAGTGACAGTGACACGGCCTTGACAATGGAGCACTTGGAGAGGCACCAGCAGAAAAACACAGGAGGAGAGTTTGCAGGAACTGCATCCCGGAGTCACTTGGCAAGACAACATAGCAGTCATAGTAACAGAGCCAGGGTGCAGCAATGGGAGCGTATCTTCTCACCTGTGACGTCAGCAACACTTCCTGGTGTATCACGAGTGTCAAAGGTCAATATCCCCCCTTTTGTTTCCAGTCCAGGTGGTTCACGTTGCAGCAGCCGATACTCCAGCACTGAGACGCTGAAGGAAGAGGACCAGGCTAGTTCTGTCAGCCGTGCAACAAATAGCAGAACTGCATCCTCATCCATGCTGAGTAAAACTTACCATGGAAATTTTACCATGTACCGCTCCCCAAGCTTTGGCCATGGGGATAACTACTCCCGTACCTCTGTGCGGGTGCGTCCAAAGATTGTGCCTACAGTCACCACCTTACCTAGTGTACTTGCCAGAGAAGGTAGCATATCTGCAGGGGTTAGGGGTAGTGAGACCATCACAAGGAAGACAACAGGTGGGGATGGGGTAGATTGTAACGATAAAAACCGAATATCCATGTCCAACCCCGACATCACTTCAGAAACGATGTCACTCTTAAGCTTTTTGAAATCTGACCTGTCAGAGCTCAAAGTGCGGAAACCAAGTGGAGAAAAATCTGGTGTTGTCGATGGGTCATCTGTGTACAGGATGGGCTCACGGACTTATGGCGGGACCCCTCTATCATCTAGTCGTCGCCCATCACTGAAAGACCTCACTGCCACCCTGCGGCGTGCCAAGTCCTTCACTTATTCAGACAAACCCACAACAACTGTTAGGTGTTACTTGACAGGTGGTCCCACAAAAAGGAGCTCCTCTGAGCAGCAGCTTGACTTAGATGGAGAGAGGGATGGAGGGAGGGGATCAGTGTCAGACAGGGAAGTTGAAAGTGATGGTGGTGATTTCAGAGTTGAGAGAGGACAAAGAATGAGGGATTATGGATTTGATGATGATGATAATGAAGAAGTGATACCTCCACTGCAGGAGAAGTATGTGCAGGAAGCAAGGCAGGTCATTCGAGATATCTGCCAGATGAGTACAAGGGAAGACGATGATGATGATAATGATAATGCAAGGAGAACTGACAATGATTTAGAGGATGAGTGTTTCCAGGTCAAAAAAACAAATGAGGAGAAGGAGAAAGCAGGAGAGAGCATTAAGGATGAGGTAAGGACAGATCAAGAGGCTGAGTTTAAGAACACAAAAGACAAGGATAAACATAAGAGTGAGAGAGAGAACAGGGAGAGGGAACAGAGCGAGAGGGATGGACAAAGTATGCAGTTGGAGAAGCTAAACAGCAGGGGCACAGAGTACAGGGAGAAGGCAAAGAGACAGAGCAGAGAGACGGAGAGAGCCTTACTGAAGGGTGACTCGGAGGAAAGCATGTTCTACGACCGATCTGTGGATGAACTTTCAGGCCATGAGTCGAGTTTAACAGATGAAGGGATTGTAACAGAGCCAGAGATGGGCCCCAGTGACCCCTCTGAGAGGTCATTCCTGGGGTCGGAAGTGGTTAATTTAGGGTCACGAATTGCAAGGGATGTACTAGGGCAGCCTGTCACCGTATGGAAGCAGTCAGCTCTTCATGAGGTGGAGGGGTTTAAACAGGAGAGAGAGGAGATGAGTGTAAATTGTGCAAATCGTCTGAATGAAGTCAGCGTAACTCCCACCGTGCCTCTTCCTGCCCTTGTAACTGAGAGTGACAGTATTATCATCAACAGTGTCAACACTGCCAGCGAGGAGATCAACACCAACAGTGCTGTTTTGCAGAAGACAGCAGGCACTGTAGGAGGAGGAGGAGGACTTGAATCCCCTGCGACCCCAAGTTCTGTTCGTCGGAGACGCAAGTTCTCTCCTTCTGGTAATAACAACACATGCTCTGAATCCAGTAATGGCAGTAATGTAGAGTCAACAATAGCAGCTGTTGGAAATAACGAGTCCACCGTCTACCGTTCTCTCAGTGACCCCATGCCTCAGCGACGCTGTTCTGTGGCAGAGGAAGGGAATAACAATTTTTCCTCTGTAGACAGCAACCTGTTAGGATCTCTGAGTGTCAAAGGAGGAGGTGCCCCAGACTCCTCTGCTGTGACCTCCTTGTCAGAATACAAGGGCAGTGTGGCCAGTGACTTGTCAGTGTACAGTGATGTTGGGCTCCGTGATGATGGAGTTCATGATTACAGTGGTGTTATCAGGAGCATTGTAGCTCAGCCAGGTGCAATGGTCAGACTGATGTCAGATGAACATGGCAATGGCAAAGCTCCCAAAAAGAAGTCTTTTAGTGACCCCAGTCGCCGTAGTGATGCCCCTTTACTTTCTCAGAATGATCCTCAGTTCAAAGGTCAGACTGGCAGCACTCAGCCAATCAATGAGCTTGATCAACCTGGCCAGATCCCACCTTCCAGCAGCGAGCCAATCCTGAGTGAGCAGAGAGAGGAACTATGGCAGCAAGAAATTAAGCCTAAACACGCAATGCCAACACAGCCACATCATCATGAAAACAGCCGTGATAAAGTGAAGAAGATGCGTTCCCAGTCAGACTGCACCCCACACTCTGATAACCTTGATGAAGAAGAGGATGATTTAATTGACCAAGGTGGAGAAGAGAAAGATATGCAGAAGTTTAACTTTGACCTAAGGCTAGCTGGAGCTTTGTCCCCTAGAATGGTTCGTCGGCCCTGCAGAAAGCGTCCAAACAGGTTGGCTCAGTTCTTTCCTCATGAGGACCCGTTTGAACCCTTAGAACTGGGTTCAGAGGTGCAGGAGGATCACAGCGACCAAATTGACCGCACCCCTCCTCTTCCCCCTTCTCCACTGCAATCCAAACACAAAATCAGATCGAAGCATGTCCGCCATGCCAGTGAACCAGCCACCTTTATCCCCATCTCCCCACCTCCACACCTCCAGCCACTTAAGGAAGCAGACTGCCTCGCTGTACAACCCACTGCAGAGCCTCTGTCCTTAAGTAAGCCTCCAGGAGATGAGGCCCCATCTCTAGAGGATGTGACCCAGAAATATATTCTGGAAATGGGTACTGCTGAGAGGGATACTGAGGGCCCAGGGTCTTCTTCAGTGGCCAGGGATGGAGCTTCAGTGTCGGCTTCAGAGGGCCACAGTGAAACTGGCACCAGTGGAATTACAAAGGCAGGACCACAGAAAAAGAGCACAGAGGACACCACGTCCACAGCTACCACACAGAGGACCAAGCCTAGAGTGGTGAGTCCACATTTTTTCAGTTATTGCCATTTTAATGCCATATGTGAGTGTATGCAAGGCAGGTGTGTTCAGTGCTCTGTTGTTGCAAGTTGTCTCAGAGTCCCTGTCATATGGTTTTATATTTGGTTTGTCTTTTATTGAATGAAAAAGGAATTTAAGTGATTTGCCATTTTTATAGGTCTTAAACATGGTGAAACTCGATTTTTAGTGTGATAATAAAAGACAGATGAGTTTGAGGTAATACCAGTGAAAACAAAGTTGTTCGTAAAGTTGTCTTCCACTGTTGGCCTCATCTTATGGTTTCTTAGCTAAAGCAAAGAGAGACGTGTGTGCCTGTGCTTTTATTAAGTGCTGTGATTCAGGACTAGTATGGATAATTTCAGAGTGCATTTGGGATCTGGGCTACAATACAGAAGCCATTAAAGTCTGAACACTGTTAAACAAACATCAGAGGATGTTATTAGTTTCATTAAACAAATCTCAGACAAAGGGCATTAAGGAGTAAACCAAGGCCGCTGAGTGCGTTTGTCTGTTTCCATTTATTTGTTTCATCCAGTATTGATTGTCTCTGTGCGGGAATCACAGAATCATACAGTGAATATGATAAACAGTTCGCTCCAATACAGACTGGTTGTGTGATGTCTGTGATGCACCATTTACTCAGCAGTGTTTAAACACTGGAAGACTCCTGGTTTGTTATGTCATAGATATCCAAAGGTTAACTCAACGTAACTTAGACTGTGACCGAAAATGAATGTCTTAATGATTATAAGTAATAAAGGATCATTAAATGACCTATTAGAAACTTAATTTACCATTCTGCAATGGACTTAAGCAAATCCACATGTATGTGGATATTTTTGAAAACATAGTTTTTTCTCTGCGTTGTGGCCTTCTGTTCCCATGCAAACAGAATTTTAGGTCACTGAAAACAAAGGTTTTAGAAAATACCTTCCAAGGTGGAGATTATTAAAAAACTCAGTTTTGTCTGTATTCGTGGGGATAGCTGAAACTTAGGTTTTGGGGAACGTTGACATCATTACCTCAACTTGTGCAATGGCAGTTGCTGTTTATATGTATTGCTCATGTACGCTAAATCCAAGATGGCGGGCGACCGGTTGGTTCTTTAGACAGATTGATTATACATCATTTCCACCTACTGTCCAGGCATGCTTATGTGGGCGGTTTCAACAGTTTCTGCATTGTCTTGGGAACAGAGAAGTATTCATAAACAACTCTGGTGTGGACAGGATTTTTTTGCAAACAGAGAAAAAAAAATCTGCTTTTACATGTGGGTGTAGCCTTAAACTGATGAAAAAAAACTAGAAATAAATGATGGCACTGTATTCTGTAAGGTTTGTTAACAGCAGGCATTCATGAGATTTGAATTGTGTTTTGGTGCAGAGTAACACACACACACACACACACACACACACACACTGTCTCTCCTTTAGGTCTTTGCCTGAAGTGAAAGTTATCATACTGTCATAGGCGTAACTGTGAATAGGTGTGGAGAAAGTTAAAACAACAAAGGGATTACCCTCCCATCAGAGCTCAGGACAGAAGGTTGCAGACACATCATCCAGGGCTTTACTTTTTAGTACGTCATGATTGCCTTTTTTTTTTCTTTTTCTTTTTTTAATCACAGTCTCTGTCTTGCTCCCCTGGACCCATTCTGCTCTGGTACATAGTCCAAATGTTTCCTATGCTTCAGTAATCTGGACCACAAGGTTTTTATGCACTGAAAGAACAACCTCTGTGTTGCTTCACCTGTCCCTCATTGACATTCTTTCATAAACTGTTTTCATTACTATAGGTGTGATTCACGTCTGTTGTCCTTGTTTTTATTACTCGTTGATTGTTTTATTTCCTTGTTCATTGTCCTTACTTGTTGCTGTAGCGACACCAGCAGTGGCTGCCAAGTGTCCTCGCAAGGCAGGAAATGGGTTTAGGGAAATAGGAAGTTGTTGTGGTTACTGAAGTGTTTGATGATGTCCAGCAGTGCCGGCTGGCGTGTGCGTATATGCACTCCATTGTGTAGAGTGTGTGCACACTTTTGTGATTTGCCAGCATGTGTATGTTAAAAAACTGGTTTCCTCTTCTTTCACTGAATGTGTATGCATGTGCTACTGTTTGTCTGGAATATATCAATAGTGCATTACCATTCAGGTCTGGTGAACGGTGGCAATGTGCGTGACTTGGAGTAAAGTAATAACAACCGTGACAATCTTACATGGGGAAAGAAAGAATTAAGAAGTCAGGAAGGAAGAAAGAATGCGAGTGTGTGAGAGAGAGGAGAACTTTTTCCTTTTCTGGAGACTGGAGTGTGGTTCATTTCACCCACAGTGCAGTGCCTGCTTTCTGACTCCAAATCTCTCATCAATGTAATCTTTCTCCAGGTTTCTCATTTGCTTTTCTTTACTAGTCTTTTGTGCTTTTGCACCTTTTCTTCATCTCTTCTTGTCTACTTCTCTTCCTGTCCAGATATAGGTCATTCTGTCTTTATTGTTAGATTTTTCCAGACCAAATCATGTGTGGCGACAAAGATGCAAGTTCTCCCGCTAATATGGGTTGTCCGTGGTAGTCAGATTTTAATGTGGGAAGATATTCTGTGACATTGTGGACTGCAGGGAATTCCAAAAAAACAGTAACGTAGAGGCCCTGTGGCAAAAAGTTGAAATAAAGTGAACTGTTGGAGAAATACAACCTGATGTTGCACTTCATTGGTCATTTAGAAGGAGCAGAGCTGAACAACCCTGCCATTAGGGTGAAAAGACATTAATTTGCATTTGCGAATGATCCAACTCTCCCACGCCTCAACCACCATTTTCCAAACCTGCAGCAATGCCTGATTTGGTTTGAATAAAACCTGAGCCTGAAATACTATATGGGTAAGCTGTATATTCAGTTCATACTTTCGCCCCATCTCCATTTGTCTTTTTCATACTAATTCTCCAGCATTCCTCCTCTTGTTATCTTATTCTTCCCTCTGCTGTCTCTTTCTGTGTCTCCGGAACATTGCAGCGAAGTGAAGTCATAACGTTTGTCTTGGTGCAGACTGCCAAGCCAAATGTCAGGTAAGAGAGGGAGAGGAAGACAGAGGAAAAAAAGAGGGGAGTTGGAAGGAAACACTTGCTGGCTAAAACAAGTTACGGGATCAAAATAGAACTGAGAGAGAGCTGAAGAATGAAACAGTGATTGAGGAGGGGGGAGGGAGGAAATTAGAAGGACTAAGAGAAGATGGTAGGAAAAGGATGAGTTTTAGTTGTTTTAGTACAAGTTTTTGGTTTCCTAAAGTAAAATCCTTCAACTCGATCACTGTATATTTGGTTTCCAAGTGTTTGCAGCCTCAAACTAGAATACATTTTGGGAAAAAATGCTTATAAGCATTCAGAATCATAAAAGATTT
The DNA here is from genome assembly GCA_029823135.1 of Acanthurus reversus. Classification (NCBI taxonomy): domain Eukaryota; kingdom Metazoa; phylum Chordata; class Actinopteri; order Acanthuriformes; family Acanthuridae; genus Acanthurus; species Acanthurus reversus. The sequence continues at coordinate 16,490,160 of JAPXVT010000027.1, forward strand.
TCATTAAAATTTCATTGTAAATGCATTAAATGGTAATTCAGCATTATTGTACCAACTTGAGCACAAAACTAATGGAAAAACTGAGTAATGTTGTCCCCATGAAGTAGTTAAATAACCACAATTTGTGACTCTTCATTTCAAGCAGCTGAACAGACAGGTTCAAACAAATAGTGACTAAAGAGTATTAAAAATGATTCCACTTGATCAAATGTGGTGTGTGTGTCTGTGTGTGTTTCCTGTTCTGTCTAAGTAGTTTTCACTTCAGCAGGCAGCAGAAATGTGGCCCATATTTCTTTCTCCTCTTGTTGCATAACAGTCTTCGACTTCCCAAAAGAACTGCAGACTCCCAAGTGTCTCATGTATCACATACTATATTTAAGTTTCAGTATACTGGTAATGAAGCAGTATTTTTTGGCATTTTACTTGTATGAAAATATTTTTCTCTGAATCCAAGCTCTTTGATTAAATGGATTGGTGTTAATTCACCTTAAATTAAGCATTCATACAAGAACCACCTACTTAAGATGTCTAAAATCTGCAACATTCCCATTTACATCAGAATGTAGAAGTGGTTAAAAGCAGAATTAAAGAAAATTAACACTGGTTGGTCATTCTATACTAGGTTGAGGTAATTGTACTCAAAAGGATACACAGCTATAGTAATTATTAATTTAGTATACAACTTCCTTCAAATCCTTGGAAATCTGTTGTCTATTAATCCCATTGTTGAAGCCAGCAGGTTAAAATAGGATGCTAGCAAGAGTGCTAATGGGAGAAAAAGAAGCCAGAGAGAAAGAAAAGAGACAAAAAGATTGGTTTGTGCTCTGCCCTGCATGGATTAGGTCTAAAAGCGCAATGTTTATGGATTCAGATTTATGACGGACTTTGTTTTATCAGGCCACCCACATGGAATCAAATACTTTTAGCTGTTTCTTTTTTCTTTCGCTCCACTTTGCTAGAGAGGAACAGTAGAGGTGGAGATGCCAAGATGCTAAAGCACTGAGCTGGTTTTCTCTTGGCTTATAGGTTTCATTTGAAATGATTATTGAGAGGCTACAACGGGCCCATTGTTTTTCTTTTAGAACATGGATGCAAACATGGTTAACTTTTTTTGTGCAATGGTTTATCTGACATATTATCAGGAACACAGTAGGGGAAACAGAGGAACCTGACACCTCACTTCAGTAGAGAAAATGGAATTCACCATGAGCTATGACTGTAAAAGTTGAGATATTTTTAAGGATCAGTTAGCACTGAATCACAAATACACAGTAGCACCCAAAAACATTATTTCCAGGGGTCTATACAATGTTGCAATGTTAAAGGATATTCAGCTTCTATCCGCTATTATCTGAAGCAATGCTGCTGATTACGCATGCCCAGAACGCTGGAGAATGAACTGGAATAACATTTAACCATTTACTATTATTATTATTGATTTTTACTTTGATAAATGATTTTAGATAGATACAAGTCACACAAGAAGAACCATTTACCATTGATGTATTTTTACACCCCTATCAGTCAGCGATGGTGCAGCAAGGTGACATCATTGATTATGGCATGAGCAAAAGGGCCATGTACTAAAAAAATTCATTACAAATAGATCTTTGTTTTTGGCCAGTGGCAGCTACGGCACGAGTTGGTTGTTTGCTCACAAGATTGAATGTCACTTATTGTTAAAAAAACAAAAAGAGATTTAACTGATGATGTGGGTAGACTGTGTTATTGCCTTTTATTGTGTCATCAATGGAGTGGAAAAAGCTTAACGAAAAGGCAACTTATTCCTTTGAAAGCAGACTTGAAAGTAATGTTAAAGGACACGTAAAGTGTCATAGTGTGAGTGCTAGTGGTCCTTTTTTAACATTCAAAGGTCAACCCAGGTTTAGTGAGGTCCAAAGCGTGGTAAAGGTGAACAAGAGATGAAAGGATGAGGATGTTTGTACGAGTTGAAGGTCTCCAGGACTCAGCAGATGAGAAGGAAATGGTGGGATCAATCAGGAAATCAAAAGGCCACACAGCAGATATCTGTGGATTCAGTGACACATAGACAACCTCTGATGTTAGACATTTTGAGTTTGCTTTTGCCAGCGCAGGCAGAAAGCTGTACCTGAAGCGTGCACCTAAAAGGCTGTATGACTGACCTGAAAGTGTGGTGGGATTGTGTTGATAAAAATGAGATGGTAACTACTAAGATCTGTCTGGTTGAGTAGATTGGATGGAACAAGCATTTTGCTGAAGACACGAAAAAAGGAATTTTGAAACCTAACTGTTTTTTTAAATGTTTGCTGTGGTTTTTGTTCCTATGTGATTAAGGTCCCATGAGAGCAGAGAACTTTGGAGGGAAAACGTCCCTTACCTCCAGCCATCTTGTCCTCCACTCACATTCACACAAGCTAAATGTTTTGCCTGTCTCTCTTTCTCTCATGAAGCCTAGCATATTGCTTTTGGTTCAGGCACAACAAAAATGTTTTGTGTTCCTCTGTGTAAAAGCTTGTTGGGGGGGATGATTTAATAGACTGATTTTTGAGATGTTAAAGTAATTTTGGGAGATAACTAACCACAGACAACTGTGTGAGCTTGTGTGTGCTTTCTATTTGTACAACCAGTGGAAATCGAAAGCTCTCCGCTAATGCGGTATATTGTCTCTTGTGACATACTGTTTTCTTTGTTCTAGTTCATCCATTTTTCCATCCCCTTTACTTCTTATAGAATTAGACCATGTGACTTCCCTACCACTGTCATGTCCTCATGATACTGCATGCTGCTTAGCTTAGCTTAGCGTAGCATAAACACCAGAAATAGGGGGGAAAAGCTAGCCTAGCTTCTTCCAAGGGAAACAAAATCTGACAACCCCAATCTCTAAAGCTCATTAATGTTACACATTTTATCTTCTTGTTCAATCTGTACGAAAGCTGAAGAGTAAAAATAAAACATGGTTTTATGATGGGTAGGTTGAGGGGTTATTTAAGGGCAGTATCCCCCTGCAGTCTACACTGGTTGCCTGCAAGCTGCTCATGGTTGGAGTTAACGTAAACGTAAACTCCTGTAAAATGGCACAAATTAGTTTAAATATAGTGTCATGTCTTTTTTGTTGTTCTAAGGATTAAACAAATGAGAAATTAAGTGTTAATTCTTTAGAGATAGGTAGATTTTGTTACCATTGGACAGAGACAGGCTAACTGGTTTTCCCCTCTTTCCAGTCTTAATGCTACACTAAGCTAACAGGCTGCTAGCTGCAGCTACAAAGCATACAGACAGTATTAATGTTATAATCTGTCTCTGGGCAAGAAAGAAAATCAGTACATTTCCAAAACTGTAAAACTATTATTTTAACTTTACTTGGTCCTGTTCACTTCTTCATAAGCGGGGTTGAATGAGTCTACATTGCAGACTACATTTAGCCTGTGCTCCCACGAGCATCAGGTTTCCAGACTGCGACCAAATAGTTGCGCTTTTTGAAACAGCACAAGTAACTTTCACAACTTCTTGCGAGTGAGCGGCCTGCAAATTTGCTGACTTTTTTTTTCCATGTTGAAAAAAAAAGAGAGGGAGTGAAGTTTTTGGAAGGTGTCGTTTAGACCTGTCTCCTTCGACCCACGCTGGATTCCCCTCCAAAAAGAGGGGAAACAGGAGTCTGTGAAGTGACATTAACGAACGCTGCAACTCCATGTTTTGAGCATCTAAATTGTAATTTAAAAAAAAAAAAACTTATATGCACGCTTGTCCTGATTTTGAAGTAACTATGTAATAATCCAGAATATAATAAGGGGTCTTTAAAAGACTGAAATTTATTCATGAGGCTAAATGTTTCAGGCAAATTAAGATATGGTCACTTTTATCAATGGTCAGTCTAACAATGACTTGTAGTAATGAAAAGTAAACTAATGCCAATAAATGCAGAAAGTTGAAATTTGCAGTGCAGGTTGATAAAGGCGTGCCCCTTAAATTTTCTGTTTGCGCTCCTAAAGATTTTCATTAAGGGGCTGCAGCGCTCCTAGTAAATAAAGTTAGACTGGAGCCCTGAGCATGCTAAAAAAAAAAGAAAGAAAGAAAGTTAAAATCCTTGGCCCAATGAGTGTAGGAATGTGTGCGTGTGTTTTTTGTTAAGGGCGTCTGAGCATTTCTTTTAAAAAGTAAGTAAAATTAACTGACATTTGAGTCACTGCAAACAAATCACAACATGAGGCTCCATCTGATTTCTCACAGTGGGGAAAAAACTCTGTGGGAAAACAGTTCTGGATGTGGCTGCCCTATGTTTATGACAGTTGCAATATGCTTTGAAACTCTTTAACTTTCCCTTTTAAGGATAGTCCCTGGATTTTTTTTTTTTTAAACTTCACTGTAGTGTGCCAGTGGAAAGTCGTGATGGTTTGAACCTGTGAACCGTGGCCATTCGGGCTCCTTTTCTATCTACTTTTCCTCTTTGTTATCCTCATTTCTTGTCCCAGGCACTCCCCTCCTGTCTCTTTCTAACTCTCTTCTCTCTCAGTCTGTGTGGATCCACCCAGTGTAATTACAGAGCAGTTTGCTTATGTAAGGAAAGCCTCTTCTGAAACAGCACTTTCTAGCAGAGCTGCTATTCAGCTTTTTTTGTGTGCACAAGCAGATTTCTACATACTCAAGGGTGTTTTATGTGTAAGCGAAAGAAGTAATAGATAATAAACTACCATTTCACCTGGTTCTTACGCGACTTTAAAAAATGGGTTCTACAGATATGCCACATGGTAGGCTGACAGTTTCTTCAGGGTTTCTCTAATTCAAGTTAGTCTTCCCTTTAGTTTTATGTCTGAGTCATACATCTGCAGTCTACGTGGCCACAAAGATGTCTCATATAAGAAGCTAGCTTTCAGTTTGTTGGTTGGCTGCCATGTCCTCAGTGAAATCACCTTCAGTTTGTCTGCATTGCAGCTGGTGCTAATTGATTTCTTCAAAACAAGAGCGAAAATGAAAAAGCAGCTACTGCTAAAGTGCCACAAATTTCTGTACATGCCACAAAAAATCCATTTCGGACACAGTAAAAAAGTCAGGGGATAACAACTCGCAGGTTCTGGTACAGCTGCACACACAGATTAGGTCCATCAGTTTGCCTGTCAGCACTTTAATTCAGTACTCTGGTGGGAACCAGAGTGCTACGTTTATGCAAGGTGAAGAGAGAAGTTAGAAACTGCACTTACATTAGTATCACTCTGTACAAATTGTACCAGACCT
>JAPXVT010000027.1:16590930-16600938 GCA_029823135.1 Acanthurus reversus
CCTGTCTGCCTGGGTAATGACTGCTGGTCTGCATGCACGTGTTTGTCTGTCACCGGCCTACCTGTCTGCTTGTTAATCCACCCGCTGATGAAGGAAACTAGACTTGACATTAAAATGGCTTTGCCTGAGCGTGTGCCCAGTAAACTTTCGTTTGTTCTAAATTAATCCCGTCATTTTCTCTGTGCCTTAAGAAAAAAAAATACACAAACGGGCTCGATGTCACTCACCACAATGGGCAGGCAACATGAAACACCAAGCGAAATATGCCAGTGGCTTAAACCGCTGATTCATTGTTTCATTGTAAAATAGCCTCCCACTTTTTCTCTCCATCCACCTCCATAATTACACTCTTTTCTGTCTTTTCTTTGTCCATTTCAGGTTTCACTCCACTGCAACAGCGGAAGCTTCCACCCAAAGTCCCTGTGTGAAAAGTAAGCACATTCCTCTTTCACTCACATCATTTCATTAACAATCATTCGTTCTTTATGCAGGTAAGACCATGTTTCTGCTCTTACATCCTGCTCTCTTTTTTATTTCTCCTTTTTTTCTCTCAGCATCTTTGCATGTCAGAACAGTCCGCACAGTGGGCAAAGGTCCATCAAACGGTGCATCAGGGCCAGTTAATGGCACGGTGGTACGCAGCGCTGAGGAGAAGACAGCAGAGTACGCCGTGTTTGCTTTAGTGCCCATCTTCTGTGTGATGGGCCTGTTGGGGATTCTCATCTGCAACATCCTGAAGAAGAAGGGATACCGCTGCTCTGCTGACAAGGAGGGAGGGGATGAAGAGATGGCCACACCACAGAAAGAAGGTGAGAGAGATGGAATGAGAGGTTTAGAACAAGAGAGAAAATGACAGGAGAGGAGACAAAGTTAGAAAAGAGGACAAATGATTTAAAACGGCATGGAGAGAGCTCACTTAAACTAGCACTTATGTTCAGGTTGTTGTCACGTTCATCCATAAAAATGCCAAATTAGCACACTCGCATGCACACGATGCGGTTATGTGCTGTCAGGGCGAAGCCCAAAGGGCAGTGTCTTTGTGTGCAGCTACACTTCATGTCCATCTCTGTGATGTGACTACACGCAAGCCTACATAGGAGGCTTTTTTTATCTCTTTGAACTTTGACCTCACAGGGGTCATTACTTGTCAAACATGCTGTGTTTTCCTAAGCACACGCTGTTATTCTTGTAATTTTCCTATCTGAAAAGGGGAAAAAAAGCATTCCCATAAACTCACTCCCCTGACTGACGTCAGAGAGAAACTGTCTTGGGCAAACACAGAGGGAGGCATAAAAAGAGGCGGGGGAGGGCAGAGGAAAAAGGAGATTGTATTAGCAGAAAGAATGAAAGAAAAGGAATAAATAAATGGATAAACGGAAAGGTAAAAGAAAGAGAGACACAGAGGGATTAATCAGTAAAATGAGTCTTTTGTTGCCACACCCGTTCTCTGTGGTTCGCACAGTCCCAAAGTAACATGAGTGCTCTTTATTCCTGTCCTTTGTAATAGTGTGTAGTCGTTTTGTCCTGGAGGACTCTTCATAGGGAGTAATTCAGCTTTGACCCAAATGAAAATCTTTCTACACTCTCTGAATATAGAAATCTGTTCTTGTAAAATGGTAAATGTGGTGGTCATAACACCAGATGAGGGTGAAGCAAACTCTATGCTTCCATCTGTGCTTTCTGTATGGACCTGCACTGTTGTGCACACAATGTTAAAAGTACACCCATTTTCCCCATTGTAGTGGATGTACTGTTCTCATGTTTGCTGCGGTAAAAACCTCAAGTTACATAGGATATGTTATCTACTGCTGTGCTGCGCCAATTGGCTCTTAAAACTGTGGAGCAGGACCCACAATGCGCTATGGTCTTCCAAGCAGCTTTTCCTAACTCGCATGACATTTTGATAAACTGTGTCTGCTGTGAGGCACTTTGACGAATTTGCAGTTGTGCAAACTCAAAATGTGACTCAGAGAGAGTTCATTCAATTTGGCAAACACTGAAAACTTGCTATTGTGTTTGCTCGGTTGCCTCATAAAAAAAAGTGGACATAACCTAAAGCTGTGGGTTGAGACTGAGCCAGGGAGATAGCTTAGCTTAGCACAAAGACTAGATACAGGGGGAAACAGCTAGCCAGGCTCTGTGTAATGATTCCATCGGTTTATACTCTGGTTTTTGTATGAATGAGTACAATGTGTTAATCATCAAGAGGCGTTGGGACAAATTTGAGAGCATTATCAAGATAAGATGGCCCACAAGGAGCTGTGTGTGCGTCTAGACGGGCTTCATTCACTGGACAGTGGCATGATTCTGGACAAACACTGTTAATTAGTGTAGGAATTGGCTATAATGGTTTGTTGGCTGAAACCAGGCTAGCTGTTTCCCCCTGCTTACAGTCTTTATGCAGGGCTAAGCTAATAACTGTCTGCTACTTTCTATTTACCTGGCCGTGGTTTCAATCTACCTGTTAAATTCAGGGTATGAGAGCAAAAACTTTTCCTTTAAACAGGCATTTGATGCCAAAAATATGTAAAGAGCTCATCAAGTTAAGTGACTGATAAATTGCACTTTAAAGTGGTATTTTATTTATTTTACTGTACTTTTTAATTCCTCATTACTGTCTGTGCATACTGCTCAGAACAATGTAGCCTGACCCTGAGAGTCTGAGGGCTTTGTGGTTTCCACTGCACTGTACAACCACGCACAAACTGTTTTCACCAGGTATCACCCTGCACAGCTGTTGCACAGAATATCCAGAAGGTCTGTGTGTATCAGCTTCACTCTGCTGCAGGACACAGACAGCAAACATGACTGGCAGTTTCTGTCACATAGTGTGTAGGCATTAACAGATTTAATGGCTAAGCTGGCTTTTCCCTCAGTCACCTCCTGGTGCGAGGCTCAGAGGAAAGCTGTGTGACAGCCACACAGCCATATGCAGCGTCAGGCATCGGGGAGGTCAGAGCGCAGCTGCCACCTTCACAGATCCGACTCTCTGTCATCACGTCCTACGTCAAGAAAGCGTTTACATTTGCACAACACCTGCTGCTTTGGAAAGCTTACTCTATCTGTCGTTAGGCTGAATCAAGCAGCAACGTTTTTCATGCACGCAACATCAAATTATACTTTGTTTCAGTCACCGACAGTTAACTTAGAAACTACTACTCATGACATCAATGAGCATCAACTTCTCTTTGAGCAGAATTCCTGCCCTACTTACAGTTGGATTACGGAATACAACTGCAAAAAAAGTCAATTGCACACAATAAGGTTAGGCTACAGAGGAATTTAACAATTTAAAGAATTAGAATTAGTGCGTTCACTTTAAGAAATTGTTTATTTAATGCTTTTTGGTTTATAGACCAAGATGATAAGCATGAATCTTGAGAGAATGTGTAGTTAAGCCTTTGCAGGGGCAACATATTTGTTAAAACTGTTAAAAGACTTATTGTAAGTATCATTTTGTTTTATTTTGTGAAGATGTAGCCAAAAACGGAAACATTACAAAACAACAAAAATCTCCTTAAGATCTCATTTCTGCTTATATGAAGCAAAGCCTGAATAAAAATGTGATTTCAGGCCTACATGAGGACAAACAGAGATCATAACAACAACAGTTCTTCAGTTTTCTCTGGCTTTTGTTTTCGGTGTTGCCGTAGTGTCTTCTGCTCTTCAAGCTCTTTGTTGTGAAACTTAAGACGTCCCTTCACCGAAAGGGAAACTCCCTGAACCTCTATCCACCTGCAGCTCTCTTTATCAAACATTATACTCTCCATTCATCCTACTTCTTGGCTGACATACAACCCCCTCCCCTTCTCATCTGAACACGACACTATGCATCCATCTCTCCTTTCCCAGCCGGATCAATAATTCAATCAGGCGCTCGCCTCGTCGTTCATGTCTCCTTTTTCTTTCTCCTTCTCCGTCTTCTCTCCTTGTTCCATTCTGGTTTTACTGTTTCTCTCTTCAACTTTTTTTTTCTATTATGCCATCTTCTTGATTTGCTGTTGTTAATTTATAGTGTTTGTTTGGGGCTTTCTTGGCAGAAATGCATCGCTATTGACACTGTGTGCCTTTCTTATGCTGAAACCCCTTATTTGACATGAAAAGGTTGCATGTCATAATATGAGACTGCTAATGATCAAACTGCCAGTGATGCAAATTGTGTTCTAGTTTAATTTGGGTGTCAAATAAATATTTAAAAACAATAATAATAATGATAATTATAATTATAAACTTGATGATACCAATGAAAACAATTGACTTTTTATCACTTTCAAATGCCAAAGGCATGATTCCAACTTTCATGTGAAGTTAAAACAGGCATAATACCTCTGCCAACATTTTATATTACACTTATAATAAATTGTTGTCCACTGGAAGCAAGCAACAGCAGCTGGGGTTATTTTAGGACAAATTAACACCTCCCTCACTCTCAGCTCCCTTTTTCCCCACTGCATTGCAGTGATAAGCTATGAGACTCCAAGTGCAAGCGAGACTGATAAAGGACAAGAGAAGGGAGCATAAGCCAAAAAAAGTTGCTTAAATGATAGATAGCGGATAATGTAAAGAAGTAAAAGACCACAGGTAAAAATATTTTTAAAAAAAAGAATGACCGGGAACATTATGAGGCTTTGGATGCTGCAGGGAAAAACTTTATCTCTGTGCCTCATTCCTCTCTTGTTATGTAACTATCCTTGTTGCAGTGCACTGTCTGTCTCTCTGCTGAAGTCCTGGCTGGGCTAAGGTGAGAGGTAAATTTCTTACCCCAGCACTTTTCCCATCATCTCCATTCAGGGGGAACACCCGCGGGGATGAATTGCAGCGAGGCAGAGCTTAGCTTGGCAGGATTAAAATCTGACTCTGCAGAGGTAACTCTGACCGTGCAGAGCTGCAGACAGAGAAAAGCTTGACTTACAGGAGTGCAGTGACAGTACAGCTGAAGGAGACAACGCAGACAGTGCAAATGTGGTGGTTGATAACACGAGTACTGCTGCATTTTTTAGGTCAACATCAGCTGGGTCTTGAAATTCTGCATCCTAAAAGTTGAATTTAAAAAAGTGAAACTCAAGAGATGACTGACTGGTGCCTTCATGTGGCTGACACTGAAACACTGAACACATAGGTCAGACTTTGTTGAAGGAATAAATAGAAAAGAATGAGTGTGCCATGCTGTGAAATGGATGCCGCTATCCTCACATAGCAACAGCCACTGTGGAGACAGAGCTATTGTTATGGCCCAACAACAGCCTGACACTGCTTATGCAAGAAGGACAAAATCACATGTAGACACAAATGCATCTATATAGTCACATTTTGTCCTGTTACGCACAGATACACACAGTCACCTGGCATCAGGGGTCTGGTACATCACACCACAAACACACACACAAACACACACACACACACATAGATAGAGCTGAATGGAGCGTGATCGCTGAGTGAGCTATTCTGGACCCCCTGCGCCCTCGTCGCTCTCCTCTCAGCTGCCTCACAGGGGCTGTACTATTATGGGATGGTCAGGGGGTTGCCATGGACGCATATCTATTCTTTGCTGTTCAGTCATCCGCATCCACCCTTATCAGTCCCATCGTGCAGTGGGGCACAAAATCCAAGCAGTGACATGCACTGTGTGAACTGCGCTCACTCTGTCTCTATGTGACAGCTGTGAGTGAAGCTGTCGTAATGGAGATTTAAAGCAAATCCAACTGTTGACAGTGTGGATTCTATTTTTGTATTTAGAAAATAGCCCTGACAGGATAAACATACTGTACATTGAAATATAGGTTAGAGCTTATATTTTCATGTATGGATGCATTGCACATTTGCAATGCATGCTAGTATTTTAGTCAACCAGGTCCTCATACCTGAATGACAGAATAGGTGATTCACCAATGAAAAGGACACATATGACCTTTCTTCAGAAAAATACATATGACCTTTTCTACAGAACGACACTTTTGACCTTTCTCCAGAAAAACATATATTAGCTTTTTCCAGAAAAACATAAATGACCTTTCTCCAGAAAATCATATATGACCTATCTCTTGAAAAACATACATGAAGTTTCTCCAGAACATTTTGTATGACCTTTCTTCAGAATGACATATATGACCTTTCTCCAGAACGACATATATGATCTTTCTCCCATATATGACCTTTCTCCAGAAATCCATGACATATGACATACTGCCCCTAGAATCTATGATCTCGAACAGAAAATGTTATATACAATATGAAAAAGTGTCGATGAAGGTTAATTTTCTCTCTCTTTCTGTTGCCTTAGGTAACAGTTGTCCCTACATATCTGATGACCTGAATGAAGACACCATCAGTGTTCTGGTTCGCCTCATTACTGAGAAGAAAGGTAGGTGCTGAGCAACGGTGACATCACATATGAGCCGGTGGTAAAAGCCATTTCATCTCTTGTGGCTTTAGAGGGGGACACAGAGTCATCAGTGTACGTCAGAGACATGTCTGCACGGCTGCAAACTTACACTGTCAGCTACTAAACTTCATCCTAGATGGTTAATGGGGAAATTGAGGGAAACTTAACCTTCACTAGCTACTTTTTCTCTACAAATACAGCAAAAAGTGAAAAGAGACATTGGATGTGGCATAATTTTTTACACTGGAGGTATAATAATCACTGTGTGACAGTTTCAACAATGCCAACAGCACATTAAAGCTGTCCATAGCAGTGATGCATTTTTCCAACAGAGTTAGCCATGTCCATGTTTTGGGGATTAAGTGGAGAACAAGCCTTGAATCCTTCTGTACAATGATCTAGTTACTCACCAATAAGCACGTAAAAAAATGTTATTTATAAATTTCTAATATGATCTAAGACCACATCCCTGCATACAGCACAAATTTAAATCTGATTTACAGTATTAGCTGGAAAAAAAAACAGCTCTAATGTCAGCATCATTCATTTAGTCTCATCTGAATGTTTGTGTATGTTACAGAAAATGCTGCTGCACTAGAGGAACTACTGCTGGAGTACGAGAGCAAACAGATGGCCATGAGCAAAGGCTCGTCAATCAAGTATGAGACTACACGCATGCACACACACATACATACACACATGCACAAATCATATCCTCATTCTTTGGGTGAAGTTAAATAGGAGACAAAGAAGGTTTAGGAGAAAGCAAGGCAGCAAACATTGGAACTTTGAAGGAGGAACTTTGCTAAAAGTTAAAGAAAGTCGTTCTTCAGAAATGAAAGCAGGAAGTTCTCCAAACATTTCCGCTCTACCAACCGTAGATACATTACTTTCCTCCTTGTAGACTTTACAATGAGGGATATCAACATAGGCTCAGATCCTCCTATAAAATCATGCAGAATTTTAATGTCAGACTAATTGAAAGAATTCATAACTTGGCTCAAACTTGAGCCACTTAAAACACGACCTAAAACATAAAAGAAAAACTCAAAATTGGACAATTTTGCAGCACATATGCTAAGTAAAAAAAGTTTTAAATGTCTTATAGACAACTTTAAACCATCACAATGCAGAATTACGATCACTGAAGACACAGAGATGCCACATGATACCAGCGTTGTTACTTTTTGCTCACAAGCCTTTGGCCATCTTAGACAGAGATCAGCAGAAAATCATATTGGACTTCACAAATTTTTTAAATAATTAATTCACAGTCATATTTTAGGGGGGAAAGCAATACTTTTATTCTGCACCTTTATTAAAGCTCTGTGAATATATCTATATTTTTTAATATTTGTCTACATATAAATGTTACCAGTATATCCTTTAAGGTACTCATAAATGTATATATGATTTATACCTTAACAACAGGGTTCCTACTAAGCACTTAACTCCTTTTGAAATTTCTCATTAATGATGAAGAAATGTAAAGTATAAAAACAGTGATCTCACAGTAACAAACATCAGACTGTATAGGCTATGTTTCCTTAGAGGAGAATGACACTTGGCAGTGACTCACTCCCACATGTCTGGCACTGTTGTTACGGCTGTCTATTGACTCATGAGGCTTAAACACCCCATCCGTCACTTAAGCTCACTGGCTCTCACATATCTCAAAGTCACATGATTTGAATAACCAAGTGTAGTTGTGGTTGGAATTTTGGCTGGAAGCTGCAGCCATTAAAATTGCTCAAGTAGTGAGAGATTAATCTGAGAAGTCCAACAACATCCCACTTCATGCCACAGTCTGTGTATTTTCTTCTCCTCACTTCTTCATGCTGTGTCAATCAGAGACAGAAGAATCATTTTTCCTTTTTAACCCCAACCAGGCGTCTTACACAGATTCACTTAATTATGTCGTCTGTCTGATTGATCTTCACTGTGCACAATGATGTGTGTGCAGACTTTGGCACTGAAAGGCTGTTTCCACATTTATCTGCTGAAATTGTGCAGTTTCTCTTTGCTCATTGAAATTCTGATTTTGAGAGGCGGGTCTTCAAGCTTAATTTGTGACATAACATATCGTTTCGAAGTCAGTCCTGGTCCAATGTGCAACCTGCACAAGTGTGATGTAAAAACTAGGAGCTGACAGTGCGCAAACACTGAAAATGGACTTTCCGGTAAAGTAGGAAACATCATGTGTCCAGCAGGAAAACTTTGAAAAAAGAACAATTTTGCAAATTCATAGAGATTTAGAGATTTTCAGTGAGGTAGAAGGAGTAAGGAGGAGTAAGATTTTAATGTGGAAATTAAATTTTTTTTTGCAGAAAAAACTTAGAAGTCACGTTATCACTCACTCCAAGCACACCATTTGTATATATCTCTTAACACACATCTGGAGGGGATCTGTCAGTCCATCTTATCTCACAATATTACATGATAGTCATTGGATCCAAAGCACTCCAGCATGTATGCCACATCTACAATAGTGTGAGGTGTTAGGGGCCTCTGTGTGCTGCTGCTCTAACATGTGAGCTTTAGATTCGAGAACATTCTGACACACACACGCAATCTGCACACCGCAATCTGGAAAGCTTTCAGATCCTGTGTGTGTGTGGTGGCAGCTTCTGGGGTTACTAGAGGTCACCCACTAGCCAGTATAACACAGGGATGCACAGCTGCATTCATCTCTATTGCTCTGCCTTTCTGTGCATAACAACAATGGAAAGACAAAAACTGAAGAGAACAGGGCGAACATGCACAGAGCGCAACACTTTAAATTTCTACTTTTTGTCGTCCTAGCATTATCCTGTTGCTTAGCAACACAGAGACTCTTTTAAGCTATCTAGGAAGCAATGCAAAACACTTTCAACTCTGATAAATAAACTTTACTGACAAGCTTAAAATTTTAGTGATCTTAGTAACAAAAATGCCATAGATTTATGTTTTTTTTACCATGTATGTGTTTTCATTTTTAAACATTTTACTCATCTCCCAACTAACAATAATTTATTTTGTTTCGCTGATGTGCCAATACATGTATTTGTAGAACAATTAAATAAAAATAGAAAAAAAATGCCTAAAAATTGTCAAAATGTAATGCAGTGTAATCCTCTTCTTCCTCCCAGGTTCCCGATGCTGTCTCCCCTGTCCCCGTTCCGCTCCCTCCCCCGGCTGTGCCCCCATCAGTCCCACCTCCACACCATCTCTGGCCTCTCCGGCCTGGCCCCCAAACATGGCTATCGCTGCACCCGCTGCGCCCTAAGAAAATGGCCCCCTGTCCTCATACCTCCTCTGGACTCACTGAAAGATCCCCTGAAGCCCCCACAGACCCTCATCCTGCCCTCCCTGGACACATCTGCCGACCGGCAGAAGAGACCCCTGCTGGGAGGAGTGTTTGTCGACACCCACCATACACGAGCTGCTGTGCCAAATACTGGACCGGGAAAAGAGGAAGGGAGTGAAGTGAAGGAGAGGAAGGAGGGAGAGCTGATGGTGTTGTCTGTGGGGAGGTGAGACCAAACAACACACAACTAACGTGACACATAAGGACATGCAATGCAAATATATTGTTACTTTTACACAATTAAATTGTGCCCATAAGTACAGTTTTGAGGTACTTGTAC
>JAPXVT010000027.1:16837821-16848620 GCA_029823135.1 Acanthurus reversus
CACTGTGGATGTTGCTCAGGTATGCATGCAAACAAAAACCTTTTTCTGTGCCCATTTTCAGCAGGATGTTTTTGTTTTTGTCAGATGGAGAGAGAGGTAGAGAGAGAGAGAATGTGTGTGTGTGTGTGTGTGTGTTTGGGTGTGTGTGTGTGTGTTTTCCACACATGAATGCATTCAAAAATATGAATGTATCGTGTGTGTGTGTATTATTTATGTGGCAGGGTTATGAATGGTGTTCACATGTCCTGAGAGCTTTCTACTCTCGGAGCCTCGTCCACTGTGTTCTCGAAGCTTCTCCTCGTGAAGGAAGGGTGAAAAAAGCAAGCGAAGGGACGAGGAAGGAGAGTGGGGGAGGTGGAGAGGTTGTGATGGAATATAAAGGGGGGGCTAGAGATAGATGAAGGAGGAGAGGAGATGGAGGGAGAGAGTGGAAGACAGAGGCAGAGAAGGACAAATATAGAGAGAAGTGGGGAGAGGGAGGGAAATGAGGGAAACACTGTGGGAGAGACAGAGAGAGGAGGAGGAGGGAGGGATGAGGGATGCTGCATTTTAGTGATAGCACAGACTGAGGCTGCAGGAGCAGACAGAGGAATGGAGAGAATCGATGAGAGAGGTAGAAATTAAGAGAGAGGAGAGGAGCAGTGCACGACAGGATTTTTATGCAGGTAAAATCAAACAGCTTTAAACTAATGCCAGAATGTAAATTTGATATATTTTGAATTCTAACAGTTGAGATGGGGAGAGGCCTTTTCTTCCACAACAGCTGCATCAAAGATTTCCTGGATGTCACAGAAGAGCAATCAACCTGTCACACCATTCATCCTTTCATCCGTCCATAAATCCATACATATGTCCAGCTTTCTCTTCCTCAATCTGCTCATTCCTCCATCCATCCATCCAGACTTTCACTCCTCTCCCTCATTTATACAAGCTCCTCCTCTCACTTCACTCCATATCCATCTTACAATCATCTCTCCATTCCACCCACACACAAGCTTCTCTCCACAACCTCACCCCCCATCTTCACCATCCTCCTCCTCCTCCTCCATCTCTCTCTTCCTCCATATCTCCTCTGCTGTCACTTCCACAGATCCTGAGGGCATAGCTCTCTTTTTTATTTATCTCCCACATATCCTTTTTCCCTAACCCTCCTCTGTCCCTCTAAGAAGGTCTCTCGTGTGTTTTCAGGCAACATTTACGACTGCTTTGGCTTTCCTTTGCTTTCTTTCAGACAAATGTGCATCTGAAGAAGCAGCAGAAGAGGGTAAAGAGAGGATAAAAGGGAGCAACTTGTATCACTGACCACAGCAAGTGAAAAGACACCTCAGCTGTCAGAAGAGGAGAGAAGAAACCACTTATAACAGAGACTATTAGCAGCTGCAAGAACACAAACGAACAGACTCCTGCCTCTGTTGGGGAGTGTGTCTCTTTCGTTCCCTTTTGTCTCTGCTTGACTGTCTATCCACAGGCTGTCCCTCCATCTGTCTCAGCAGGATGCAGAAGCATCATTTTGGTGCCCAGGACTGAGAGAAATGCAGAGCGGATCCTGACTATGATCCTGACGTGTGGTTAGAGAGAGAGAGGAGACAAGGAAAAAAAAACAGAAGAGCCAGCTTCTGGAAGGAAACAGGAGGAGAGAGCAGTATGAGTCAGAGCTCAGCAGCTAGAATACTGTGTATTCTGCATGCAAGAGGAGAGGTGGAGGGAGATAGAGGAACAGTGAGAGTGATGTAGGGGAAAAATATAGAGGACTTGAGCAGAATTGAGCGGTCATTAGACAAAGGAAGGACAGGATTAGGACAGAAGCAACCACATTGGCAGGCGGTGAGTGAGAAATAGGCCAAGTGAATCAGCTTGCTGGAGGGAGAGGAAGGCGAGAAGAGGTTAAGTTTAGAAAGTGGAAGGTTTGGTATGACTGGAGAGGACTGAGGGAAGGTTGGATGAAGGTTTGCTGCAGGGTGGACAGTGGACAGAAAACGGCGAAGGACAGACTTAATGAAAAACTGCTCAAGCAGCGACGGGGAGAGAGTCCTGAGTGACTGTGTCTTGCCACAGGGTGAGAACATTATTGAGGTTTGCAAATGGGAGGACGAGCTTCGGGAAGGTTGACCACAGGAAAGACGGGAAATGGTGGAGGGTATAAGGACCAATAGAGCAAAAAAACAGAACGCAGAGGCTGGGAACAAATCAGGCCAGATCAGAGCAAAATTAAACATCAAAGCAAGAGAGCCAAAAAGGACAGCAAGAGAGACGAACCCTGCAGACCAGAGAACATGTCATCCAACACACAACGACAGGGACATGGAAACTTGAACTGTGACAGCAACACAGCAAGAAGTTCCTGTTAAATATTGATGCTGACAGGCCGGTCTGGGAAGAGCTAACTCCTCGCACCACAGAGAGAGGGAGGGAGGGGAACAGAAGGAAGAAACATAGCTGATTTTTTATTCTGAGGGATTTTTACACAGGAACAGACAAGCTGTTAAGTGCGTCGGATGACAGTTGAGTGCAGTTAAGTTGAGATGTTGCCACAGATTAAGACAAGACACACAAATTAGCCAGGACTCTACTTCCTGGAGGATTTCTTTGACCAGCTGTGCAGTTTCTAGGGGAGAGTGGAGTGACTACAGAGAGAGAAACTGGATCTTTTTCTTGTGTGGGAACAACAAGAATAAAGGGAGCTAAGAGAGAAGAAGAACAATTTCTGTCTTTTCTGACTGATGAATTCAGATCACTATTTTGGATTGACGCACAGACCTGCTTTGACAGGTATGCTACACTGCCAGAAGAGAAAAGCCAAAACACTGCTGAAGCATTCATAAATGTTTCCTATTGGTATTTTCATCCTGGACTAATTGAAACCGCTCCGACTTAGTCTGAGAAATGACCTCATTACAGAGATTCAGCAAGTGGAGGATTGCTGTTATGGCTTAAGGAAATAGAAGCGTGGAAATGCTTTGATGTGCATCAACACAAAGGATCGTTAAACTGGAAGCAGGATTCGTATTGTCTTTTTTTCTCCATGACTAAATAAGCCAAAATGGCTTATTTTTTGACTTAATGCAATGCAGAGAGACTTCCTCCAGAACAACCGATTCCTTAAAACATCACGTCAGTAACACAGGAGAAACAACGCCACAGTCTCCACTCAGCTGCGCATAGACCAGCTGCATGTTTATATGTATGTGTGACTGCGTGGGGGCGTATGGACTGTCGAAGAGCTCGGCTCTGCTTGTGCGAGTGTGGGTTTAGAGGTGTGTGTGTGTGTGTGTGTGCGCGTGGCTTTGAGCCCAGCTGTTTCTGAGTGTATTTTCAAAGCATTGCCCAGAGCTGTGTGTGTGTGTGTGTAAGTGTGTGTGTGTGTCGCCTGGATTCTCCCCACCAGCGACAGAGCTGGACCTGAACAGCAGTGGTGAGAGGGGGGACAGGGAGGGGGAGAAGGAGGAGGAGGAGGAGGTGAGGGAGGTGAAAGAAACCAGCAGGACAGAGGAGAAGAAAAAACTGACAACATGCTCGGATAAGGAGAAGAAAGAAGGGAGTTTTTGGCTGCCCCCCTGGTGCAATGTGTGGTGAGTACACCTCTCTACATGTATGGTACACTCATTAATATGTGTGAGTGCATACACACTGTATATTCAGCAATGAGAATCATCATTCCTGCAGAAAGTTGGCCAAGGTCAAAGGTGAAAGGTTAATTAGAGGTCTCATGAGTCCCAAAAAAGTTGTTATTGGATGCAGGTCATGTGGTCTGTAAGTCCACTGGATCACATCATGTTTCCATTCACCCAATTTGATGTAGGTCACATGACACCTAGCTGAACATCTGCATGTGAACTAACGCAGCCCTTTAAACAAAGGCATATTTTACCATCAGACTGCCTATAAATTATTAATAACAAAAACACAAAAAATAATGCCAGGGGACTTTTCCTCCAAATTAACACTCATTTGTCATAGTGACATGTTAAAGCCCTGCCTGTGGTCATCAGGTATTTATCATACATGTTCCCATGTACAGTACAGGCAGGGAATTCTTTGCAGTCATTCACCAGCATTAAAAGACCAGTGTTCATGTCATTGTCCTTTGTCAACATCAGCAACATTGGATACATAAACCCACACATTTGTCCCAAAATAGCTTTATCTATGAGATATCGTGTTTGTTTACATTTTGCCCATATCCAATCAGCATCACAGAAAGTACCTGAAAATGTGTGACGTTAGTTATACAGAAAGTCTGTGTCAAAATTCTTCTTCACGCTTTTATTTGAGCCAGGAAGGCAGCACTTGTAAGGAACTGTTTTTCCACGCGTAATAGCTTTCATCTCAAGGGCTTCTCTTTCTCGCTCAGCTATTTTTGACCAAATAAGCAGAGACATTCTCTTTAGAAGGATAAAATACCTATGTCTTGTAACTTTCATGTGTCCTGTAGTGTTTCGATACCCTGTTTCAACACGAATGGCAGTGAATGAGGTCAAAAAATGCAGTCTGAGATCTACTAGAGTATATGAATAATATTTAAACAGCATTTGTAGAAGTTTGGGGCGATCTCTATTAATGGTGAGAAGTAAAAAATAGACTGGTATGGTCCTTTAACTGATGGTAATTCATTCTCATCAGAGGATTTAATGAAGAACCCACCTCTATAATTTACGGAACTGTAACGTTTAGATTATTACACCATGGTTTGGGTGAATCTACTCTTGTCTGATTGGCCTACAGATGTGCATTAAAATCATGCAATGCACACGTAGTTCAGCTCAAGTTTGATCACGTTTTAAGTTCATCAGTTGTGAGGCGTTAAGGTGATGAAGTCATTGCCTTTGCTTGCCTCACCTTATTGTAATTCATGCTGTGACTAACCGCTCGACCATGACCATGGCATACGTGGGATAATCAATTTGTAGCTGTGCCTTACGCAGTTTTAAGGCACGTTGATTATCCCTTACATGCATGGCAGCTTGAATTTGTGACATTAATGTCCTCTCAACCCAAGAAAAGACCCTTGATTCCATCAAATTTAAATTTTGAAGCTAAAATCAGAGATGATACGATGCCACCCATGTGCCTGGATGATAGTGATATAGGGAGGAAGGCTTTAACTTGTTGTTTTGAATTTCTTGTTGTTTCTGTTCAGCTTGATGCTTGTGTTTGTGTGAGACGTGTTTTTGGTGTCATAGCTGTGAATGCATAACATGCTGCTAATGCATTTTACTTTCTCATTGTCTTGCAAGAATTTTACGGCTTAGTACATCTCGAAGCTTCCTATAGATAAAAATATTTAGCATTTCATTGTTATTATTCTGATTTTCTTCTGAACAGCATGTGTCAGACTCACACACGCACACTTAAGTCTTTATCACACACTTTCTCCTTCACGTCACTGCACTGTCTCTCTCCTCTTCCTGTCATGAATACAGCACACATACATGAAGTCATACTGTCTTACAGTAAAGCACACTCATTTTCTCGTTGCCTTTCTAGTTCGTCCTCCCACACACACACACACACACACACACACACACACAGACATGCACAAACGTGGAGGAAGCAGGGCTGCGGCTGAGGAGAAGTGACAGTCGCTTCATGGCCGCCGGCCTTGTATTCTAACAGCACTGGCCGGCCGAGCTCATAATGAGGCTGTGGAACGTTCTAGTGTCATACGTATCTGGTTCCACACCATCACTTTGTGAATCAGCTTAGTGTGTGTGAGTGTGTGTGAGAGGGAGAAGCGAGGTACTTTGTCAATGCATGTAAAGCGTGTGTGTTCTTACATGTAAAGCTTTATAAGATTGCCCTCCACTACCCGTGTGAGAAAATATCTTTGGACAACAAACAGCAGGTTTTTATAGCGTAGCCGTAGCACACACAGCTTTCTTTATGTGCTGGTGTGTTTGTCATTGATCTCTACTAAGGCTGAACAGAGAGTCTGTATTGTAGCAAACACCAAAGCTGTTAGATCATTGATTGAGACTTTCTGTGGAGTCAATAACTCTGCAAATCAATGACTGCAATCTATAGCTGCTATTACTCTTTTCCCTGATTGCGACCTGATAGACACAGCTCAGTGCATCCACATATAACTTAATTTGTTTTTATTGTATTTGACATTATTAGCATTTTTCTTGCAGAACAATAATCAAATTCCATGGAGTATGATTAAGGTTAAAGAGGCCAAAGAATACAATCATAATGCTCTTGATTTTTGCCTTGAAAACGACAAGAATCAGACAAACCAGGTTTTACCCTCCTGTTATCTACACTACACTATCATGTTTGCTCATGTTATTGTGATGTGAGTCTCAGTAGCAGCTGGTGAGGAGAGACAGACTGAGATGTGAGATAAATTTGCTTTATTTGTAAGTTCTTGAAGGCATTTTTGCTTTCATTACATAGTGAGCTGACAGGAAATGAAGGCAGAGAGGTGGGGGATGCAACAGAAGTCTCCAGCTGGACTCAAAACCTGGAATATTGCGATTACATGGCTGGCATCTTAAGCCCCCTAAGACTGCCTAAAACACCCCTAGACAGATTAGCTTTCAATAAATGGCAGCACAGGAAGATAAAAGCTTGTTGGGATTGGGAAGAAAGAAAAACAGCTGAGTTCGAAGAAACGAGTATGAAGAAGTTCTCCGAGGCTGCTGTTATCAATACTGTCCAGGCTGTCAACATGTTGAAGTGTCTTTTGTCAAGCCAAATTGCTCCTGATGGTCACAATAGCACCTTGCATTTCTGCTTGCTGCCATGGTTGTGTGTGTGTGTGTGTGTGTGTGTGTGTGTGTGTGCACTCTAAAAGTGGCCGCAACTACTGCACACTTTACAATTTGAATCCATCTCTCTCACTCACTCTCTCTCTCACACACACACACACCAAAGAGGAGAGGAAAACCGGTTTTCTTCTGTTTGCAGCTCAAAGTAAACAACAGTATATAGTAAGTAAGTAAACAGTATATAGGTGCATGAATGGGTTGCAGCCTTTTCTGCTTTGCAGTGCTGTGTAGGTAAACAGCATTTAAAAGTTGTATTAAGTTCAGAACTACAGGCCTATATTTATAGCTAAAAAACATACAACAGTCAATTTTAAAATATTTTTACAAACATTTTCTTTGTTTCCAGCTTCATCAGTCAATGTTAAGCCACTGTGTTATCACAACAAACAGTTTACAGCATTTAGAGATATACAGAGAAATATTTTGTTCTGATGCCATGTTACACATAGCAATTTGTATACTGTTACAGATGTATTTACATGAGGGCACAATATTCAAGAGTCAATATTCAAGAAAGATTTATTGTCATTTTTGCAGTTAGCTCATTGCTGCTGCTGCATAGGAGGGTGTAGTTGATTGGTAGTATGTGGAGATGTTTTGATACCGCAAATGTTGAAAGCTTTGTCAGTTTATTATGGTACTATAAGGACACGTTGACGTTCTCTCTGCAGGTTTAATGATGGCTAACTGCGGCCGGCATGTGGCTCAGGTGATGTGCTGGTGGCTGTGGGAAATGATATGAAATGAAATTCACTGCTATCAAAACAACCAGAATAAAATTAGCCCGAGTATCACGCATAAGTCAATTGGTCAGTTGACTATCATGACCACTAGTCAAAACTGTGAATCGTTGTAGAATAATCGTTGCACCATTGCAATTATAAAGCAGTGCTAACGCACCTACAGCAGATATGCAGCAGGTGAACTGTTGTCACAGCTGTCATGTGTGACTTCAACACTTTGCAGTTTGGTGCGTGTGCTCCATTACAATAAACAGAGTGGGAATACTTCACCAGAGCAGGCATAGATGTGTTTGAACAATTGTTTTGTTCACCATAACATGTTTGATAAACAGAGGAAAAGACTCTGTCACTGCAGACAACAGAGTTGTTACTGCAGACAAGCTTGCTGGCGGTTTAGTCCAATCAAATCACTGCTGATTTATAAAAAAACTCTCAGAGCCAATCGAGACTCTTCTTTTAAAGCCATCACCTGATCAATCCTTAGCTGGCTGTATTTGAAATCTTTTTTTGATGAAAATTGGTTGTTTGTGAAAAAAAAAAAAAAGTTACTGACAGCTGACAACTAGCAGCAGACATGAATACTCCACCATCAACCCTGCACTGACTACAACTGCTGGGAAGATAAATAACTGAGTTAATATCCAGGTGTAGAACGTAATTTAAATTTTATGGCACTTGTGTGAGGGGGAGGATTTTTGCTGAATGTTAAATGTCAACTTGGGGGATATACAGTATACAAACAATTTCACATAATTTTCTTTGAATTATAAGTAGCCATTGTGAATGTGTAGCAGCCTCAAACCTGATGCATTCTTGGTCGCTCATTAACATCATTGGAGTCAGTGCCAGTCGGTTCAGGTGAAAACTTTCAGTGCAGATCAGGTTTACTCAGCAGTAGCTAAACTTTGCTGTGTGTGGGTTATAGTTTTCTTGTACACACACTTTATAATGAGATGAACTCAGAAGGAGTAAAACAATGTGAAGATGCAGAGATTAAATACATTGTTAAGACAATGGTGGAGATGCTAACATTAGCTGAGGCTATCAGTGCAGCATTTCACCAGGTCTAACTCTAATTATGTCAAGACATTTGTCCTGTATGTCTGCATTTCTCTGCATATTATTCTGTCTGTCTCTCTCTGTGTGTGTCTGTATGTTTCCCTTTCACAGAGTTTTTAACTGTCTGTCTCTAGTCCATCGCTATCTGCCTTATTATATATTAAAGCTCATTAATGTTAGATGTGATCTCTCCCTGTGGGCACAAATTTAAAGGTTGTTGTCATCTCACTCATCTGTCACTTCCTGCTCGACTTTCTGCTTATTTCTTCTATCTGTGTCTCTTTCTCTCTTGCAGTCATTCTGGTTATTTTCAGGCATTCTTAAGGAGAATTTAAAAGAAGAGTGTCAGTTAAGATTTCGCTAACACCCACTTGGTTATATATGGAAAATATGGAGGCTAGTGGTAATACCTATCCAACTGCATCAGTAATTAAGTTACATAAAATGTCTCATGATGGCTCCAGGCAAAAACATTTTTATCAGTCCCTCCACGAATCTGTAATCCTGCAGTTTAAGCAGTTAACGTATCTTCTGTAAAATATTAAATTCTTTTTCAATCTTCAGTCACTTTCTTTATGTAATTCAAACCCCAAGTGATGTGCCCATGTCAGATAAAATTAAACCTCATCCTCAGCAGACTCCTCCTAAATTAAAATCTTATCAATAAAACCTAAAATTAAACATTTAGTTTCTGAAACTTTATGAGAGCATTACCCACTGTCAGAGGAAGTAATACCTGTGTAATTAAAAGTGATGGGCTGTTCATGAAAAGAGTCGGCTCTATTAGCTGGCCTCTTCAAGAGAACTTGCATTTACCAACTGAGAAAATCTACAACAGATTTGTTAAATACAATCCAAAAACATCTCACATTGGTAAAACATTAAGTCCCAAGCATGATTTGCACCGCTTGCTGTCATATGTTATAAACCTGGTAAACCTGACCCATAATTCACTTCACGAATTAATTCACTTCGTGAAAAGGGTCTAGCCACGCTCTCCTGAGGATTTTTTGTAGAATTTTAATCCTAGTAGTGGTGGTATTGGGTTAAGTGTAAAACTACCGCTCGGCATTAACATTGACCGCATGACGTATGCTGTGAGTCCAGCTATTCAGTGAAACAGACAGAAAAGTATGAAGGTTTATGTCCGATCTTTTCAATAATCACATAAATGCTATTATATTGTATTGTTATTGTGATCTTGACCTGCCATGCATCACAGAAAGAAACAGACATTTTTTGTTTGGAATAAAACCACATTATTACCGAGTAGGGCCGCAGCTAACCACTAACCAGCGGAAGCCACGGCCTGTCGCTCCCCTGAGGCAGCGGCTCAAACACAGCCGTCGCCTGCAGGCTACAGACAAGATGAGTGACGACTAACGTTAGTTTTCCACAAGTTGTAAAATAATCACATACATGTTGTCATATTGTGTTATGATATAGGCTATTTTCATCAGTTTTAGTTCTTTTTAATGTTTTTTTTTAATGTGTTGTGTTGTACTCGAGGCTGCGTCGGCGTCACACAGATCGGTAGAGAGACTCCTGGCTAGAAAGGCTCCTATTTTTCCCTATGTGTAGTAAACACAAAACCTTCTACGTCATCGAACTTAACCACTCCTGCTAGTCGCTGACTGAAAGTTTGTCTCTGACTGATTCTCAGCAAAAACTTAGCTGAGTGGAAGGAAGATGTAGCCAGGCTAATACAAAATGGTCATTATGAATAAAATATTCTTATGTGCACCAATGTGTAATAGTGTTTGACATTGTTTTATTTAGTGTGTTTTATACCCATTATAATGTAAATTATAGTAAATTGGACATTATAAGGTTCAGCATAATTAACCTACTGTGAATAACTTGGGAAATAGATGTGCTCACACTCGAAGTGTTACTAAAGTTAGGGCTAAGTGAAATGATCTGGCTCACTAAAAAGACCTGGAAGTCTTATCTCTAGGATTGATGGATAAAATAGATCCCCTCCACTCTAAAATGTTTTTCCTGAAGTTTACGTCCCCTAAAACATCAGTTCTCGACTGACTTGTATCGGCAAAATTTGTCCCTATAGTGGTGTTTTTACATTCCTCTGCAGGAGGTGATGTCTGTCCTCTTCCCTGAAATCTGAGATTTAAATGTTACCTGGACAAATTCAAAGGCCATCACAGGCGAAGGAGCCTAAAACCTCCATTACAGAGTGAACTTGACAGTACAGAGGGTGAGAGTTTGC
>JAPXVT010000027.1:16885028-16895817 GCA_029823135.1 Acanthurus reversus
GGCCTCACGCAATAGCAGAACGCTGTCAACACACATAACACCGACGGCAACAAGCTCATAAGAGCAGAGCAGGCAACAAGAGAATAAAAAATAAAAGAGGTAAACATCCTAAACTCCTTTTTCCCCTCGACATCCAAAACAAACTTTTAACTGCAACTCTTCAAAGTATTACTTTACTATTCAGCTTTTGATTCTGCATTCCCCCTTTCTTCTGATACCACTTTGTCTGTGATTTCTCACATCTTTTTCTTCTGATGGCCAAGCAGCTGCTTTAGTATTCTTCTCAAGAAAATTTTTTAGAAAGTTTCACTCTGGTGAGCCTCTTAGGCACTGACACACTTTGAGACAATTTCAGTGACATTAACATATATAGTGCCCCATCTAAAGGCTCAAACATGACTCATGCAGCAGTGTGTGCCTGTGCCTTTGCCGACACACATGCTTGGTCCACTGAAGTACAGACTGTACAGATACTTAGTGCTCTTTTATCCCTCTACTTCCACAAGAAAAGCTGTCGTTGACTACGATAAACACTAATATGCTGGTTAAACTGCTTGGCTTGACATGCAAAAGTAAATAATTTTTATCTGAAGAGTCTCCGAATCAATTCATTTCTTTCTGTTTCGGTCTGGTTGTTCTTTATTTGCCCTGTAATAATAGATTTACCGCTTGAAACATAAAAAAAATATTTTTTATCAAGGATTCTGTTCAGAAATTGAAACAAATGATCTTTATCCGTAAATCTAATCTTCAGGACTCAGGCAGCACTTTCTTTAGAGCTTCATATAGTCGATGATTGATAATTTATCACTTTTGCTTTTATCAATATGGGCCTTACAGCGCTTAATGTTTACCTTTTTTTGCAGATTTTGACTGACTATAAGTGAGATGGACATAGAAGCAATCTGCCTTGTGTTTACTATAAGTTACAAGATCGGTTTTCTTGCCAAATCTATCATAGCACAAAATTTTAAATACAGTAAGTACAGAAAGTAAAAGCTAGTAGTCCTCTTGGCTCACTAATGAGGTGGATGAGCTGCATGATTAATTGAAATCATCAAAATTTTACATATTAATCCTTTTAATCCGAATGGGAAATACCAGGAAATTGCTCAGATGTTTAACTCTCACCGGAGAGCTTTTAGTATTAGCTTGAGTCAGTTCAATTAGAAATTGTATGACCCATATTTCTCCTCAGTGGCCACTTGCATCCAGCTGGCTGGGCAAGCAAACCTTAACACTGTCTCTCACCCACACACTCTTACTGTCATAAAGCTCCTGTTTTTTTCCTCAATATCTTTTAATCGATCAGGTGGAGCCTAGTGATCTGCTGGCTCTGATAATAGGAAGGAGCTGACCAAGTTATGTGAAAATATATTGATCTTGTTTTCTTTCATGTTGCAGTTCTTCTCTCTTTTCTTTGCTTCCCATTATTCTCCTGTCTTGCCATTATTGTTATTGTTTATTGATCATGTGTACATGTGCGGACTCTGCACAGCAGACAACATTGGCTGGATAAAGAAATGGCACAAATGCAGACTCCTATTCGTGGAATTTTACCGTACACACATGTACCCTGATTACGCACAGATCCCAGCAAATTTGCTGAAAGATTAACTGACTGGAGCAACACTGTCAGAGGGAGATTGTCAAGTCACTGTGTGTGTTTTCAGCATAAACATAGTCTCAGCAGCTAACTGTTTGATGAGTGTGAACAATTAATGAGCTCTAAATGCTAGAGTCATTAGTAATTTGTCTTTGTGTGCCTGTTGTATTAAAAAAACGATCTGGATGTTTTCCAGGGGAAAACAAAAAATAGAAACGGCCGGTAGCTCCTTAGGTTTTACTAATGTAAATATTTTGACATAATGGTCACTTATCCGCAATACAGGTTGATAATTTTTACATTTTTAATTAATATTATATTTTTGATTTTTATGAATCATACATTAGTCATAAGATTTCTAAGAGTGAAACATCTTCCAGATGTTGCTTTTGTCTAAGTGTTTTAAAAAAATACCATTTATCATAAAATCTAGAATTTGTTTTTTTGCTTTACATTTGTTCCAATGACTCCAATCATGAGAACCTCTAAGAACTTTGGCTGCATTTGAACTTAGAACAGCAGCCTTTTACCATTTCGAACCATTAACGAAGAGATGTGGCCCAGTAGTGTACTTTAAATGTACATCTTTGGACTAGCACAGCCTTGCAGTCATTTTTGTGATTGTCTTGTTTGTGCATCATAATTATGTTGTCATCTCAAAATTACTCTACACTGATGTTAAAATTACACATATCACCCTTAAGTTCACTTGATCTCTGCTGGTCAAAACAAACCATCTTGACTTCAAGAAAACACTAAAATTGATTCCATTTTTTATTCAGGGGAGATCGATGGCGCACAATGCTCTCGGGCAAAGGCTCCACTGGGATTCTGAACAAACAGGTTTAGGGCTGTTGTTTGGTGTTGCTGTTGTATTTCCGTATTTTGTGATATGAACACAAAGAGCATAAAGAAGATAGGGAGTCTTCCTACCTCTCTTTCACTGAAAGTTAGATAAAACCCTAAAGAGAGGCAAAGCAGATAAAAAATGCACACAAATTCAGTTGTTGCACTGCACTGCAACTTTTAGCTGTATTAAGTGATTGTTTGTGTCTAGTATTTGCTATTATGCCCCCTGCTTTCAACTGGACAGCCAAAACCAAGCTTTGCACCCAAGTGGCAGTTTGTCACCTATCTGCAGGAGCAGATTTCATTATGGTTGCTGTGGGCTTTCTACCATCTGAGAAAAGAAGAATACCACATCTCCTCTTCTCTGTTTTCTATGGTAATATAGCATTAATTTAAAAAAGATTTGTGTCTTCCTACTGCTATGAGAAGACCATCTCTCCAGTGGTGGAATACTCCTTTAAACCTCTCAGACGCTCTCCTATGTAATAGCTTTTTCGTATTCTGTACATTTACCATCAAGTGCTTCGAGTGTTTCAGTCTCTGCCTCTGTATGACAAAATATCTCCTATTACTGTCTCCATGCCTCTGAAAAGCATCAGCAACCTGTTAGTCTGCCTCAACTGCACTCAACTCTGAGTACGTGTCTAACTACAAGCATGTTGTCAGGAAAGCTCTATATCTGTTCAATTAGACTGTTACTGTGTACAATCCAGTATGTGTTTATACATACAGAACGCTGTGTGTTCTTGTGTGACAGCAAATCTGAGTGTACATACTGTACTGCACATCTACATTTGTGTGTGTGTGTGTATGTGTGTGTGACCCCGATGTGACATGTAGTCACACTTGGAAAGCAACAACATAGAAGCTTTTCTTCATTACTTGGCCACAGTCACTGTAATGCATTCCTTTGCTCTTAACAGAGAAGGACAAGTCTTGTGATACTGTACATGTCTTTTACAGTCTCAACAACTTAACTATTAACTCTTCTTTGCTAAAAACGACATTAAAAGCCATAACAAACCTGCAATAACTTCTATCATCTCGGAGGCTGAACTAAAATTTTTGTTGAAATATCTGAGAGAGGTGTTAATTCAATTTTACAGTCATTTTGGAAGTTGTAATATGAGCTGCTGTTGAACTGTGTTGTGTTACCTTGAGAGTTTTTTTTTTTATATTTGCTCCAGCACATTTATACCAATGGAAGCATACTAAATTACTTTTCAAGTAGAAACACCTCACAGTAAAACACATCACAAACTACATCCTCCAAATGACCATAAAGTTGAATAAACATCTCTATAAAACAGTTTGGAGACACACTGAGCCTTATAAACTTTATGAAGGTAGAAGTTATTGCAGGACTGTTGTATCAGATCGCATTATTTTAGCTAGGTGTACCAGATAAACTTAAAATTCAGAATATTTTATTAACAAACATTTTCTCAAAATATAATAATGTGACAAGAACATCACAACAACGTGGTCTGTCGAGCAAGAAAGACAACACAAAGAATTCAAATCACCTGTCCAGGAGATGCTGTTGCATCTTTGAGCCACTAGAGGGACACATAAAGCTGTCCAAGGGATGAACAGTTTGGAAAGTTGTGTTCAGTGTCTCCTTGTTTGTTCTGCCTTTTTCTCCCAAATCTCGGGTTTATCTCCTTGAAGCCCTCCCAGTGTTTGTTTGGGAGACAGAGGAACCCATAGTCGAATAAAATTGGCCACATAGTGCTACTGAAAAACTACTTGTGTATTTATTCATGATATTTTTGTTGTTGTTTGTTTGTTTTCTGGGCAAAATAATTGTCTAAGAATGAAGTTGTTTGAAGGATTTAGTTGTTTTGAGTCCTCACAATTTCTTTCATTCTTCAAATATTTAATGTTGACACAAATAATTAGAAACACACACCCTTAGCATAAGATATTTTTAAATTTATGGTATTAACTTATAAGAGAGATGTGCTTAGTGAAATGAAAGAGAGTTACTGCCTCCCTTTTATTCTCTGTATTGCACATTTCTCCGTGTGCACTAGCAACAGTGGGTTCATTTCCACCATCCCTGCCCAAGTTATTCATATTTCTTTCATGTTGTTGATCCATATCATGAGCTTTGTATTAAGAGATTCCATTGTATGTAAGTGGACTGTACATCTGAGATACTTAGTGTCAACGCTTTGTCCCAGCAGGAAAATCTGTGTCTTCAGTTTTTAAACTTACCCAGAGTCAGTCAAACCCATCATCAGATTAAGGACAATATTTCACTGTTGGTAAATTAAACCTCTAGACTTTTATTAGTTGAATAAGTTTCGGTATGGCACCACTTTGAAAGTATTTCACTGTTGATGGATTATGATGCTGACTCTGCTTATATATTTATCTGTATTGCATGTGTTCCTTTATATCACTGCTATAGGTGATAAGGTTTCGAACAATATAAATTTTTACCTTAAATTTCATTAATGCAATATTCACAAAGTTTGTTTCTTGCTGACGGTCAGGCCTAAAACTTTTGTATGGGTGGTGCTTTACATATTTGCTCTTGCTGCTGTAAAACACATTGCTGTCTGTATGAGACACAACGTTAAGTTGTATTTTACGGTACGAGGAGAAACCCCAGCCTCGTTATTTTATTGAGTGGTTGTAATGAATGAATCAACTGATAACTGAAGACAATAAAGTTAATGCAGTTAATTCAGTTGGGCATAAATGTAGAGTTCATCTTCAGGGTCTGTAGGTAATACACAGGCAGCGACGCTAAAAAACATAATTAACGTACTGGGAGTAGTTGCAGTGATATATTTGAAAGTGTTGGTCTCAAAAATTGATTTTGAAAGTTTTCACTTCTGTAAAATGTTGACAGAGTGTTTCTGTCTGCCATGACGCTCTTAGCTGTCCTCCAACATTGGAACAACAGCCACCCAACTATTTTCGCTCACAAACCCCACCATAAGGCGTAAATGCTTGCCATACAATAGTGGGAGGAGAGAAAGTGGATGGCTTCGACTGCATGTTAAAGAGGCACTCTGCTAATTTTACACATGAAGAATTTTCTTATCCTGGCGAGGTCCAATCTGCCTGTGAAAACATGTGAAATGCCTACTGCGGCTTTTGGGGGAGCGCTCTAGAGTCCAAGAAAAGGACCCTGGTGATACCATCAGAATTGTTTTGGCTTGGGTTTGGAAACTACATAGTTTTTGCAAAAATCCTGCCTTACAAACTGGCAGCATGGAGTAAAGGAGGGATGAAGGCCGTAACATGAGAGTTGGTTGCACTATTCGAAGTATAGAATCCTCTTTTGTTTTGTTTTTGGTTTTTTGGGAACTTCACACATGCCTGGTTTCTGTTACGTCTGTTTTGATCGTTAAAAAAATAAAAAATAAATAAACATTGTGGAAGTACTCTAATAGATTTCCACTTCCTTTTCCAAAAATTTGGGTTAGCACTCGAAATGTCCTCATTTTAGTACAGAGGCCCTCGAGACAAGGGTTCTTCAATAAGCTTAAGAGTTCAAAAAAGCTGAATAAGTTCGCTGTTTATGAGTAGACAGCCATACTCCTGCTGATCCAGCTGATGACAGCAAGATGTGCTTGTTTTTGGAACATCTGCACAAACTGTAGGAACCCTGTGAAGGAGGAAAACAGTCAGGAAAATTGAGTTTGGTGTCTGCGTAACTGTGCAGCACCTGACTGTAGCCCACTTTTTTGCCTATTTGTTGCAGCCCATTAAACACTTTGCCTAAATCCTCTCTGGAAAGAGGAAAAAAAGCAGGAGGGATTAGAGGGAAAGCCTGGGAGGGGGCAGAATTGTAGAAAGTCGGCGGAGGAGGAGGAGAGGGTGAGATTGAAAGAGCGAACAAGAGGAAAATGAGATGGAGAGAATGAAGAGCCTCTACAGGAGGCTGCCGGGAAATGAATGGTAGATAAGAGAAGTTTATTAGAGGTGGGGAGAGTTGGGGGCCGGAGAGGAAGCAATGTAGGAAAAGAGGCAGATGAAAGGGAGAGTTGTTTGTACCTGTAGCTAAATGTCTCAAAAACAGTATGAAGTGAAAGAATCTGGAGCTCTTGGGACGGTTAAATTGAGGGATGATGGTGAATGCTCAGCAACAGCTGTTTTGTGCTGCTCTCTCGGCCACTTCGCTCCCCTTCCTCCTGCTCCACCCTGCATCACAATATCACCAATACACTCACAAAGAGGAGCAGTGAATGGAGGGAGGGATGAGAGGAAAGGAGGAGGAGGGGGATGTTTAGGGGCTAGAAGAAAGGAAAGGAGGTGTTGGGGGGTGTGTGAGTAAAACCAGCATTCACTCTCTCAAATTGATGACTTGCTAAAATTCAGTAACACTGTCCACATAGAGCGGCTAAAGTCTTTTGTATTGCGAGAAGGTGACAGAGACTTGATCCGGGTTCGGTTGTGGGATAGCAGCTCACTTTAGTTTGAAGCCAAATGCAACTAAAATGCAATTTCAGAAACATTGTTGAACCCTGTCAATGTGCAAGTGGATGTTAAATTTAAATTAATTACTAAATTTGGGTCCAAAATAAGGTAGTTTAGCAGTAACAGGTAGGTCAGTCTGTTGGCTGAGCTTTTTAACATGCACACTTCCAGTTAAACTTTTCTGTTTGAATCAATATTTTGATGCTAACCAAAAGATGCTATAAATTGTGTACACTGGAGCTACAGATTTAGGTCTACAATTTTGTCATATTCAACATGTCCATTCTAAGTAGTAGCAGTTAGCTAGAAAAGACATAGTATTATAGTGGAGATGTCATTAAGCTAATTTAGTTTGGATTATTTGACATTGATTAGCAAAAGATTAGCTAACTATGGACTGGCTCATGATTTGCTAGCTAGTGCCACTCATAACTGTGTTACATGAACCAAGTCAACATATGGTACCAGTTTATTAAATGAGCTTTGACCACATATTCACATTTTGCCAATACTGACCACTTTTTCCTCATTTCACCCACTTCAGTGTTTAATCCAAACTGACTTGTAGTAGCCTATAAGATACATACAGAAGAATATACTGAGGCATTATACCTCACTGCCACAGGAGGCTGGTCTTATTTTTCGCAGCTCATCCTTTCAGATCTGCAGCCGACCGAGTTGCCGTATTAACAACCTGTATGATCCCACAGACGCTGCCCAGTTCCATCCTCTCAAACTATCCCACCGTTTTATCTCGCAGCTTCTTTTTTCACAGCGTCTTTTCTGCCCCCTCCATTGCCTTTTTTCCACCCGGCCTACTCATTCAGCTTCCTCCACTCATGCATAGTATGAGTGCGATTCTCTGTCTCACACACACAAACACAAACTTTGTCTCTTGGGGCCATATGTTGACCCATGGTGGACCTGAATACAGCCATCTGCCCGCCTTTCCTATGTCCCACAGGGCAGGAGTGTGGGAGAATGTCTATCAGATACAGCACACACACACACACACACACACACACACAGAAACCTTATGAGAACACACATGCCTTTAACCCTTTTGCTGCCACTAATCACTCCCAGACAGCCAGCCCATCTCATGTTTACAGTCACAAGATAATAGCTTTTGTGTGCGAGTGTGTGACAAAGAGGTTCCTGGAGGGTCAACCATGAGCATGCATCTAAAACAATGTTTTTTGTTTTTCCGAAAGACATTGTGAATGGTGAAAAAACAACATTCTACCTCATATTTACATTTTTTTTTTGTAAACGATGAAACTCCTAGGACCCTGTAAGATAATTCAGGCCACAGTTTGGTTTTAAATAAAATATTTTGTGGTTTAACCTGCTAATGAGGAACCTTCCTCCACAAACATGTGGCTCACCACAGTTACAGCAGGTTAAGATGCTGAACAGCTGCTATGAGTGGAGAGGTGAGTGGATGTAACTGAGGGAAAGGAGAGGAACAAAGTGAGGGAGGACGGATGAAATGAGTAGAGGCAGTGAGGGAGAAGGGAAATGGGTGGTGAGCCCAGGATTGGTCAGATTAAACCCCAAACAAAAGACTTCTTATCTCCGCATGAAATCTCAATGGCATGACTACACATTCACTCACACACACACACACACACATGCACACCAGTGTCTTGCTTTCCTACATCAGACTGGTTGAAGGGGAAAAAAGAAAAAGAGGAGAAAAAAACCCCTTAAAAATAGCAATATGAGCAATTCTAAAACGTGTATAAAAATGTGAAATGGTAACTGATCTGAAGTCGACAAAGACCACTTCACTGTTCTTCATTTGCAGTTTTCTCTGTTTAATTCAGTGAAATCAGAAAGATTGCCGAGCGACTTCCAGTAAGATTTAAAAAAAAAAAAAAAAATCAGATCCGAGAATCGCACTCGCTCACAAAACCATCAGCAACACTGCCACATTCTTCAAAAGTGGCTGCACCACATAGTAACTGTATGATTCATTTCCTGCTCTCGAGTGCAATTTCATCAGGAAATATGAAGGACCTGTTGTTTCTCACTCTTGCAGAGGAACTTATGGATGAAAATAGAAGTTTTAGACTCTGAATACTCTGAATGCTGATTTCTTGGAATAAAATGAATGATAGTCACACTTAAAGGCTTTATGAAAGATCTTTTTTTTTTACTGAATATTTGTATGAATATTTGAAAATAACTATAAATATATTTACATATATTTTCATATAGTTTATAGTTCAAGTATTGTTAAAGGAAATTTAATCTATATAGGAATGTAAGTGGATAAATAGCTAAACTTTTTACAACTAATGGAGAAGGGTTGGGATTTAATAAGTTCACACTTCTTCCCATTCCTTTTCAAATATGTTGTATGTTTATGTATGTTTGTATGTTTATTGTATCCTTTATTTTTGATTTTATTTGTTTTTTTGGCATGTTTGAAATAAAGTCCAATCAAATGAAATAAAGCATATTTTTTAATAATGTCTGTCCTAGAATGCAGTGATTTTCCAAGTTTGATGAGTAACAAAGAAGTTAACTATCTTCAGCTAATAAAAACAATCTGATAAATAACATTAACTGTCACAAAGCTTTTAATGTTTCTTGTAGGACAGCAGTCACTGTCCTCATTATCCAGTTTGTCTGTTGCTTTCCAGTAAAATGTCACCATCTTCATCATCCCTTTATCTTTACAAGTAAATTAATAGTTCATGCTCTTTTGATTGTGTGTAGATACACTTAATCTCAACAGTACAACGCCACTGAATGTTATCTACAATGAAAACTATAAATGAAAGTGGTTTCCTGCTTGCTTACTTCCTTCCTGCACCTTGCATCTGAAATATCAATAATGTTTCGCTAGCAAGCATATTGTACACAACTAGGCAGAAGTTCAGGGAAACACACACACGAGTCCGGGAACTTCTGCAGTGTTGCATCAGCACCTCAATATCAGGTTTCTCAGCACATGAGTCAAACGTGCCTGTTCAGACTTCATCTGTAGAGGATGAAGTGAAAGAAGGTGATTAAAATAAGACGTGCTCAAACAGTTTTAAAAAAAAAACAACAACTTTATTTCCAGTACAAAAAGCAAAAAAGGAAAAGACAAATATATTAAACTTGATACAAGCATTAACAACTCAAAGTCCTCTATAAATACGTTAAAATAAATTAAAGAAATTAATTTACTAAAGATTATCACCTTTAACACTAAACAGGCCTCAAACATGTTGATGAAAAGGTAATTTTAAATAGACCGGTAACAGCACAGGGTCTGTTTTCCTAAACAACTACATCGTAAAACATACAAAACAGCCAAGTAAAATTTCTATAACACTAAGTGTACATACCCTAACCCTACAGAACGCTGGATCTAGCTCAGTAAGGCAACAGACCTGGGCGCACAGTTTACATCCACGTGACCAGGACGCTACACATTCATAACAGTACAAAGCCGTAACAGGAAGAATTAATACTGAATGAAAAGGAGAGATGAATTACAGTGAGTGGGGTGAGAGTCACAAAAACATGAATATTTATCAAAAATGTAACACCGGTTCTGCCTGTTGACAAGGTTGGGGGAAAAAAAAAATCCCACTTCCGGGAACGTTTGTGTTTAAGACCATCTAAAATATAGGTCAGCACCACCAGTTTTTTTAGGAAACATGTTAGAATGTAAAACAGGACTTTCATGAAAAATTCGCATGACTTGATTCAACTTTTTCTGGGCCAAGTGCCTTATAACTCAAGCCATGTTCAGATCATGTCAGTTTACGCAAAATGAGACATAGAAGGCATCTCATTTAAATTTTTTGGAAATGGATTTGCTGCATTAAAATCTCATGTTCATTAATGTAATTGTACAACAGGACATAGGAATTTTAATGCAGCAAATCCATTTCC
>JAPXVT010000027.1:16956849-16967698 GCA_029823135.1 Acanthurus reversus
AAATATAATATTGAAACAGCCATCTAGATGCTTCTGGTATCTACGTATTGCCACCCCTATCTAAGTAATGGTCTCACACTGGCCACCCCAGTGAAAAATTTCTGGCTCTGCCACTGGCTGAAGGGTATGTTTCAGTATGCCAGCAAACCAGTACAGTGAAACAGCAGCATAAAGAAACATCATTACATAAAAGCATGTCAGTTAAGAAACATCACTACATAAAAGCATGCCAGTTAAAGTGTGGGTTAGTACCTTTTAACTTTTTCATGTGAACTCTCCTGATCATATTCCTGATGTGATTATTTTTTGGTTGGAGGAGGAGACAATAGGCTGGTGGGAAAATATAGACCCATGAATCTGTGCACACCAGACATGTTACTAATAGCATGTTTGACTTGGAATGGGACCAACCAGTTTGGTAATCCACCAGTAATCCTATTAGTATTTGCAGTCGAACCTTGTTTGCCATGTTTTTTTTTGTTGTTGTTTTTTTTAGTAACAAGAAATACTTGGTTATAACGGACATAAATGTACGTTTTCAAATACTGTATACATGTTCTTTATAATTTATTTTTTAAAACTCCCCTCTTACAGCAGAAACTAGTGAATGATTTAAGTGAGGTCATCCCATAGCACCAGGAAAAGGATAAGTGAAGAGAATTAGAAGAGTCCTCTGAGACTTATGGCACCACTATGAGGTCATAAGCACACTGCTGTTTCTGTTACCACAGTCAGTCTTGATTGGCAAAGAGCTCATCAAATGACATGTAGATGGTCTCACCTAAATGAATTAACAAGGTTTATAATCATATTTAAATTTGATACCACTATGACAAATAAATATGTTTTGTATGCAAGTTATTAATATTTTCAACACTTAGCACTTTACAGAGACATCAAGTTAGATAGCTTCATTAACACGTGCTTGAAGTTAAAAATAAATATTAGCCCTCTCCATTATGAATTACAAATACAGAAGAAGCTCGGTATGAGATAATGATATAGGAATCATGTACAGTTTTACAAATTGTATTTGTGAGGCTACCACTGTGCTCCGATCAATCAGTATTATCCCAGATGTATACGTCTTTATCAAGAAAAGAGAGCACACTAACAATCTATCATTTTATGTTACTCAACTGGACTGGTAATACACAGAAAATTTTCAGCCATTTGGCTTTCATCATTGTCTACAAACACATATATGCAATGACTCCTCTAAGTGGGCCAGGTGATTTAACCGTTGAATGACTTGTTTTTTTCTGTTACTTCACCAAGATCAGAATCACATAAGGTTGACAGGTAAGCATGATCATTAGTCATTGTGTGCTATGGCCTATCTTATTTATTCGCTTACAAAAAAGTGTTTTGAGTATATTGAGTATATTTATGTTTTGCACAGCTTGGAACAGTACATAAATAAAACAGTACATAAATAAAAGTCAAAACAGACAGTGGATTATAGAGTTTGGAGGCCTGGACTGCTGGAAATGAACCTGGATTCTGAAGGTTGATGTGAACTGTGAAATAAGGCATTTACTGGGTCGCTGCACCTGCATGAAATGTTGGGACCACTTTGTTCAGGATCAGGATGTTATTTCTGACTTGTCAAAATTTACTTTATACCCAGATATTAGGCTAAATTCTTTAATACATTTGGTTAAAGCTACTAATGATTTAGAAGGATTTGTTAATGTAAAAAGAATATCATCGGCATACAATAGAATTTTATGTTTTTTCGTACCAATCATCACTCCTTGAATATCTGGGTTTTGCCTAATGGCCAATGCTAAGGGCTCTACAGCCAGGGCAAACAAAATAGGAGACAGTGGACTGCCCTGAGCTGTGCCTCTTTTCACATTAAAGGGAGCAGACAGCAGACCATTTGTCAGAACTGAAGCTGTAGGTGCTTTATATAACAGTCTAATCCAACCCAGAAAACCACATCCAAAACCGAATCTCTTCATTACTTCAAACATATATTCCCACTCAATTCTATCAAACGCCTTTCGGCATCCATAGAAACAACAGCACCCAGCGTTTATCAGTATTAAGATGGTGAATAATATGGAATAGGCATCCTGTATTGTGAAAGGAGTTTCAACCCTTAATAAATTCTCTTTGATCTGCATCCATAATTGAGGCTACAACCTTCTCTAACCTGAGAGCCAGTATCTCGGATAATATTTTATCGTCGACATTCAAGAGGCTAATTGGTCTGTAGGAGGAGCACAGTTCTGGGTTTCTATTTTTCTTTACTATTAATGTTATATTGGCCCTATACATAGATTCTGGGAGTTTAACGTCCTCAAATGATTTATTAAGAACCCTTAACAGAAGATTATTAATTTTTCCTTTCATAATTTTAAAAAACTCAACTGGGAGGCCATCTTCTCCAGGGCATTTTCCTGATTGAAATGAGGATATGGCTTTATCTATTTTTAATACGGAGATGGGAGATTACAAAAAGTTTGATTGATCCCCTGTTAATTTTGGAAAACACAGATGTTCTAAAAATTTACCTGCCCTAAGCCTCTTCAAGTCAATCTCCGAACTGTACAAATTAGCATAGAATCCTCTGAAGCTCTCATTAATTTGACGATTACTAATCTGTCTTTGATTATTCTCATGCTGTGTAGCCGATTTGAACTAGCCCTTTAATGGATTAACTTACATCATCCTGGGAAAAGTTATCTTACCACACACAGGCCTGTTCGCCTTTTTTTCTTAAGTTCAAATATGCGCATTTGTCAGAAAAGTACATCCCTAAAACTGCAAATATTAAGTCAGATTTTTAAAGTAATAAATCCAACATGGCTCGAACACAACGCAAATCGCGAGGGCTCCATGCTACTACATAAATTATACTACACAACATGATGTCATACTACACAGAAGTGCCATACAGACTTTTGGCTCTTGCAAACATTGTAGGCTGAAAACCATGAGACAGTATGCAGTCATATCTGAGTCAAACTGGGGGCGCATAGCTCTCTAGAAAGGTTGAGCCCACCAACATTAAACCAGACATCCAGAGGATCCAGACAGCGCCATGTGATCTAAACTCTTTTTATTTCTATTTACCACGATGTTGACCTACCATACGCATACGGATTTTTTGTGGCAAAATTTAAATTTAGAGCCAATTGTGCTTCTCCCTCTAGTACGGTTTAACCCTATTGATGCAGGATAGCATCTGGCAGGAA
Organism: Acanthurus reversus; assembly: GCA_029823135.1. Lineage (NCBI taxonomy): Eukaryota > Metazoa > Chordata > Actinopteri > Acanthuriformes > Acanthuridae > Acanthurus > Acanthurus reversus. The sequence goes on from JAPXVT010000027.1 coordinate 16,960,056, forward strand.
TGCATGATTCATGACTTAAGCCAACCACCAGGGGGCGACCAAGCTGTTCTGCTTACTTTTAAGGAGCAGTAATGTGGTCTATTTTTTATACAGTCATCTATCTAAATAAGTGGATGTATCCTCAGCAGGGCTCCAAGACGCAGTACCTTCACTTTAAAGTACTTGTTTTTCCTAAAACGCTTCTTTTAGCTCCCACAGCTCATCCTAAACACCGCAACCTATCCAGTCACAAATTCCATTTTGTTAGCTTTGTCCGCACTTCCTCTGCTTGCTCCATATGGCTGCTCTTAATACTTTAAGATGTCTAGTGTTTGCACACAACTGTTAAAGGATCTGAATCCCCATATCTCCTGGAAACAGTTAAGACACACAAATCCATGTTGTGCATTTTGTCACGACTGGTTCCACATTTCCCCGCACCAGGCTGGTCATCACTACAACCTGCCCCCCAAAAAACCTGTGGTGAAGTAACCTTCAGAATCACTGTATATATTCTATGATCCAATGTGTTTCTTTTTCACTGGCAACAACTGTATTCCTTTTCCGTTTTTCATGCATGATCCTGATTTTTCTACAATATCGTGAGGCCCTTGAAGCTGAGCGATTCACTTTTATTTAAAATTTCAGGCACTCCGGATGATCAGCTATCTGCAGATGTTTAAAAGAAGTGAACTGAAACTGGAGCTTATGCAAGCAATGATCACTCATCTTAAATGAATATTAATGAGCAAAAGTCACATTACCCTTCACATACCTGACAGTAAGACAGCTGGGCCTGCTGTTCACACAATGAGATCTGTCCAACAACACACAGAAAGCCATTTCAACAGACTGTTGCTAGGGCAGCCTGTGGAGGAGGCGTATAGAGACACAACACCTTGTCTTTATGTTCATTTAAAATAATAAGTGCAGCCCCTGTCATTTATGATGCTCGGGCTACGAAATCATTAAAACTTTATGATAATCTATACCTTTTAACATGTTTCTTGTTTTTAGAGTTTAATGAGAGAAGCACTGAATCAAATCATATAGAGCTGAAGAAAATCTCAAACAAGACCAGACAAGCCCCATAAGATTCAAACACAGCCCTTGAGAAATAGCTTGTCAGAGCCTGAAAGCCTTCACCTTTATGGTCTTGGAATTGATAGTTTTCTGACATTGTTTCCATAAGTATTTTCTCTCTGTCAGTGAGATGTAGGGCAACATTTTCAAGATGTTGGGCAACATCCAAGAAAAGTGGTGTTTCTCAAAAATGTACAATGCCTTGCAGCATGGACTGACAAGCGCACAAAGTTGCATTTTCCATCAACGTCAGAGAGACGCCCTAGATAACAAACTGAAATGATTAAGAGATTTGGTTGGAAAATGCGTCATTGTCTTGCACACGTCACAGTCAATTCTTCAGTCAAAAAAATTGTGCGTAGAGCCTGTGACGTGATAAATAATAGTTTGCATGTTTTTCATCCATGCGTGTGTGGGCTGTTCTCCAGCTGCTTCTGCTTCCTCCCACAGTCCACAGACATGCAGGTTGCAGATGCATGACACATCCACTGTGGAATCCACCTCTTGCCGAGCTGGGACTGGCTCCACCCCACTATGACCCTTCAAAGGACATGCTGTACATGATGAGTGGATTAATTGAGTAAATGAATTGCAAAATACTGTGTTTCCAAGCAAGATTTTGCCTCTTTCAATTGCGTGTAGCTTACATTTGGGGGAGATATCACTGCAATTTGCATATGTCTATCATGTGGTATAATCTGATGGCAGGAACAGCAGGGATTTCACAAATACCAACATCGCTTATCTAACAGAACTGGGCTACAGTGTCACATATGAAGATCATTTCTCACAACAAAGAATTAGCTTTGTATAGTCAGGGTTAGCCTTATTACTGCTAATAGCCAGAGTTATACATCAAAATTCATTGCATATTACTGAGTTAAGAGATGTCTCTTAAAATGTTGTGTTTGACAATAACATAAAAACACCTCTGAAATGTGAAAGGATTCCATTATTTTGGTTAACTGTGCAAGAAATGTTTGTATATCAGCTTTTGTCGTGTTGTGATAATGTGTTTTCTGTCTGAGAGCTAGAATCTCGCCTCTTTGGTTGTTTGTAAATGTGAAATTCATCAGGAAGTAACCAAACGTAATGTTTTACTTCTGTTTGATGTTGTCAACTAAACAGGAAAACAGTTTTTATGATGAGCCGGATCCAACATGGCTAATGAACTAAGCTTATAGCAAGGACACGTTACTGCTCTTTTTCCTATCCAGGAATTCTATCGCTCAGTCTTTGACCCGCAGAGATTCTACCCCATTGAGTGAGGAAGCTCTGATTTTCAACATGTAAAAATGGTTTTGAATTATGTGGAGTGTTAACCATTTTCTATACAGTGTGTCCTCTTTGTATGAGAGCATAAAAACTTCATAAAGTCCTTTTAAAGTCCTCATGATGAAGGAGTCTTAAGAGTTACTGTTGATGGAGAGGAGGAACAGGCTTGCCTTTTCAAAGACAGAGTTGCTGTGGTTCTGTTTTTAAACACTAGGTGACAGTAATACATTTCAGAGAAGAATAAAAGGAGGGAGAGGCAGGAGAGAGGGGAAGGAGAGGATAGAAAGGAGGAGCAAGAGAGGAGAGAAGGAGAGAAAGGGATATAGAGGGTGAAGGAAAGGGTGCACAGAAGGGACAAAAGAGAAATGGGAGGCAGATGAGAGGAGAGGACTGAGAAAGGGAGCTGGCTGGAAAAAGTGAAAATTAAAGGGGACATAAAAGAGATGGATACAAAAACAAGGAGGCAGAAATGAAGAGGAAGGAAACTACATCAGAGACACAAAAAAGGGGGAGGTTTAAAAGACAACTATTTGTGTGGGATGTGAGGGAAAGCGGTTGATGAATTTGACAAAAAGATTTGAATAGAAGGAGACAGACTGAGAGATTCAGAAATGGAGCTAAATAAATGGATACGGACAGAGACAAGAGCGGATCCGTATTGTGAGGGCATATCAGATTTGAAAGAGTTTCCCTAATATTTTAAATCAGATTCTGGGTGTCCTGCTCGCATCAAAGAAACAAATTAACTTCAATTCTCCACTCTCTGTTTTATCTGATCTCTCTTTCTCTTTCTGTTTGTTTCTCTGCCACTCCCACTCTCTCTCTCTCTCTCTCTCTTTCTACTTCCATCTCTCCCCTCTCTCATCCCCCGTCCGCTGCTCCCACCACAAGGTTTTTAGGAATTCATAGCCTTTAAAAGTCGCTTTCAAATCTACGCTTCATTTACAGCCTTTAAAAGGGGGGAAAAAAGTTTTTACAGCATGTGGTAAAGTTTAAAGCATCCGCAGGACATTAACCAGCCCATAATCTCACACTGTAACATCCATCTGAAGCTCTGAGGAGGCAACAACTGGGACACTTTGTCAGAGCTTTAACTCAGTGTGACATGTAATGCAATGCTGGCGGTTGTGTCCAGTAGAAGTTTGGCAGCTCTGCATCGGGTTCAACCTTGAAGCAATAAAATGGACAACTTGTGACAGGACGTGCAGGATGCCATGACATGAATCAAACAGTCCCATGGCAATATGCACTTTGTCTTTATTAAGGGGAACAGGGCTGCTAAACAAATCCGACAACTACTTTCCTCTCTGCTGATAACATTTAACTGATACAGACATCTTCATGGGCTGAATACATTGAAGGGATAGTACGGTACTAAAACCTGTGTTTTGGATAAGAAGATCAATAGCACTCCAAAAACTGTCAGTTTAGTGTGAGGCTGCAACCAGCTGCATGAAAGCTTAACCTAGCATAAAGACTGGACACAGCTGGTACAAATGTCAATAAATTTCACCAACCAGTTACTCAATCATTTGCAATTAATTAATTATGCAAAGAACCACAGTGCATAAATATCAATCTACGCCTCCGTGGTGTGGTGCTGCTAAATTTAAAAAACAAACAAACGAAAAAAAACCCCCACTCCAGTCTTGTGATCACGCAAAGCGCAAGTTAGCATTCATCATTTACACACTGGTGGCAGAGGCTACGGTGCAAGGGACCTCCTGCTCACCAGCAATATGGGGTTCACTTTGACATGCAGACTGATGGAGCCGGGATTCAAACAGCAGACTTACAGATAAGTTGACGACACGCTTCACCTCCTCTTAGAATCTTGTCATTTCCATGAGACTGCAACTGGAGTGAAGTCATTGGCCGAAAAATGCTATTCTTACACACTTTTGTATGGAAACTTTAGAGGCATCAGGTGGCCAGACGAGCTGTTTCTCCTGTTTCCAGTCTTTTTTGCAAAGCTATGCTAAGCTAAGCTGAACTAATTTAAGCTAATTTAACCATTGCTTTGAATAAATATTTGGCTAAAGCTTGGCTTTGACCTTGTAGATAGGCCTACATAAGTCTTTATTCTTGTATCTTTCCCTACACATAAAAAAGTTGTGTGTTTCACACAACTTTAAGACTTTAGTTTAGTTTTTTTGGCAAATGGCTTTAAAGTGATACTTCACTGACTTTAGTTACATACTTATTTGAGCTGGAGTTCACCTACTTTTAGAATTACAGTAAAACGCCACTCAAAACATTAGATCGGATGTGTTGGATTTAAAAGCCTTTTAGCCGTAATACAAACGTTCAAAGTATTAAGCCTATACGCATGATAAAGAAGACTTGGATTATACCACACAAAGATATTAAGAGTTTTGTATGCTGCACATTTTTAGATAGTTTGGATGTTTTGAAACTTTATATCTGTAGGCTGCCAGCAAACGCAGCAAAAGTGAGTGGCTTGAATTTTTGAGGGAAAAAAAAAGCAGTTTACTGTGGAAAAAAACATTCTTCCTTTTAAGACATCTAAGAGTGAAACAGAATTTTGTGGTGGTGGTGGTGTTCTACTTACCTACAACCTTGTGGCCGCATGTAAATAAACATTATTTTGTTAAGTAATGTACCAGTTGCTGTTTATGTCAAAGATAAGAAACTATGCTGCATATCTCAAAAAAGCAGCACTTACTGATTAGCATTAGATCTTGTCAGGAAGTCTCACTGCATGTAGTGTTCAAATCAGTCCCGGCTCCAGAACCATATTGTAAGGGGGGCATGTGATGATCACAGGGGGGCAGTGTTGTATGGCACATACGTACACACATACATACATGCATACATACATACATACACACTCTGCATGCTTGCGCAATCCTCTCTCTGCTGCGTGTTTCCAGTCACAATAGCCAGTTTTCGTGAACACAGAATCTACAGTTCCAAACTTTCGGCATGCAAAACAAGATGCCGCGTCGGCTTTAACGCTGTATTCTAACCAGTCTCCACGGTTGTACCACAGGGGAACAAATAAGCGTTTCTGACCCTTAAAAAGGCGAGAGGGAAACTTATTCAAAATGACCTGAGCAGGCTTGTCCTCACCTAGATCATCCGGAGGGCCACCATGACCTTGTGTTTTGGAAAGTCCGCTGCAGCTTGGGCCTGGTGACGGCAAAGGACACCGGTCATTATCACTGGGTTTGGCGCTAAAATCTGCTTGCTCGCGCTCCGGCTCCGCTGGGGGGGAATGTGCCTCTGTGTCGCTACTAGCTAGTAGTGGCTCACTAACTGCTTGCTCCTTCTCCAGGGGGATAAGGTGCTCCTGCTCCGCTGTCGCTTGTTGCTCTGCCCTACTGGAGGCAGTTTTAGGTCGTGGTGGTTGGAAAAATTCTCTCCTCTCAATCACAGACAGTAGAAAATGTGAATGTAAACACACACTAACGTCAGCGAGTCACTTGCAGCAGCACACACGCGTCCTGTGACACAAGCCGAGACGCATCTGCCGTAACAAATTAAATTAAATTAAAACATTTCTTTGGATTTTAAATTTTGGTGAATAACTGAATATGAATTAAAACAATTTGACACACAAAACAAGTTATGACTAGTCTAAATTATTTTCAGGAGGAAAAAAACTCCTTACCCCTCTGACAGCCAATGGGGGGACAAGGAGGCAGGGCCAGGGGGGTGCATTGCCCCCCTAATTGACCCCCTAACGCCGGGGCTGGTTCAAATACTGAAGGGGAAGTCTCCTGCTCATGCCACTCACGTCTTAGGATAAAAGATTCTGTTAAACGGCTGAACAAAAATGCTTGACTGGAAATGATTTCTGGACTTAAAGCAAATTGTAAGCTGTGGTGTGGAACTCACACAGAGCTGCTCACTGTGGTGTTATTCGAGCATCCACCCATTTATTATCACAGATTTGATAGATAATAGGCTGTTAGGGGAATTTTATCCTCCATTTTTGAATTTTATGGCTAAAGCCTTAAAGCGATGCCAATTCACAGCTGCAGAAAAGATGTGGGAACCCTTAAATCCGACACAAACCTTGTCAGTCTTTCTGTCTTTAAGTGTGTGTACGTGTTGGAGAGAAGGGGAAGGGATTTTCTGGATTAGGGCCGTATCAAAGTTACAAAGGTGAAAGGTTCAGCCGCTTTGTGAATAAATGTTAACGTGCTTTTCCAATCAGATTCAAATGAAACTCCAGCATCCTGAAGCCAACTGGCCCCACATCTGCTGTTAAACAGACATGAGTTGAATTAATGGTGCACTGCTGCATCACAACAGGTCATTTTAAACCCTGCTGATCATTCGTCTCAACAGCTAAAGGCGGATTTGATGACTGACCCTGCGAATAATCATCCGACCTAAAGGCTCTCTTATTTTTCTGTCCAGATGAAAGTGGCTGCGTTTAGCTTGAATTCATATCAGTTCTAATTCAATTAAATACACTTTATTGGTATGAATATACACCATTTAACTGCTCCTTGGAGCTTCTTAACCCCTCCCTTAAAGTTGGTATCGGCACATTGGATTGGTAATGCAGATAATTTTAAAGCAAGTTTAAAGGAATTTCTCAGTGTAAAAAGCTAATATTCCTCGAGGGAAGCGAATATATGAAGAAACATCCCTCAAACTCTACCTCTTCAAAGGTATACATGGTTGTAGATGCAAAAATTGACAGGTATAATTTTTCATATCAAAAATTTATCCGAGGATAAACCCCTTGAGATGCAGCATCTTGTTTTCAAGGGGGTCATCAGAAAAGCAACATGGTAGCAACAACACTGAGCAAGTAAAATGCACAAAAGATGAAGAATACAGTGACACAAAACAAATTGTATTGCATTATATAACATCAAAATTAGAATTAGTTCAAACGTCATCTGTGCATTTTTTAAGAAAGTAAATAAACAAACCCGTTAACAATGTAGGAATACATTAGGGCGAGACTGTACCCCACTCCACAGAATCACTAATCAAGTCTAGATAAAGACTTAACATTTAAAAAGAAGACCGAGTTTAGTTTAGAAAAACAGGCAAATGATATCATGTGGAGAGTCAGACCAAAGCAACACATCACCAAATGTGATAATTTATGTATCAGATGTGTTGTGTGTTTAGTCACGCTGACTCTGCCTTTTTCACCCAACAGCACTCTTCTTACGGCAGAAACTTTGTGTGGCAGATCCACTCGATGCACCTATTTTTCATGAGTAAATTCTCAGGACACTGTGGAGTGTGTCGCTTTATAACATGATTTTAGTGGCCATTATTGAGACCAGTTTTCATCACAACTTCTGGTAATGTAT
>JAPXVT010000027.1:17193365-17205906 GCA_029823135.1 Acanthurus reversus
TCTCCACACACATCGTCATCCACTCATGCCTATATCCCTTTTGCCATCTGCCCAGTTACCTTGCCAGTTTGTGTAGGTTGGTGAATACCCCTTGGGGAACATTTTCTATGAGATTATGATCCATATTTAGCGTATTAACATTGGTTAGGCGCCCGATCGTGTCCCAGGGCACTTGGGCGAGGTTGTTGTAACTGAGGTCCAGGTCCTCCAGCGTGGACAGGAAGTCATCAAAGGCATGGGGGGATATGGAGTGGAGCTGGTTGTTGGCCAGGATCAGGTGACGAAGGTTGGTCAGGCCTTTGAAATGGTCATCCTGGTTGGTGAAAAAGTGAGAATGCTTTGAGACACATCACAATATTAATGTCTTCACCAAGATACAGAATCTACAGCTGTATCTACTGCACTGTTGCGTATATCTTTCTGTCATTGCAGCTTAATTGTTCAGTTATGTAAATCTATTAACATCTAATCAAACCTATACATGTGCAGGTCCGAAAATTCTGAGCCTGTTTAGACTCAGTGCTGCATCTGACTATTCATCCACATGTACCATCATTAATCCATCCAGCCATCAATCCATCACTCTTACCTTGATCACAGTTAGTCTATTAGAGTCAAGGTGGAGTGCTCTCAGTCGCCGCAGGTCACTGAAAGCTGAAGGGAGAATCTGACTGATGGTGTTTCTGGACAAGGTAAGATGGAGCAGACTGGTCATGTTGGCAAAGTCCTTTCTTCGGACAGCTGAAAGTGAGAGAAACAAACACAGAGAAAGACTCTATCACCTTCCAAGTAGCCAGATATATCTGAACTTAAAGTATTTTTGTTACGGGAGTTGAGTTATACAGTTCTCATTATGTGTTTGTACAGTTAACTTCTGTTCAAAGTTGCTACTTTTGTTTTCCGGTAATTAAAAACTGCAAGTCATTACTATCTGAAACTGCAGTTGATTTGGATGTGAACAATGTGACGTAATTAACTAAGCCTGTTTGATGTTGTGAATGGTGGACTAAGTTTTCTTTCTGCACCCTTAAACAGTCTCTTTTTTTTAGCTTTTGTAACTTTTGTTTTGGTGAACTACAGAACAGAATTTCATTCAAGTCAAGCCAGGGAAGATTAGGTGGCTGCCGTGGTGGGAGCTAATGGGAATCCAGATTAAAATAAAAGGATAAAGCAACACTTCAGTTCTTAAAAATAAGAACATTTCAAAGTATCCAAGAAAACTCTTTGATATGAGGAGATGAATCATTAATGAGATTTGTTGAACTGAGGCACATAATAAAAAAGTCTGAAAATTTGAAAGCGTTAAAAAAAGACCCAGATTCATAAGAAATATTACATATTATCATTTAGACACAACATTTGTTTTCATTGCTTTCAAAGTTTTCATGGACAATCAGTTATAGCATGTAGGTACATTCGCATGCGACGTAGTTTAGTCACTGCATGTTTCCTCTGACTTCCAGCAGTATCTACCTGTCTATCATTGCTTTTGCTTCAATTATGCAGCTGTTCAGTCTCCAAACACTGCTGCAACAGCTGCTACCACTCAGTATTATCAGGTCTCCATCAAAGCAACATACATCTCCATATTGGGTCCCCCTTGAGGAAATCATTTACATCAATGACTGATGATGTAGAACTGGACCCTGCAAAATGTCATCCGAGCCTGCCTGGACTGATGGAATACAGAACAAAATGGCAGGTGCTTTACCTGTAATGAAGTTCTCTTGAAGCCGTAGCTCCACAGTGCGTCTGTCAATCGCAGCAGGAACAAACAGCAAGCCTGTCTTGGAGCAGAGGATAGCGAGCGATGGAGAAAGGCTCTGGCACATACAGCGTTTCGGACACGGCTGTCCCCTGCATGCTGCCGCAAGCAACAACAGAGAGAACCACAGCCGTTCCATTATCCTCCACTGGTAACAGGGCAACTGGAAGGAAGAAGGAATGAGCAATGAATGGAAGTCAGTACAAAGATGGTGTCACTCAAGGCAGGACAGCTGGCAAGACGTGACAAACCAGGGTGAATCACTGACCTGCAGAGAAACTCGGTCAGTCACTGAGACTACAAACTGTGTAAACTCATTAGCATTTATGGCTTTAGAAAGCCATCTGTTGACTAGAGGTTCTTTGTTTATTTCGTCATAACCTTTATGAGTAAACATTTGTCAAACATAAGATGCACTGAAGTCACAAGTAGCACAGATGAAGAGACTACAAGCCACCTCAATGCTTTGAAAGTAAATGTAAAGAGCACTAAATTCCTTTGTTGGTACGTTGGCTCACCTGCTAACAGCAGCACACTTGGCTTCATAAACACAACACTGAAGTGAAGGTGACCGAAACTTTGCAGTGCTTTATTGGTACTTGACTTGAGCTTTGATACAGAGACTTTACAAACACTTACAATAAATGTAAGGGATCCAAAATGGTTGCCTGGTACACACAGTGTTACAAACTTTATAACGTGCCAAGCCAAGTTTACTGCCTTTTCATGCTAAGCCTCATTGAAATAGTTCTTGTCTGTGCTTGTGCTTGGTATAAAAGGTCACGTTTAAATAAACAAGCAAAGAAATGTCTGAGTACAATTCTGTGATTCTGCTTACACAGTTGAACTGCTATTGAGCACAAAACACCTTTAAAAAACCTAATTTTTCAACCTCACAATGCAGTCAGGATGGAGAGAAGGGAGTGAAAAGTGGATCACAACACTGCTCAGGAGCTGAATTAAATTACACTATACTGTGAGCTCATAAATGGGTACTTTCATCGTGTGGTTGCATAGTGAGGTTGCAATTTTCCTGATGGCACAAAAGGGATTTTTTTTCTCTTCCCTGCTGGTGCCTGTTTGGTAATTTGGCGAGATGTAATACAGGTGTGGAACATCAATCTAGCAGCAAACTGCAATTTTGGTGTCACCATTGCATTACGGCAACAGCATCACCTGTTGGGAGCAGCAAACTCTGATTTTATTCTGACTATGGGCATATTGTTAGCAAACCGACGTAGACATTTATATCTGCAGTGTCTTACTTTCATCTATGCAACACTGCTTGCTGAATGAAACTTATTTAAGGTAATCAACCCTACTAAACTCACATTAGAAAGTAAATGAATGCAATTTCATAGGGAGTAAATCCACAGCTATTTGTCAACCATAAAGAGTCCACAAATAGTTAATCACAGACCCTTTATGCCTTCATTTTAAGGCTTAAATAGTCCAGGTTGGCACTTGTGATCCTTTTGCATTTAGACACAATTACACCTAATTGAAAATGAAGTCAGTTAACTGAGTTTAAACAAAATGCAGCTTACCAATAAATACCTCACAAAAATGAGAGAACAATCTTATTTTTTTTTCTTTTGCTCAATCAGTTAAAATGTGGCTTCTGAGTGCCACATTTAAGTGTGCTGAAGACTGCATTGAACAGACACAACATGAGCTCAAAACCAAATCATGGTTTGCATAAGCAAACATTAATCAGTACAATAAGAAATAAACGCAGACATTTTAACGGGACGTCACACCCAGAAGAATTTTCAAGAAGTCTTTTTATTTGTGAAAAAGCTACAAAATCTTTTCTATTTCATGTAATGCACACTTCAAATGAATCTGGAAAGGTAATCATTGGGGATCATCGATTTGGAATCCTTTCACCTGCTCTCCTTGTTGAACCAATTAAATTTTTATGGTTCGTTACCTTGCATTGCAGCCGACAACTGTTGCACAGCACAATGCAGACAAGCCAAGAATAAAAATGTGTGCATTGCATGCGTGTGGTTGTGTTTAATTTTAAAGTTTTCTTTGGGGGTCTCTAATTTGCATTACGCTTACAAAATGCTTAAACTAACTGAACCTGGCTACAGATAAACACTTGTATGTGAGGGCTGGGTTACATGAATGCAGCTTGTGTTATTTTTACCAGCTGTTGTGTCACTGACTTCACTGAGGATCAAACCGTACCTGTCCTAAATTAACCAGGCGGCTAAACTTGGAACCATCGCTTCTCTTGCTACAGACACAACTCAAATCTCATGGTGTGACGTGTCAGGAGCAGGCAGCAATGTGTTAGCCAGCCTAGTTTGACTACCTTGCTAATCAATATCATTGAACGTGTTCTTAATAGGAGGCCTGTGCACAGTAGGCTACTACTCCCTCATTGTGCCCTCCCTACCCCCAAAACCACCACAGAAGACTTTTTATCAAATGATGACAAAGTACTACAGCATCAGAATATGAAACACTCTGCTGCTACACGCTTTTATCTCTATATCTTCGATTCCTCTGTGTATTACCCAGTGAGATGAATGTGCAAAATATGTACAAACACACAAATGAAAGGATCTTATGAGCCTGCTAAAAATATATTTTGCTGTAATTTGATATTTCACGTTCTTCATCCTCCCACAATGTAAAACAGAGTGGAGCCAATCATAGCTGTGACTTACATACACACACTGACTTCAGTTCTTTTATCAGCCTTTATCATTTCACTTTCCATGTCGCTGAATATATCTCTCTCCATTACTCTTGATTATTCCCTTCGCCGTACTTCCCCATCCCATTTTCCTCATATTACACATTATTCACCTGTTGTTATCTCAATCATACTCCGTGCTTTTTCTCTCTGCTCTTTACCCACTCCATTATCCCTATTTTTATACCCATGTGAACGCATCACATTAAACAATGTAATGTGATTTGCAAGCATTTATCAGTCTTCTTATTGTATCATTTATTTATTTTTCTCCTAGTCGCTCCCCCCTTGCTGTCCCTCACTGCATGTTTCATGGTTTGGTCTGTAGTTGTTACCACTCTCCGTAACTAATGGATTTTCCTTCAACCCAAGTCATTTTGCTACTCAATTTCTTCGCTCTCAGGTCTTCTTCCTTTTTCACCTTTGCTCTTAAATCGTTATTTGTACAGCATTGTTCCTATAAAGGATGTTCCTTTAATTTTTAATCTTCCCCTTGACTCTTGCATTCATTTTCGAACCCCTGCTGTTCTTATGATCTTCTTCTATCTTGTAGGCCCCCTTCCTTGGTGTCTCCATGACTACTTCATGTTTTCATGTTTTTCCATCCATCCATCCATAACCGTGTCCCACTCAATTTTATGATGGCTCTGTTACTATCTATTTTTAATGAGTCCATGTTAAAGAAATGTGTGCCAATGGTAATTTTAAATCAACACAATCCTTGCTCACTCCAGCTTGCACGTGTACAATGTAAATCTACAGTATGATAAATTTTCTGTTTAAACATGAAGACACTCCTCACTCTGTTCTCCCACACACCTAGACTATGTGTGTTTTTGAGGCTATTTAATTATGGACATTGTGTTTTTTGTGTAATTCAGTGAGGATGATGGCGATCACCCACCATTACTCACTGCCGTGCTTGTTCTGCCATGGAGAATTAGTAATACAAGAATCACAAGAGAAAATGGATCCAAGCTGCCTACAATTTTTCCTAGTCCAATTGGGCCATTGTGGTTCTTGGCAATGAACCGAGTGACAATCTATTGCACTGCAAATGCCCACATTCTTGATTCAAGGTAGAGCCAGAAAGCACTTGCCAAGCTTAATGAACCTTCCTCATACTCCATGTTGCCTGCTACACAGTAGCCTATATTAGTCTTAATACTGACCCTAACCCTAACTGAACAAAATATTTCTCAAAAATAAATGAATCAAGTGGTTAACACACTAAAAGCCCTCAGATTTCATCTATCATTGGAATGTTGACCATGGTGGAAATGAAAAATCCTATGTCTGTCTTTCTTTTTTGTTCCATCCAAATAAGAATTCAAACGATTTAAGCAGCAACTACAACGCCATAAGAGTTTTTTGTGGCCTTCAATGAGCATTTTACCAATGGTTCCTTTTTGACACAGAAGTGAGTCACATAGTGACAGTGCTGTAGGTTACGGCTCCTTGCATCACTTTTTCAAAACAGTTGGTCACCTCTTTAGTATCTTTCTCAGATAGACAAAGCACTTCCATCACTGTCTTTCTGGCATGTTGTTGAACTTTTGAAACAATCACTGTCCAGCCAAAAAAACAACTTAATTTGGTTAAGGAAAAGATTTTATTTTGGTTTTACTGGAAGTCATATCCCAGTCTCTGCACCTAAATTCTTGGGTATGACCTATGACTCTACCCCAACCTCCACCCCTCTTGGGACCTTTTCATTCTTTGTCCTGTGCTAGGTTATTGTTACACTACGAATATCCAACGTTGGTGTTAATGGTGTTACATTGGATTTACTTGAAAACCCCACGTGTCGTTAAGAGATACTTGAAGGGTACACCCCAGATGACACCAAAAGGTCTGGACCAAACTGCCACATGTAATGAGTTGAGAATAAGAACATGCTGACAGTATGTGGGCTGAGCAATGTAGACAACCTTCGGATTTATTATATAAGAACTCACAGTGGGAAACAAAGTCCTTCCCAGCTGCATCCCATCTGTGGATGGCATTAAACACAAACTGCTCCCATGTTTGCCAATACATGCTCTTATCATACAGTATATTGTCCTACTATCCTCACATTAAGGCAAAACAGAACCCACAGTACCCATTTGAGCTAACAGTAAAATCGTCTTGATGGACATATGAGGTCATGAGATTCAAACCTTTAGAGATTTAGTTTCTGAAGACTGAAGGTTTCTCTCTTGCTCTATTTACTGTTGTTCAGTTTTCCCCTAAAGCATTCATTTATACCTTTGATGTTATAACTGTGTTTTGGAACATCTTCTATCAATTCCACTGTTCTCCAAATGTACCCAAAACAAAACTAAGGGAGAACATGAATTTAAATCCTGCTTTCTGTTGGGCAGCATTGACTCTCTTGGCTCTGATGCCACCTCCACCCTCAGGGGCCAACCTGTAAAAGTTTGACGTTTGCAGATGCAGCTCCACCTACAGGGCCTGCAGCAGAACACCAAAGCACCCCACAAACAACTGTTGTGGGGCCTCCTGCTAACAAACCTGATTGCAACACATTTAATCCTGCTGTTACCCACACAGGAAATCGCCAGCCTGACTGGAAAGTGGGGCCCTTAACTTATGGAGAGTGAAGGGTATTGAGAAGGCTTTAAAGGAAAAAGCACTTTTAGCTTCATCAGCATACAGTTGCAGTAAGCTAAACCATGATAAAATGTGCTGATGCCTGATGTACCATGTCATTTCAATCAAATGCAAAAGTAACTCCAAGACTGGTGTCTGAGAAAAGTTCTCTTTAGCAGACCAAATTCATGCATCAGTTTGATTTTTAATAAAGAAAACTGTTACTTGAAAAGAATGACTCAGTTTTGGCAAAGCTTGACTTTGCAGGATAGAGAAAAAAATCATTATATTAAGCTGTTTAATCAGACCACACTTGGTCACCAAATGCCAGATCACCAGCACCCATGATCAGCAAAAAGCTCAACAAAATACATTTTTAATACATTTTGACACTTGTTTGTTGAAAGTCATCAGAGTTTGATGTAATTTTTATATTTGTCTGAAAGACAATCATTTTCATCATTTTGCAGTATTCACACTGGAGAGCATTGCATTGATACTAATTTTTTTACTGGTGACTATAAAAGCTGTCTGAACAACATAAGGGATGTCCCCAGCAATGACAAATGTTAATGTTTTTATGTTTTTGCAAAATGAGACGCAAACAAACATTGACAGTCTCTTTGTTTTGCTTGACAATATGATCTTCGCTTTGCATTTGTGTATCAATCAGCTTCCTCCAGACAGAGTGTTTTTCAATGTGTTTAGGGCAGATACTGTAGCAGACATGAATGCTACATTGCTATGTATGTTGAGAAAGCTGCAATGAAGTGAATGGTCTTTAGTTATGGGAAAAAAGAGATACACAAAGCTCAAACACAGCTGACAGTACCACTGCTGTGGGGGAAATATGAGTGGTGCTGCTGTTTAGAGTCTCTTTGCTTCAGTTCGTCTTGAGGGTTTGGAAGAAAGCAGTATTTAGTAACACACATTACAAAAACACCCATCACGTCTATTTTCTAAAGGGAAAAACAATCCTTCTCAGGTCATATTGACTCTACCTGTGAAGATTAAAGACAGCCCCTTTTGCTTATTTCTCAGTCTATTTTTCTTCTCACTTTCACATCAAATCAATAGAAACAATGATGTGTCTTTCCTAATGTGTTTATTGTAAATATAGCAGACTGCAGGGCTGAAGTGTTTACCCCATTTAGAAGAAGCAATGAGCTCAGGTCACCTCTTGATTAAAGCTGACTTTCTTCTAATTAAGTGGATGCTCTTCAGTCAGAGAGAACAATGTGTATCAAAGTGCCTAAAAACCAGCAAAGGCCTCTTTATTTCATTGCGTTCATAAAGCATTGACATCATAATAGAAAAACAAAAAGACAATGTCAACGTTTTACAGCTTTCACATCAAAGAATGTGAGATGAAAAGCAGAATTTAGCAGTGGTCAGACACACTCAAACAGATTAGGAGTTGTAATAAGTAAAACTAAAAGCTTTAAAACATGCAGAGCTATTACAGCCCCGTCTGAAGCGAGTTACAATGCAAATCAATACTCTCTCTCTCTCTCTCACACACACACACACACACACACACACACACATAACTACTGTAAGCTTGTGAAAGGGATGGAGGAAAAGGAAGAGCAAATGACAGAGCAAAATCACAGAAAACAGCGTAACTCAAAAGACAGTAGGAAAAGAAAAATAGTAAGGGAAGTAGCAGCAAGTGAGTGAGAATGATTGGGGGTGTGAGGATATAATGAGGTGAGAGGGAGGACAACACCAGACTAGAATTTGTGATTATTTAAAGATGTGGAAACACTCTAATACTGGAAATACTGAGTTTACGCTGAGTTGCTCCACAGAGTTTACCTCAAGTCAGGCGAAGACATTTCCAGAACAACCTCCTCATGTGTCACTTTCATTCACCTGGTGACTTGACCCACATGCTTTGCTAAAACCAAGGGTATAAAGCTAATACCTGGGGTATTAGCAAATGGAAATCATCATCGATCAAAGTGATATCTTAAGTTCCAATTCCAGAACTGAGTTCAGATCTGCCAAATTTGCTATCTCTGGCTTAACAAGGTAAGACATAATTTTAACCCAGGAGCAAGCAGTTATCATCATCTTAGTTTCTTCCCTAATTGCACATTGAAGAATACTTTAACAATGGCAACCCTTACTGCCTACATCTTTGCAATGAGATGTTATATATTCATGAATTTCAAAGGAATCCAATTTATTGAAATGGCCTCTGGCGCTAAATTGTGCTTTAACTTGCAACCTTTGATCTCACATTCAGCAAGACTCTCTCTCGCTTAAGTAGCACTCTAATTACATTTAAAAATAAAATAAAATAAAATAAAATTATATATATAGTATGCATAGAAAACATGCTATATCCTGAAAACTTACAGTCCAACTGAAGAGCCCAAGAGTATTATTATGAAAATATCAGTGTTTCGTTACCAAACTATAAAATAACAAATGACAACAATAATGAATGCCTCACCATGCAACCTTTTACTAAAAGTGTTTGAAGTCTCAAAGCTGGTTGTGTTTCTCTCAGTGACAATGTTTGTATTTGCTTATGAAATCAGGTCAAACTGTGAGTGATAATTGCTTTTGCAGATGTGTTGTTTTCAGCCCCAGCAGTGTTTTGCCTTGCAGACACTGCCGCAATCTTAAAGTAAGGTGATTGTTTCAAAACCGGCAAATCAAAAACACTTCAGTATTTACATGGATGATATTCTGAACCTGCATTTACTGCCTATAAATCAGATGCTGTTGAAAAAACATCGAGTGCGCTTGTTGCTTTATCACCTTCAACCTGGTTCAGATCACCATCATTCATTAGATTAGAATTGGAAATAATCCGTTGACGTGATCTTCGCTCTCAGTACCCACAATTCATCCATGCCTGAGTGTGTTTACCCATGTGTGTATTGTCTGTTACATGAGCCTGTTTGTGTGTGCTTTTCTGGCCCCTCACTTATGCTTTGTCCAGCCTGCTTTCCCAGAGTACACTGCACCCCACAATGGAGATAAATTACCCTGTCAGCCTTCTTGCAGCTAACGGCAGGTGTTGTGTGTGTACGAGTTACTGTATCTGTGCAAAAGCATGAACATGTTCTTGGGTGCATGTGCATATGTGGTTGCTGAGAGCTTATTGTATCTGTCTCTGACTATTTGAATATGCACATGTGCAGCTGGATTCATGCATCCTGAAACATTCAGTGTGTGCACAATGCATACATTTGTGTGTGTGTATGCATAAGAAATGCCCTGTGTTGCAATTTGTGGATGTGTGAACATGTGCTCCTACCTTATTGGAGTGTTTGTCTATAAGAGCTTGTTTGCTGCTGTATATAAGTGCTTATTTATGTCTACTTTTTGTATGCACAAGAGAACAGTTGCATGTATTGCGCGTGTGTGCGTGTGTATGTGTGTGTGCTCCTATTTCTGCAGAGCTTAGCGAGAGCAGTGGGTTATTAACAACCTTGTAAGCAGCATCATCCATCTGCTGCGTACACACACACACACACACACACACGCTATACTGTACATACGAACTCTCACACAAACACACTCGAAGTTCCCTTAAATTAGATATGGTTTTAGTCTGTTACTTCAGTGTGTCTGCCTGCATACAGTATGTACCTATGTGTGTAAGTGTACCAAGCTGTGCTGCAGCTTATTATCTGTATAATGCTGTGGTGATTAAAGGTGCATCAACTCTGTCCAGGTTTCACTTTCACATCAACAGTGTGTCAACCGCCACTGAAAGTAAGAATGACTGACTGAGACACTTGATTGATATGATGTTCCACTCCTCAATGGGAGGAGGATAGAATAAAAGTAAAAGGGGAGATTCGGAGCAAAAACAAACTGAAGTTAAAGCATTGTAAAGCATGAAGGCTATCAGACAGACCAAAGCAAAGGGAAGACATAAAGCTAAAGCAAAAACAAAGTGCTCCAACAGAATGGGGTATCTGTCAAAACCAGCGGTAAAGGCAAGACTTCCATTGGCCGCAAAAAAACTTGGTGGGGGCTTGTAACTTAGCAACAGCCAATGACACATGGATGGTAACAGTGAGGAGGTGGGAAAAGTGTGTGTGTGTGTGTGTGTGTGTATTATGGTTGTGGGGGTGTAGTGAGAGTGTGTGTATGGGGGCTGTGAGAAAGTGCAAGATTGGTCTGGAGATCTCACAAGTAATGAATCTGGAGTGTTGCCGTCAGAGAGGGTGAATGTGGGGGAGAGGGAGCGAGATTCAGAGAGGCTGCTCTTGTGTTGCATAAAGAGTGCAGTAACAGTGTAGTGGTCCATAGTTTATTTTTGTCTAAGATACACACTTCATCAGTGTGTCCTCGTATTGTCATACAAACCAACGTGTTGTTTTTATTTATAACGGCTCTAACTCAAAGGGAAATATTTTACCACGGGCCCATTAAACTCAATTTTAATGAAATGATTAAAACCATTTGTCTAATTTTAACTTCCCTTACAGGCTGGGGAACCCCCAAAGTGCAGCCAGACTCTCTCCAGTCTCCCTCATCACACGGGTGAAAGCTTTTTTTCCTTTTGTCTCATGCCAAAACATGTATCTGTGGGAATTGCGCGGTGGGGCTTTTAAAACTCTCATGAAAAAAATAATAACAAACAAAAAAGTCAAAATGTTGCATTAAAGTAAAATGTTTGTTTTAAAAAGTGAATAATGGAGTTGAACAGCCTCTTAATGCTGTGAAAGTGCAGTGAAGCATTGCAGTAGCTGAAAGGATGTGGCTGAGCATCACCTATTTTGCACACTTTATAGGCTTTAAAGCAAGAATAGACCCTACTAGAGTACAAACATAGTAATTAAGCTGTCAACATGAGGTGTGTACTAAAAACAAATATTAGTTCTTGACCCTTTAAATAGTAGTTCAACATACTAATCTTCTCTGAGGCTTTAAATCATCAATGTCACTATCACTGATTCCGTAGAATTTGTTGAGTGCTGGTTGCCTTGGAAAGATGTATGTAATCAGTCACTCCTAGCAGTCCTTACGTCCATCTAGGTTGGACATATTTGCTGGCAGTTAAGACAGTAGCGTCTAACTGCAGCACGATGGCTTTGCACAGTTGCTTCACAACAAGAGGGTCCTGGGTTTGAATCCAGGTTTGCTCATTTAACATCAAGAGGGTCCTGGGTTTGATACCTGGTTGGGGTAGGACCTTTCTGTGGGGAGTGCGCATGTTCCCCCCGTGTCTGCGTGGGTTTCCTCCCACCATCATAACATGCATGTCAGGCACATTAGGTTAGGTTGGCCCAATGTGGTGGCACGCTCAGTCACAGCAGCTCAGGACTAACCCTTCACTGTAGCCTGGCATCTTTGTTGTACAATTCATTGTACAATGAAAATAAAAGCTGCTTTACCTTTACCTTTATAAAGAGACTTCTGTTTACCTTTGGTAGAAGCTATTATGAGTCATTACCGCTACCCAGTGTGCCTTACAATAAGACCTGCACTATTCTGCCTTT
>JAPXVT010000027.1:17281742-17294237 GCA_029823135.1 Acanthurus reversus
CTCTATTTGGTGTGTCCTTTTTGTTAAAACGCATGTGCATGTAATAAAACGTTTCTTAAACATATCCCTAAACCCGGTCTCCACGAGCATCAACCCCCCAACCCTCCAAAAAGAAATGAAGTTTAGGCTACTGAACGCACATGGCTTACTGGCAATTCATAATCAGAGGTGTGTTTAGCAGTCTGTAGCTGAACTGATTTACAGCACTGCTTTCTGTTCAAACACAGGGAGTGAAAATCAAACAATGAGGTTCACTCAGCTGAGAACAGAATATGTGACACATTTTACTGGACACAGAATGCCTCTAGTCAAGGATTTGACTGAGTATTAAACAGGGTTGGGACGGTCACTAAGTATTCTGATAAAGTCACTATCAAAGTTATACAGTCATCTATTTAAACAGTAATGTAATCAATGTTTCACAGTAACAAAGTGATGCAGGCCTTTCTCGATTTCTTGCTGTTAACTTTCGATTACCTCACTTCCAAACATACATAAATAATTAATTAAAGAAGAACCAAGAATAATAATACAGAATAATAATAATAATTCGCAATTAATTAAAGAAATTTTAGAAGTCAATCTACTATCTACTACTGTTTTGAAGACGCAAAGGAAAGACCTTTCCGTTTTTAGTGGGGCTGCTCCTGTGTAAACTTGGCCTTAATCAGGCAGTCGGTTTTTGAGCGTCCGTGGCCTTGAAAATGTTTAGAAACATAAATGAAACAGAGTCCAAAACCCACAATAGTATGAAATGGTTTGGCCTCGTCAAGGCAACATGAAATGTTACAAAGTGCCGCTCCATTCCTATTTATACAATTTGAGCTGTTGCAGCCATCTCAGGAAGTGATGTCAGCAAAGTCAGTGAAGGCTGAGGGCTTAAGGCTTTCTCGGGGACTGTGACTATGTCAATGACCTGAAGGTGTCTCTTTAAATTTGCTCCAGGGCTTGTTAAGAGGGATTAACGGTAAGCTCCGGGGCTCCACCTCCACAGCTACTATCAGATAAAGAGGAAGTGCTCTGAGTGTTGTGTTTAGCCAGCAGGCAGCAGAACTTTCACATGTCTTACAGAAATACTGACCTCACAGGTGTTGTGCAGTGCAATAGTATTGGTCCCTCCCATCATTATTTCAGAGGTGTATTCATCCATAGCACGCTTGCTGTCACCCACACAGGGGACATACTTAATCACCACCTGCAGTGACACACAGACAGTTAATAAGTCTTCTAGGTGTTTTCTGTATGTATGGAGCTCATTATCTCTGTGTCTGAGTCACGCACACAGTGGTCAGGTTTTTCTCCAGGCTGGTACAGGATGGGGTTTGACTGGACCATGTCATCCACCACGTTGCTCTTGGAGATCTCTTTGGAGCGGAACTGCTGTGGAGCCGACAGGTTCTTTCCGTCGTTGTTGCCAAGGTGATTGTAGCTGACGATGGATGTCGGCTGTGGAGGGAGAGGAGCTTATTAAAAGCTTTGTTTTACAAAAACAAAACATGGTGGTCTTAGTTTATAGCTGTCATTCTGATGTGATTTCACCTCATGAGAATGTTCTTCTGAAATTTTTCTTGTGTTCCAAGATGTACACCACTGCCCATAACTTATTTACAATTACATTACATTTAGCCAATCAACAAGACAAATGCTGCAACATTTAATACATCAAACATTATAAATTAGTGGCTGCAATGCATCAATTCAATTACTACCTACTCAGAGCCAAAACTCTGATTTAACACTTTGACAGAATGAGGAACAAAAGAGTCTGTCATGTTATTTTTAAATCATCTGGTAGGACAGTAACATTGCTCACTGTTGCTCTTTCTGAAGCCTCTTCCTTGTTTTCCCCAGTTCGTTTGTTTTTTCTTTTCTTGCAATATGACAAATTTGCAAATTAAAATATTTAGAGATAAATTTATTAAGTTGTATTATGTAGTCTTTTATGCAAGTTAATGCTGCGTTTTATTTTGTCTTCAGTCACTTACTTCCGAGGTAACATCAGGCAGAGAGAGGAGGAAAGCTGACAAACTATGTACAAAACTGAACTAATTTAATGCAATTAAATTTAAGTAACTTTTCTTTATAATAAATTTTTCTACCCAAATCAGTCAGTCAGATTATTTGCACTGGTGGCTGTTTGACAATGAAATGACCTACTCCCATAATGACATGCAACTTCACATTGTCCTCAAACTACGGCTGTTTTTGAAACTGCATACTACACACTCCGCTGTATGAGCTGCATAATGTGCATTCTGCACACACTAAAGGAACAACCAGTGTGCCATCTGTTTACACTGCAATACACAGGCAGGTTACCCAGAATGCATTTTGCACAAATTGGCAGCAAATGGAGATTCTTTATTTTTTTTCTCTAAACTTTAACAAATGCCTGGCCAGGTTTTGGTTGTGACCATGACATTAGAGTGCATTGCATTGTGGGAAACAGTAGGCAAGGTCAACTGGCCAGATGCATACTGGGGATTTCCTCCAAATCAGTACACATCAGAGACACTTTTGGCATGTACTGCAGACTTTGCTTGTGTTTACATACAGCATATGACATTCTACTTTTAGTCAAATCAGTATGTACTGCTACTATATTATGCATTTTCAGAAACAGTGTTTGAGATACTGCCTAAAGCTCTGGAAAAAGCGAGCCAGGGTATCTTGAGTTAAAAAGACTAGAAATTACAGGTGTGCTTTCTAGGAAACAAATGCAATAGAAAAAGGACAACTGCAGTAAAAACTTCTCCAATCAGTCTGTAGAAATGCCTGCAAGTAATTAAAAAACTTACTTACTTGTTACTCTAGCTTTTACTGCTTTGTCTCTGGTAGAACTTTACTTGAAAAACATTGTCATGTAGTGCATGGTTATTTTAGTCACATTCTTACAAAACTTATTCATAATATTTCACTCAGTGCTGACATGGTCATAATAGTGTGGCGTCTCTCTGAGCATTCATTAGGTGTGTTGTAATACATATGTATTGACATCCTGCACAACAATGCCTGCCATGCTACATAAAAGGTTTGTGCAACCTGAACTAACACCTGCCTGTTTTGTTTTCAGTCCCCATGAAAATATTATTTTGTGTTTGACATTTACAGTGGTCTAAATTGCCAAGTGAATCCTTCGCACACCACAGTACAAACATATCCGTGCACTCATATACATGAGCACATGTGGAGTGTGTTTCAGAGAGAACACACTGTGCTGAGACATTCAAAAAAGCGAGATTACAAATGGTTGTGATCAACCTTCGAACTAGGTGGTTATTGCATTTCTTTGAGACTCTTTTTTTTCCATCAGCAAATTAAGACGAAATCAGCAAAGTGCATTCATTTTACCAATCAAATGTGCCAATTTTGACCAAGGCCACTTTTTCTTTTTCATTCCCTCTGCAGTACAGTTACACAGAATTTTTCTTTCAGTCAACACATGAATGCTGGGACTTTGCCTCGTACTCATCTCACCAAAATCAACTATTACAAATGCTGCAGGGGTAGTGTGATTGTGCTAGTGCAGCAACGTTTGTGCCACAACTAGGGATGCGCTAAGCCAACCTGCAGGAGTCGTAATGAGGCAGATCCAGAAATGTGTTTAAAGCTCGGTAGTATCAACAGGTTTTACATCCTCATCCATTTCCAGTCATTTACCAGCCATTACAGACAATAAACATCAAGCATTGCAAGACTAGAATGAAATAAATAAATGGCAGAGAGCAGTTTTATTGAAAGACATCTACACTGAGAGCATTTATGAATAAAGTGACCACAGCAGCATTGGATTACAACATTTGTCTTGAACAGCATTTTGCAGATACAGTGCTGCTATTTGCTGCAGAAAGCATACTAATTTCAGTACTGTACAAAATGACGAGAGGCTGTCCAAAACCCATCCAAGCGCATTTGGCTCCAGCCATAACAATTACAGACTGGCACACCACTGCTCTTGGATATTGTACATATTAACATTTGGCAAAGAAAGCATATGAAAATGATTCTTTTGGTTTTCTCTTTCCTATTTTACATTTCTGTTACATTTCAGTTAATCCATGTGCATAGTCCATTTTAAGTCCCTATGAGGAGCTTTTAACTGGTCACGATGTAAATCTAAATTTAACATTGATGCCTCACATCTTACCTATATTGGTAAATGAGACCATTGACGTTAAGATTTGAGATTACTATCCTATCTTTTACAATGCCTTAGCCTGGTCTGCTCAGTCAGCAGAAACGCTACGAAATGCTTTACGGCACACACCCTGGCAAAGAGGATTTGTTGCTCGCGAGCACAATCGACCTGCTGTTCTCTTTTTTCATTATCTGAGGTTGGAAGTAGATGTATATATTTCAATATTTTGTTTTTGAGGCTGAAGAGGTATTGTGCAAATAAGTGGCACATCACTCTCTCCAACACAAATGCTCGCACAAGAGAAGATCTTCATGACACTATACAGTTTTTGTCCTCACAAGCTACAGTCAACATTAAACTGAAGTTCTTCTCAGGGGGTTTGAATAAACCAAACACATACAATAAACAACACAATAAAAAATCATTAAGATAAGCAACAAGAAAAGCTGTATTTTCTCCACCCTGAACTACTCCCACATATCTTCCGGATTTGCATTAACCTCAGTATTTTTAAATTTAGGTTTCTTTTCAACTCAGCATGCCCTGCCCTTTTTTGTGTCCATTTACAATAGAAAAGTCAAGCTACTCTGCCTGCAGCATGAATGAAAGCTTAGATAGCAGACACTCATGCCTGTAAGACAAAGCAGACTGATAAATGGCAATAAACATTAAATTATAGATCGCTTTACCCCAGTAATTTGAAACAGGGTTGTGCTGATCTTTATAACAGATACACCATCATTTAAACACTTGCACATTCACAAACACACACTACCTTACTTACGCACATGTTATCAAAGAAAGCAAAGATAGATAAAGAAAAAGACACAAAGAAAGACTTGAAGAAAGCAACAGAGAGGGAGAGAAAGAGAGATAAACCAAAAGACAAACTGCAAAAACATGGAGGCAGGAAGTGATGGCAAGATGAAGAGAAACCAAGTGGAGAAAAATGAGTGAGTGAGAGCAAAACAGAGGGAGCCGAGTGAGGAGCGGATAGAGATGGAGTGGGGCATCCATCCATCATGCAGCGCTACCTCTGTCAGACACAAGTAATAGATGAGGAGAGATAGAGGGGAGAGCAGACACTCCTCTTCAATCTATCTCCACTCACTATCTGAGTTTGCTTGTCAGGTTTGCTCTGTCACCCCAGACCAAGACAATTACAGAGGAGAGGGGAGAGAGGTACAGTACACACAAACACACAGATACAAACAGAGAGACACACCGTGACCCAGAACAGCTGTTTAACTAAAGAGAAGAGAGAAGATGAGGAAAAGGAAGGAGAAGTATTTCACATATTAAACCCCAGCTACTGTTAAACACAGTATGTACCCTGGTGCTGACTTCACAACACAGTGTTATGATACAAAGGGGATGCAGTAAGTAATGGTGCAGGAGCCTTGGAAGTACTGAGGGACTACTTTGCATGGGGGTGCACAAAAAGAGTAACTAATGATTCAATAATGAGTAATTAATGTGTTTGTGCCGCTCAACTGCCGGTTCAGAGTTAATCAGAAGCTGCTCACAAAGAAACTGGTCGTTATTCTGATTCATGGATACTTCAGAGCAAATAATTACCAACTGACTCATTAGTATAATATGTATAAACAAATATCTGCTTTTAAATTCAGAATCGTAGGGCGATGAGGAGGATTTTGGTCAGCTCATTTGTGGTTCAGGTATTGACCCATCACGCATGCAATTTCAAAACCTATTCACGCATGCAATATCTGTACATTAATAAAAAACTGATAATCAACATTTTGTCAACTTATCAACATTTACCAAATTAACACTGGGTGATTGATTTTTTTAACACAACTGTCATTAAGAAGGGTATCTTTATGAGTCTGAGGAATTGTTGTTAGGGAAAAGGTTTAAATATGGAAAGAATATATGTTTTTATACACAAAAATGAACTATTTTTATTCAAATTAAAAGAAGTTACAATTTTGACATTATGTCAGTGACGTGTACTACGTTACAGAGATATCTACTAAAAACTGCTAGCCCTGAAAGGCATTGTCCTGAGCTTAACTGCATCGTTTAATCATTTATAAACACACTAAATGCAATCTCAACCAAAAACCAGAACCATCTTGGTTTGTCTTTCCACTGTTCAAACAATCACTGTTACTGCTGAAATAAACCCTTGATCATCGGTTAGATGTAAAATCCTTGCATGGGATGCTCGACCATCCACTCACTTCCCTCCATCTTTACGCCTCACCTGTCCCTGCCGTGTCTCCATAATCCCCAGAATCAAAATCCTGGTCAGAGCCACTTTAAATCACTTGAGTGCTGTAAACCCTGTCATTAAACTGGCATCAGTCAATGTAGGCAGCTGTTCTTTGTCCCAGTCTGATTGTGTATGCTGGAAAGCTGCTGGCCCCAATATAAAGACTGACTCCACTGCTGCTCCAAACTCCTGTTTCAGTTAGACTGATCAGCTAATATGGCCAAGAGTTGTACATCTAAATTAGCTAATAAGCCAACAGAGACAGCTGCAAAAAAAAAAAAAAGTATAGTGAGCAGCAGCGAATACTCTGGTAAAATGCTGGCCGCTTTCATTTTTACACATTGCACCTTTAAACAAAAAAATGAAATTAAAATGAGAATGTGTTAATGTCTTTATTAAGCAATATTAATATAAAATGCAGTGCCATATGCATGCTGTTAATGGTAAACTCAATGGTAAGAGGGCTAAAGAGAAAAGCTAAACCCACTGTAAAAGCTTCATGTAACTAAACAATGAAGGCTTTTATTACAAACCAAACAGCTCAAGTCTTCACTGATAGTGTTTAGCTGGGTTAGCCACTAATTTCTACATTTACACTTTTTTTTTAATATATTCCCTAGATACTTCTACAGTGCAAACTAATTAGAAGTTCAGACTGTTCTTACTGCAGCTTGGGAGAACCACAAGTCTCTGTATGCACAGTGGCACTAAGATAACCTGTCCTAATGCCAATTCTGCATAATCCCAGCAACGCATACATTATTTATAATAGTACAGTGGGCAACTGCAGTCATAAAATGTGCTATTTTGATACTATAATTATGATATTTAATGAGAAACATTATTTACATGCTTAAATGTGACCAGACATGTTGGAGGGGTCGTTGTAAAGGGTGAGGATTAGGAAACTGTGTTTACATGTTATGGACAGTTAAAGCAGCTCTTCCCATCCCATTCTGAAGCAGTTTGAATGCCAGTGACAGACTTTTGAGGCTGACTGTGATTGAGGTTCCCATAGTGGATGAGACATCTTCAGTTGCACAGTAATTCCACATACAAACAGTCGGCCGAGAATACAAAACACCAGAAATCCCTCATGCAATAGTTGTCAGTTATGGATGACTGACAAAGAAACTAAATATAGTCCAGAAACAACTTCTATTTACAGGATCATTCCAGTCTATGTTTCACTCCTCAAGACTGGCAGAGATTGTTCCTATCTTCTATAAATGTTGTTGTTAAAATTCCTCCATGTGTGTACATTAGTAGATCTCAAACTGGATTTCATTATAAAGAAAATGTTGAGAATAAGGGGAACGAGGAGCCATTTTGAGACGAAAGTTATTATGCCTGAAAAGCAGTTCCGTGCAAGTGCTGCTTTCCTAGCTCGCTTATTAGCACAAAGAAGGATTCTGACACAGATGTTCTTTTTAGCAAACATCACACATTTTTAGGTTCTTTCTCTAACATTTAGATAACGTAGTTTGGGGGAAAATGTGTGGGGTTTATGTAACTGATATGGTCGATGTTGACAAAGGACGGTGACGTGTAGTAACAGTGGTATGGTGCTTTAACTCAAAACAATACGAGAGGGACACATGCACAACTTGCCAAATTCACTTTCAGATAAAATTTGAATAAAGACCAGATATCAATGCTTTCTGCTGTGACAAATACTTTGCTTTGTTCAGCTGCGTACTGGATTGATCGTGTGGTTTGGGGGATGTCGATGCACCTCCACCAGATAAAATCAAGACTAACAAATCCTCTGGGTTTAGTCGATGGTAAGAAACAAATGCAGAGAACTGCTGCTGCACAACAGGACATCTCACAAGCAAAGGTGGGTCAAAGGATGATAAAAGTAGATCTTGCTTTGACTCTTGACAAATTTGAGGTCATTACTGGTTTTAACTGCTGCAGCCTCGCCTCTTTACTCTGTAGAATCTGCATTAAAAAGGCACAGGCTAAAATCAGCTACATCTGTGACTGGTTGGTGAAAGAAAGGGAAAAGGAAAATAAGGTGTATCCCTGAGATAAAGTTTTGGAAACTTACAGTATGCTGTGCTTTAGCTGAGCACTGTTATATCCCTCAGCCTGCCTGCCTGCCTGCTCCACACAACACCATTCTAACACACTGCTTGACATTCAGCAGCCTGCACTCTTCCTCCCTCTCTCCCTCCCTCCCTCCTTCTCTTCACCTCTCTCTTTTCAGCAGCATCTTTCACCCGCTCTTCCCTAGTGAGGTGGGATTGCGCCACTGAAGCAGCATCTGTTGCCACACATGCACGTGCATACACACACACACACAAACACACACGCACCTTGTAGACGTTTAAGCCCCCACTGTGGTGGGCAGCATGTCACTGTGTTGAAACATCATGATGACATATTTTGGACATTAAAACTATAAAGCAGCGTGTTGCCATATCACAGTCTTAACACCTAGAGCTTCACGGTGAAATATTCTCCCTTAGCCTCCCTTTCTTCCTCTTTTCTTCCTCCTCCATCCTCTCCCTCATGAAGACTCCCTTCCTGCATCCCCCCCCCTCCCTTTTTTTCTCCTCTTCACCAGCCCTTCCTCCAGTCTCTTCACTCATGCTTTCTGTGCATTTCCTTCCTTTCTCCTTTTCTCACTGCTTCACCCAAACAAAGAAGTTGTTCTTAATTGACTCCCCTTGTTGAATAAAGGTCAGTTTCACCCCAACAGCCTCTTATGTTCCACTTTTTCTTTCCTCTCAACACCTCCAGCCTTTCTCCTGTTTTTTTTTTCTTCTTTTGATCTTTCTTTTCTGCAGCCTGTCTTTCCATGTATGTCTTTCATCACAGCCACATCACTCCCTTTTTTTCCTCTTGGGAAACATTTAGGCCATTACTGCTATTTTCCCATCTGGGTGCATCCTTTTTTATAAGATAAAAACATATGTTCAAATATTTACACACCGGGTTATACATATTCTCATTCAGTCTGAGCTACTGAGTTAGAAGCACCGCTGTGAGAGCCTCACTGATGCACACAGTTAGACCTGTGTGTGCATCACTCACCCTGCAGAGATTAAACTGTATTTTCTTCTTCTTTCGAAAACTCATTGAGTTTCTCTGTGTGAGTTCCATTTCTTTTCTGCGCTGTCTCTCCTGACCATACAGACACATCAATCAATTAGAATTACACTCCTCGAGAATGTGCACCTCTCCTCAGCTTCATTATTTACTCTGATGTTGACAGGATGAAAGGTATTTTATGTGATACCAAAAATAGATGGCTTTATTGTTTCATTTTTGATCAGATATTGGCTTGGATCTCCTTTCTTGCTAATCAGATTTTATGAGGAATAACGATCATTGAAGAGTCAGAATCCAGCTGAGAGAACACACCTATGCCACTCGGGACTTGTAGTTGTTTGATATATTACGTGACTTAATTAAAAGAGACATTTATTACAGTGTTGCTGCAATAAATACCAAGGGAAAAAAAACTACACTGATTTTAATCAATGCTTCTTGCTGATCTAAATACCCTCCTTCCCCTCAGATTCACCTCTGCAGAGTTCAATAAACTGTAACATGACCAAATAAGATGTATTGTCATCTCTTGCACATTAACACATGCTATCTCCCACCAATCTCCCACCTCTGCTGCACTCAATTACTAGAGTGAAATCAACCCAGCCATTTGGTAATCTGAGTGATAATCACTCTAGTGATAGGACAGCAGTTTGTGTACAAATGACTGACGTGCTAAGAATGATCAGAAGGTTTGACAGCAGTTTACTCACACATTCTGGTCCCAGCTAACCCTCCTGTATGTTTTCTGAAACCTTCAGCCTCAACCCAAGTAAGCCAGAGGACCATGGAGCTTCACTTTCACGGCATGTTTTCATATTTGAAATCAGGGTCAAATGAGTTGCTGGCCTTCCACTCTGCAGGAAATCCCAGCCTTTCCTGCCCTCACCTGAAAAGTGGTTTTACAGTAGGCTGTATGTGAGTCTGCTAATCCGAACTGTCCTTTCTTGATCCACTGACAGCTGAGGTTTATAGGCTATAGGTCTAAATTTCGGAAAGTATGCTTTTTGACTTTATTTCTGAAAGAGAAAATAAAAGATACCATGGTCACATCTGCTGGGCTGGAGGCCTGTTAGCTTAGCCTAGCGTAAAGAGTGGAAAAAAGGAAGGTTGGCAAGCAACCAGCTGAGATTACAGGACATTACTTCACCAGAAAAGAAATGTTCTTCTACATGGTCCTAACAATGGACATCCAGGTACCTTGGTAACACATCATACCAAAGGTCAGAAAATGTGACAGTACTCTTTTTTTCCCCCTTTTTTAAAAAAATAACAGTACTTGGGATGCTATTTTTCTGAACCTACAAGTGTTGAAGTGTTCTAATCTGCCGTGAAATCCCAAAAGAAAAATGCAGCACAGAACAACATGGCATAAAGAACAATCACGTACAGAGGTAGAGACGGATCTTTTGTGATTCATGATAAATTTGCAAAAAACCAGCAAGCAAATGGATATTAACTGATAACTTATAAAGTCAGCAACGTGTACCCCTTTTTACATGCAATTTATCGCATGCAATATACTTTATTTTCAATGACTGAAATGAGTAAAGATGTTTTCAAATTTGATGATTTTCCAGTCATAAACACAAAAATAGCTTTTCTCACATGGATAATTATAGTAGTGGGGTAATGGATTCTTTGACTTCACAAATTGGGCTATCTCTGATCATTACACAGTTTATGTGCAATTTTATGTCTCACCTTACGGCCACATCACCACAGCTGCTCAGAGCTAGTGCTTTCAAACTGCTCTGCTTTTATTTATTGTGTTTGCATGCACAGACACATCCAATTATTCTAAGGATACTCAAGCATTCTGTTTCTGAATTGAATGTCACATATTATTATTTTAAAAAAAAGTACTTGTACTTTATAGCATGAGAAAACGAAAATAAAAAAGCTGGCCCTAACAATGCCCTGGAGGCACTTTACTCATTTTATTTATTTATTTATTTATTTTTAAACTCAGTTTCCATGGCAGTGTGAGGATTTTCTGTTTATGTATAATGGTATTCATGAGTGGGATCTAAAGATGCATGAGAGGTGCATCTCGAATAAGAGCATGATGAGAACATGAGTTATAACTCACATGTCAGTAACCAGGATGATTTAGAGAATCGAGGCCTGGTTCATTACAGCAAACGGCACCAACTACTAATTAAACACAAGCGTGATTGAAATTTATCTGCGTGTTGCTCTGAGGAAATGTCAGCCTTATTTGGGTATATTTGTCATTTTTGAGCCTCTAAGCTAAATCTTCATCAAATCCTCTGCCCGTCTTGGAGTTTTACTAGTTTTTAATGTTGTGGTGCAAATAAGGTCATGGTCAAAAACAAGCCTGTAGGCCTACAGCTAGTGCTCTTCATGATTCCCTTTACTTCCAGCATTTCCACATTGCAGTGCAGCAGATTAACTGTATACTGTGATTACATGCACTGACATTGCAATCAGTAACATTTAGGGCCCTACCGATACATCAGTTTACCGATATTAGCCGATTGCAGATATATCTGTATCAGCATTGTTCTCCGATAAGTGCCAATACTAAAACTGTTTTTTAAAGCTGGAAAAAATGCTTGGACTAGGAATTTAAAATGGTGCAACCCCGTAGTTTGTCCAGCAGAGGGCAGTCCATTATTTAATTGGTATTAAGCGATGTGTTTACTGTTAAGTGCACTGATGTTCGAAATAAAGTTTGTTAGATATCCTGCCCTCATTACATATCTTTGTCACACATATTTGATAACCACATTCAAAATATTATAAATAGAATATCGGCCGATATATTGGACATCAGAATTTTCTTACTCCCTAATATCAGTATTGGCATCGGCCACCAAAAGCCCATATAGGTCAGGCCCTAGTAACATTCTTCTAAAACCTTGAGGCCTTGTAAAGAAGATACATTCAAGAACAACCAAGTTTAGGGAGGAAATATTCAAATAGTAACACAGGGCTTCAGCCAAACCACGAGGACACGTGTGAAGACAAGAACCGGGAAACCAGCCATTGATTTCCTCCATACCTCATGTAATCGTGCATGTTTATGGTTGTT